>SJYA01001503.1:307159-433968 GCA_006410615.1 Neotragus moschatus
TTCTCGGCTTGGAGAGAGTTTCTGTTCTGCTCAAACATAATTGTCACAACTTTAAGGGCAGATGCTGATGAGGGAAGATCTGTAGCTACTTGGGTTTATTCTGTTCAGAGTAAACTTAAGTACACACTTACGCCCACAGCCACAGACACATAAAACCATGCTACGCAACCCCCAAGTTCATGTGAATCCTCAGAACAGTGTTCATCAAATAGTTTCTCTTGTTACAGCAGGCTCACATTCATTCTCTCCTTTGGTCCTGACACCAACACTCTGAGGTGGGTGAGCACAGGATTATTCCCCGTGCTTTTCAAATGGGGAGCTGAGGCCCCTAGAGTGAAGAGGCTTGTGTCAGGTCACTTGCTGAGTTATCAGATTCTGTTATGGGGTGATTTTCAACACGAGACTGAAGACAGAAAACAATGGAGTTGGGCGAACCATTGCTAGTTTGCCTTGTTCCCCCCACATCTTACCCTTGCAGTGTGTATGTGTGTGTGTGTGTGTATGTAGAATATCTGTTACAAGCCAGCAACCAGGGCACAAGATTCTCTGTCTAACATATTTGTGAAATGAGTGGTTCAATGCATCGCATCAAGGCGATAAGACTACTGGTTAGCGTTTCAGAGAGTCTATCAACCACATGGAACAGATCTTTCAGAGCTAACAACCCTGGGGGCGTGAAAAGGAAAGCGTAGACCTCGTGCATGATAAGCAAGTATTAGAAAAATACCCTTTAGTTTTTGAAACAATTCCAGATATTCATTCCGTTTTACTTGCACTTCTTCTGGCAATGCACATTAGCTGCCGGCCTTTGTAGAGCAAATAGCTCCAGAGCAATTCCCAGCCAGGAGGAAGCTGAGCCACACCTGCGCCAGTGCACAGCTTTGTCACTCTCTGTCCAGTATCCACATTTATCCCTCAGAGTGCACTGGCGATAGTCACCACCTTGGCGGGGTCCAAGATAACTGTGGGGCCTTCATCAGTCTGACCAATGCATCCTAAAGATTCTCGTCTATCAAGCGTGGGCCTTGCCTCTCGGCTCTCTCTCTTTTTTCTATCAAGAAAGTGTAAATGTGAAGGAAGAAGTATTTGACTGAGAGAAATTCAGGCTATCTCAGGGGAAGCTGCTAGCATATCCAATTTAATATTGCCCTCAATGACTAAAGCTACTTCAAGCTCCAGAGAGTTAACTTTCCCAAGTAAATTCTAAAAGTGTGTACGTGTGTGTGCATGTGTGTTGGGAGGATGAGGAAGGAGGAAAAAAGAATACAAATCAGAATGCTCTAAATCAATCAGTACTTCTTTTATTTCAGAAACCTCTTTGCTAGATCCGCAGTGATAAACTAGGTAAAATAACTTGTCAGCTAACCACTTTCAATCTTTCGCATCAGACATTATTTGGTATTGTTCAAGAGAGAAACCAAGGGGCCTACCTAGATGATTCTGCTTTTTACAGAGCCTTCTGATATCCCCAAATGGAGGAATGGAAGGTGACAGAGGGCTAAAAGGGCAAGACAATCACTTGAAACTAAGCAGGGACATCAGGAGTGAAAGAGGCCGTCTGGACCATCTAAGACAAATGTCTCATGTAACAGAAGAGGGGATGGGGCTTCTACACGCATACAGCAAGACGCAGGAGCTCTCAACCACCTCCGGCTCCAGGGTGAGTGTTCTCTATTGCCCCCGCTGCCCTCTTTCAGAGGGAAGGTATGGGTTCCATGAAAGGATTTGAAAAGGCTAGCAGCACAGAGATGGAGAGAAGGGGAGGATTCCTAATTTGAATGTGAATTTAAGAAGGGTACTTGGTTGCACAGGACACTTTTTATACTGCTGTTATTATTGTATTTTAAATTTTATTTATATATTTTTGATTGCGCTGGGTCTTCATTGCTGTGTAGGGGTTCTCTAGTTGTGGCAAGTGGGACCTACTCTCTAGTTGTGCTGTACAGGCTTCGCACTGCAGCGGCTTCTCTTGTTGCAGAGCACAGGCTCTAGGTGTGTTGGCTTCGGTAAGCTGCAGTCATGGACTCTAGAGCGCGGGCTTAGTGGTTGTGGTGCACAAGCTTCGTTGCTTCTTGGCATGTGGGATCTTCCTGGACCAGGGGTCAGATCTGTGCCCTGTGCACTGGCAGGCAGATTCTAACCCCTGGACCACCAGTGGAGTCCCGACATCAGCTATTTTTTAGGTAAAACAATAGCTCTCTCTTATTGAAAGCTTACCATGTGATGATAGGTCTGTGCCAGAGGTTTTTATATTTATCATCTCAAAGCCACTCTCTGAAGTAGTCATTATCATCTCCATTTCATATCACAGCCATGAAGTAGCAAACTGGGATTCCAATCTAGTTGCTACCAGTATGCCATAGTGCAACGAGCTCTGTGTCTGTAACCGCCATGGGTGGGCACTGATGGTCCATCTGGGTCAGATTAGATCATCCACATGTGATGCTAAGTCTGCGCTGTCAAATTTATGAAAAATGACAGAACTTACATCTGCTGTTGGCTGCCCAGCATCTTTGTCTTCTTGTTCCAGGTAATGATACCCCCAACTTCCTTTCAGGAACTGTCCCTACCCCATTCTTAGCTACGTAAGAATTGAGAGTAACCTCACACTCAGCTCCAAGGAGGGGCCCCTGGTTAGCAAAGCCATACCCTGGCCCCAGTGATCGGTTCAGGAGGGGCACATGACCCAGTCAGGCCATTCAAGTGTTAGGAAGCACTTGCTGGGGCCTTCTGAGAAAGAAGCCTTTATGCTTTTCTGAGAATGCTGCCTGGTGAGATCTTCTCTCTTCCTATTACCTTGACCAAGGACAAGCTTCAGGAGCCACTGGCAGCCCCCCAGCAGCCCTGGGGACCACCAGCCTTAGGATGGAGCAGATATTATGCACAGTATGGGGGAGGGATGGAAAGTAACTGGGTCCTTGTTGATACTGTGCCTCTGGATTAATCCTTTTCTCATGATTCTTTACCATCTGAGCCACCAGGGAAGCCTGGATTAAGCCTTCTCTGATGTCAGAGATAATCTCTGGATTTTCATTTAGCTGAGATAATAAACTCTCTTTTTTTAAAATTTTTACTTAAAAAAATTCTCTTTATTGTTAAAGTCACTTTGAGTTGGGTTTTCTGTTATTGAATATTAAACATTTTAAACTGATATGAATGGGTGGACCAAACCGTGTGCCCACAATCTATGCTGGACACATAAGCCAACAAATGCTCCGATCACTCCATGCCTTAGTTACTCTCATTCGGCAAACAGTAGTGAAGTTTCCACTCATCCCTTTCCCTTAAGATCTTTAGCAATCGTCCCTCTTTAGAGTGTAAAAATATGCTGAGAAGATGAAGAAAAAATGAAAATGGCTTCAGCAAGTCATAAACTACTTCCCACACCTACTTAAAGTTTAAGGACTGCCTTAATACTCCATGTTTAATTGTTAATTGAGAGTTTAAAAATCAAAAATGCCAACTTTGCCTTCGATGAGATGGAAAATTATGCTGCTGTAGAAGGTAACATAATGTAAAACAGCCAACATTACCAAGGCACACAAATGTTTTTGGTATGTAAAATTGCTTTGTAAAATATTTGCTCCATCTGCTGAAAGCGGCAAAGACAATTTTCCCTTGATAGCTAATGGCCCATTTCGGCTGTGTGGCAAGTGATTCGCTGTGGTGGCGGCTCTCATTAAACAGAATGGTGAAAGTGCGGTATATAATTCCATACTTATGTAGCATTATCCACTCGCTGCTTCTCGAGAAGTCTGTCCCTCATTATCCAGGCCTCCACCTTGCACCAACACGCAGGCCTAGCAGTTGATTTGACTCGAGAAGCGCTTTGTCCAACTGAGGCACATATGTTGCTTCTCCATTACAAAACTCAGCACAACTGCTTTGCCCCGACCAGAAACACTGGAGAGCTTCATTCCCTTTCCACTTTCCAGCTCCTCAACGGCTGTTTCTTTTTCCCCCTCTCCACAGGGGGCCCTGATTTTCTTTCTAGGCTCACTCTGTCGCGCTGCATGCTGGGGGTTTCAGTAGATAAAGATTAAGCATTTCTTGAAATTCTTAATTGAACTTTGCACATAAACAAAAGCAGGAAAAATTTATCCTGTGGGCTAAAGCCACCCATAAAAGCCTGACAGACACGGCCCTTGGCTCATGGTAAATGGGATGGTTTGTGATCTCTCTCTTTAAAGGGGTTGTTTACACTACACCCTGAATTACTTCAACATCTGCTAAAGGAACAATTAAAAATAAATAATCCAGGGTGGTTTAAAAAAAGAAGAATCCGTTCATGTTTGGGGAATGATATTAAAAAGTAGTTACAGCAGCAAGTGGCAGATTTTTAAAAGGTATTTTTAATGTTGGAAAACGGGTTTAAAGGCAATTATATTAAATAATAGTGACGCCAAGTAAAAATATGACTGTTTCAAAGATTATACAATATTTTAAAACAGAAACCATACAGTTTAAAAATCAACTATAAGCCGAAGTGGCCACCATACTTATTATTATGGCTAATAGGTTTCTTTCCAATTAGGGAAATATCACTGAGAAAACTGCATATGCTGAAAAAGCTCTTTAGTTGAAAATTAAAAACAAAAGAAAACACATGTGCCCTTCGGACTTGATTTTTCATTCAAGTAGCGGGGGAAAGGGGTGAATTTGTCAAATGAAGTGAGAGGCTTACAGGAAAATTTATGTTTTAATTTTATACCAAGGGAATGGGCAAGCATCTGCTTTCCTTAATCAGATTCTGTACTTCCTTGATATTTCCACAGGTACAGAGGTATATAGTTGAGGCAGATAGGACAGCATTATCTATTTATCATTTTTTTTCTACAGACAATGTTTATGAAAACACCAGGGTAATAACGCAGTGAATTCTCAAAATGAGGATTTGTTTGCTCTGGCACAATCACGCAGAAGTCCAGGTCTTCTCAAGGCCATTCCCCTCTCGCCGAGGGGCACGGAGGACAGACGACCAGAAGCAAATGGCGCGGTGGCAGGCAGAGGAGAGTCAGCCCACTCTGACTCTGCTCCAAATACCCGTGCCTGCTCTGTGGCTTTCGGAAAAGCAGATCTTTCCAAAAGAACTCCAGCGGGGACTTCCTGTGTGTGAAGACACTAACCAATTCTTTTTCCTCTGATCTTTTGCTTTATTCCTTCCTTCCACGCCGTTATTGCGAAAAACTGGCAGTTAAATTCAATTGATTCAAAATATTCCGGATCCATATGGCCGCCAACCCTGGAGCTGGAGGCGGCGATAGCGCCTCACTGCTGTTCTCAAGCATTTGCCTCTCCCCTAGTCCCCAGATGGTGGGAGTAACATTTAAACCTCCTTTTCTCTGCCTTGTACAATAGACCTTGGCACCATTTCAACTGTTTACTCCGGTAATTAACAGCTCTGATACCACAACAATTACAACTCCTACACTCTCACCACAATAATGCTATGAATTAGTGAGAGCTAATGGCTGGAAGGTAGAGCGTTTCCAGACTGTGAGATCTGTGCATTTTTTAGAATAAAATAAAAGGTACAAACAGCACGCTTGCAGTAGACAATGATTACCTTGTAATTAGTTTACACAAAGCTCCCTATTTAATGGCAAAATGCTGTAATTAACGTGCGACAGAAAATCAAAGGGTACTTTGTAAGCATATGAAAAATTAACACTGCAGGCCCATCGCTTTATGTACTGATTAGAAGCATATTAAATCAATAGGACACACAAACCAACAGCTTGCGTAGCTGATTATTATAGGTCCTCGGAAGGGGGACCCAGCTTCCATTTAACTTGGGGAGGCGATTTTCCTTCTCCTGCCATCTTCCTCGGGCACTGAGAAGCACCTCCAACCCAACCCTGGCAGAACCATGAAAATAACCACTGAACTGGAAGAAAACATTCTAAGTCATTTTCAGAGATAAGGAAAAATATGTAAATGATTAAGACTTTCCAACGATTGCGGTGACGTGCTGCTACACTAATTAGAAAAGACACCAACTGGAACCAGAAAAATGAAGCAAATGGGTCTCCATCTTGTGGTCAGAAAGATCTCTAGTTTATCAGGTCAGTGCCTCTTTATTCAACATGTAGGATGCTAAAATAACTGGAATTATTTTCTATNTGTAAAAATATGCTGAGAAGATGAAGAAAAAATGAAAATGGCTTCAGCAAGTCATAAACTACTTCCCACACCTACTTAAAGTTTAAGGACTGCCTTAATACTCCATGTTTAATTGTTAATTGAGAGTTTAAAAATCAAAAATGCCAACTTTGCCTTCGATGAGATGGAAAATTATGCTGCTGTAGAAGGTAACATAATGTAAAACAGCCAACATTACCAAGGCACACAAATGTTTTTGGTATGTAAAATTGCTTTGTAAAATATTTGCTCCATCTGCTGAAAGCGGCAAAGACAATTTTCCCTTGATAGCTAATGGCCCATTTCGGCTGTGTGGCAAGTGATTCGCTGTGGTGGCGGCTCTCATTAAACAGAATGGTGAAAGTGCGGTATATAATTCCATACTTATGTAGCATTATCCACTCGCTGCTTCTCGAGAAGTCTGTCCCTCATTATCCAGGCCTCCACCTTGCACCAACACGCAGGCCTAGCAGTTGATTTGACTCGAGAAGCGCTTTGTCCAACTGAGGCACATATGTTGCTTCTCCATTACAAAACTCAGCACAACTGCTTTGCCCCGACCAGAAACACTGGAGAGCTTCATTCCCTTTCCACTTTCCAGCTCCTCAACGGCTGTTTCTTTTTCCCCCTCTCCACAGGGGGCCCTGATTTTCTTTCTAGGCTCACTCTGTCGCGCTGCATGCTGGGGGTTTCAGTAGATAAAGATTAAGCATTTCTTGAAATTCTTAATTGAACTTTGCACATAAACAAAAGCAGGAAAAATTTATCCTGTGGGCTAAAGCCACCCATAAAAGCCTGACAGACACGGCCCTTGGCTCATGGTAAATGTGATGGTTTGTGATCTCTCTCTTTAAAGGGGTTGTTTACACTACACCCTGAATTACTTCAACATCTGCTAAAGGAACAATTAAAAATAAATAATCCAGGGTGGTTTAAAAAAAGAAGAATCCGTTCATGTTTGGGGAATGATATTAAAAAGTAGTTACAGCAGCAAGTGGCAGATTTTTAAAAGGTATTTTTAATGTTGGAAAACGGGTTTAAAGGCAATTATATTAAATAATAGTGACGCCAAGTAAAAATATGACTGTTTCAAAGATTATACAATATTTTAAAACAGAAACCACACAGTTTAAAAATCAACTATAAGTCGAAGTGGCCACCATACTTATTATTATGGCTAATAGGTTTCTTTCCAATTAGGGAAATATCACTGAGAAAACTGCATATGCTGAAAAAGCTCTTTAGTTGAAAATTAAAAACAAAAGAAAACACATGTGCCCTTTGGACTTGATTTTTCATTCAAGTAGCGGGGGAAAGGGGTGAATTTGTCAAATGAAGTGAGAGGCTTACAGGAAAATTTATGTTTTAATTTTATACCAAGGGAATGGGCAAGCATCTGCTTTCCTTAATCAGATTCTGTACTTCCTTGATATTTCCACAGGTACAGAGGTATATAGTTGAGGCGGATAGGACAGCATTATCTATTTATCATTTTTTTTCTACAGACAATGTTTATGAAAACACCAGGGTAATAACGCAGTGAATTCTCAAAATGAGGATTTGTTTGCTCTGGCACAATCACGCAGAAGTCCAGGTCTTCTCAAGGCCATTCCCCTCTCGCCGAGGGGCACGGAGGACAGACGACCAGAAGCAAATGGCGCGGTGGCAGGCAGAGGAGAGTCAGCCCACTCTGACTCTGCTCCAAATACCCGTGCCTGCTCTGTGGCTTTCGGAAAAGCAGATCTTTCCAAAAGAACTCCAGCGGGGACTTCCTGTGTGTGAAGACACTAACCAATTCTTTTTCCTCTGATCTTTTGCTTTATTCCTTCCTTCCACGCCGTTATTGCGAAAAACTGGCAGTTAAATTCAATTGATTCAAAATATTCCGGATCCATATGGCCGCCAACCCTGGAGCTGGAGGCGGCGATAGCGCCTCACTGCTGTTCTCAAGCATTTGCCTCTCCCCTAGTCCCCAGATGGTGGGAGTAACATTTAAACCTCCTTTTCTCTGCCTTGTACAATAGACCTTGGCACCATTTCAACTGTTTACTCCGGTAATTAACAGCTCTGATACCACAACAATTACAACTCCTACACTCTCACCACAATAATGCTATGAATTAGTGAGAGCTAATGGCTGGAAGGTAGAGCGTTTCCAGACTGTGAGATCTGTGCATTTTTTAGAATAAAATAAAAGGTACAAACAGCACGCTTGCAGTAGACAATGATTACCTTGTAATTAGTTTACACAAAGCTCCCTATTTAATGGCAAAATGCTGTAATTAACGTGCGACAGAAAATCAAAGGGTACTTTGTAAGCATATGAAAAATTAACACTGCAGGCCCATCGCTTTATGTACTGATTAGAAGCATATTAAATCAATAGGACACACAAACCAACAGCTTGCGTAGCTGATTATTATAGGTCCTCGGAAGGGGGACCCAGCTTCCATTTAACTTGGGGAGGCGATTTTCCTTCTCCTGCCATCTTCCTCGGGCACTGAGAAGCACCTCCAACCCAACCCTGGCAGAACCATGAAAATAACCACTGAACTGGAAGAAAACATTCTAAGTCAGTTTCAGAGATAAGGAAAAATATGTAAATGATTAAGACTTTCCAACGATTGCGGTGACGTGCTGCTACACTAATTAGAAAAGACACCAACTGGAACCAGAAAAATGAAGCAAATGGGTCTCCATCTTGTGGTCAGAAAGATCTCTAGTTTATCAGGTCAGTGCCTCTTTATTCAACATGTAGGATGCTAAAATAACTGGAATTATTTTCTATTTTCAAATCATAAGAAACCAGGCTGCTAGCAAGGCTTATTCTTTTAAAGGCGTTATCTGGGCAAACCACTGGGTTAGGCACGCTTTGGTCCACAATCTTGTATCTTTAACAGTCACAATCCTATATGATAACTGATGCTTAGAACAATATTCTGGAAGCCTAAAAGGTGCTATGGGACTTTCTGAATCACCAGAAAAAGGTTAAGTTGTATGTACTTGTTCAATACTACCTACAATTTAATTCTAATGCAATTTTATGGTAATGTTAATAACACAGAGCATTTTTTGAGGTCTTATGTGCTAAATATTGATACATTGGCAGCCAATTCACAAGAGTCATCTCCTTTAATTCTTACTACCTCCTCCAAGAGACAGGTACCAATATTATTTCCCTTTACACTTGAAGAGATAGAGGCTTGGACAGCTGAAGTGGTTTGCCCATGGTTCCCCCTTGCCCCAATAACCTCCATTTGCCTAGTCCATGGAACCTGTGAAGCCAGACCACCTCCTACTTATCCCGAATGTTCAACTATTCAGACTGGTCTATTCCAAACCTTTTTCTGCTTAAAGGGAAATTTACCACATCAATCTGGAACAGGAGATATAAAGAAATATAAAAAAATAAAATATCTGGTTGCTTATCCAAAAAGCACATGTTTTTTGAACATGTGAATTGTCCAAAAGAAATCTTAAGTTTTTCAGTAATTTTTACTCTTTCTGTGCACATGTTGATTTCTGAATGTAAATGCTTTGTTTAAGATAGTGTTCTCTGTTGAGAATATTTTCATGGAATAAAATAATCTTTCCATGGTCCAAAACAACAAAACAAAATAAAACAAAAAGTAGGGCTTTAAATACTCACAATATTTTTAATGCCATGTCTGATTGTGAAGAATGGCTGCTTACTCTAAGTTTTCTGAGAATTTGCAGGTTCACTAAAATGACCTAGTGAGTGTATTGAGAACAGTATTGAAAATTGGTCACCCCCATGAATGATCAAAGGGTGACATCTCAAACTCACTATCCTCACCCACTCACATAAGTAGGTAGGTGAGGCAGCTGGGTTGCAAAGCTGAACCCTAGAGACTCTCCAACAGGGCTTCTTCCTTGAAACTCTGAGGCACGTGTTCTAATGGCTCTCTTACCTCCAGCCGACTGGCAACAGACAGCAGCTGCCCTGTCAGTCAGGAAAGGGAAGACATTCGAGAGCAATAGCTATGGGACCTTTGTGTTTCCCATAAGTCTCTGTAGAAAGCAGACCATCTGCCACAAGGGCAGCAGGCCACAGAGGCAGGGACCAGAGGGAGAACCCTACTCCAGGGCTTTCAAATAGCGGGTCTTTTCTAGATGGATTCAACTTAGTGTGGCCAGGGCAGGGGACCAGGAGNTTGTGTTGAGAAGATAGATTCCATTATGGTCATATGTTGCACAAGGAGAAATAGTTCCTGGCCTGTTAATGTCCAATAAGATTCTCTTGCCAGTATAAGGAAAGATATTCTGGCACAGTCCTTTGCATTGTATGTTTGGATATATTACATATTTGGAACTTGCAGCTACTAACAGAATTATTATCTGCTTCTTCCAAATCCTATTATTTGTTGCTTCTGAGAATCCTATAAATGGATGTCTGTTGATGGATTCCCTACAGTAATGAAAAGGATCAATAGTATTGTAAAGACTATACCACTGGAAAGAATTATGTGCTATCTTTAAGTGAAAATTGAACAGTGCTTTAAAATAGCACTGCCATTTTTGATTATTTAACCAAAGCTGTCAATATTTCATATGGAGCACATGCCAGAAAGAGAAGTTGCCTGGTTACTTTATGGATCAAAACAGGAAATGCTCGCTGTGCTCAAGCTGGACTTAAAAAATAAAATAAATTACTTAATCATAAAGTAAATGACTTTATGCTATTGCCAAACATTTATCATTTTCTATTTGAGTCTATCTATTCAAAAGATGTAATATATTTTTTAATTGCCATACATTTTACACTGGTGTAGGGCAGAAAGAGAAAAATGTCTACTGCTAAAATCCAACTGATAGCTAGGAATATTTATTAACCTAAATTAAAATAATCACAGCTTTCTTTCACCAGCTTTAAGTTTATGAAGCACATCGGTAAAAAGTCAGTGTTACTGATTCATTACCATCTACAAATTCAAAATGCTGACATGTTCAGATAGATTAGGTAGAACAGGCATTATCTGGAAAAATCTCAGTGGAGTGCTTCAGTTCTTGTTGACCTCAGACATGTGGTTTCCAAATAAGTAGTGCAGATCTCAGTTATGACTTAGTTGATTGTAGTACAATTTGCACACATCATAGGTGACATGACACCCTTTAAATCCAATTTATCTTTGAGGAGAGATTTTTATCCTACTTCTGAATATCAGCATTAGAGTGAAGCTTTACTGCATTAAAGATTCCNTGACCTCAGACATGTGGTTTCCAAATAAGTAGTGCAGATCTCAGTTATGACTTAGTTGATTGTAGTACAATTTGCACACATCATAGGTGACATGACACCCTTTAAATCCAATTTATCTTTGAGGAGAGATTTTTATCCTACTTCTGAATATCAGCATTAGAGTGAAGCTTTACTGCATTAAAGATTCCTGTATCTTTAACCACAATTAACATATAAAGTTCTAAAATATTTCATAGCATCAATGGGGACAAAAGCAAGACTCACTCAATATAAATACTGCACATACATTCTAAGGTTTTGAGGACTATTTAATGTAATATACACATATGAAATTGTTATCACTTAAAAATGCATTTCACTTGTATTATGTCTATCAGCCTAGTATTCTACAGGGAAGCAGAGTTAAGCAATCTACTGTTACCTTCAAGTTTCAGTGGAGGCTAATGATAACGGAATGGACACATCAGGTCAGGGGAAGCCTCTCTCTTCTAACCCTATTAAGATAGCTAGTGCCTTTTCTAGACTGCCCTCTTTAAAAGAAACTTCCTTCATGAGCCCATGTATTGCCCATGAACACTCTATCTAGCAAGACTGAAACAATCTGGGGGCAATTTAATAATTGCCAGTTAGTCTCTGAAAAGTAGGATTTGTTGAAAGACTTGGTTTGTGGGCTCAGCAGCTATGAGGTGCAGAGCATCAGGATCAGGTAGCTAAGAGAAGTAGCATTACCCCTAAATATTGTCCCTCACAAACACCCTCATTTTGTTTTTTAGTTTCCCCAGAAGTAGGTGCCCAAAATCACCTGTGATTGGCTCAGAGGAATGGTTAAGAGATGGAATGAAACAGAGGTTAGGAAATGTTAACAACTATTTGTCTTTTACTTTCTTTATTGTAAAAAAAAGATAGCAGTTAATTGTGATAACACCTGCCAGTGCAAACTTAGAGTGGCTAATTTCTAGTTCTCTAGTGGGTAATTTTGTAGTGACTATTATGGTTCTTCAGATATTAGGGCCCTAACTATCTTTTGGAAGAATGAACAGCCATAGACTCAGACCAGGGAAAGTTCAGAAGCAGAGAGTTTTCCTCCTGGAGCCATTTTCCTTCCCCTTTCTGGGGTTTCCCCAGTTTTTTTATGGCCACTTACTGAACAGCTAGGATTTGGAGTGTTTTTTTTTTTTTTTTGTAGAGCCATGGATGTCCGTAGTCTGCCACATGCCCTTTGCAATATGACTCCCTAGAGCTCTCCAAACCTGCTCCTTTTAGCCCAAACTGACTCTCACATTTCTTAGGGTCCTACTAAAATGACTAGCTAACTAATATGATGATGAACTAATCCATATTAAGGCAATAAATATTGATAGCAGATTAATACATGAGTAGAGCCTTCAGTTCCTTAATCCAAATGAATAAATACTTTGAGAATGACAATTTCTGTAAGGCCCATAGGAAGATACTTTGAAATACCGAAGGACTAAAATGTGTTGTGTTCAGTTGCGTCCAACACTTTCGCAACCTCATGAGCTGTAACCCACCAGGCTCCTCTGTCCATGGGATTTTCCAGGCAAGAATACTAAAGTGGGTTGCTATTTCCATTTCCTACTCCAGGGAATCTTCCCAACACAGGGATTGAACCCGTACCTCTTGTGTCTCCTGCACTGACAAGTGGATTCTTTACCACTGAACCACCAGGAAAGCCTGGAGGCTAAAGCAGATCCCATCAAATCAACTCAAGTATTCCATAACATTCTTCATTGGATAGGGCTGACTCCTAAAAAGTTCCTACAAGGTCAAGAGAATGCGAAATATTTAAACGGAGCCTCACTTGTCCACACTGCTTACCTGCTGGTGACTATAGATGCTATATATTCCAGGAGGGACTGGCACATTTGCGTTCTCAAAGACCCGTTTGCTTCCAGACTTGGTGCTGTAGAAATGAGCTAGTTCAGGCTCTGGGCCTAGGATGGGTATGTTTAACATATCTGCCACAGCCAGATCATCTCTGTGGAGGAGCCCGCTGACAATGTAGGCTTCCTTCCCTTGGATGAGATTCTTTATTCTTTTGATTGCCTTGGGACTGTACATCAGGTGAGTAGCCAGGCACATATGCTGCTTCTGGGGGGAGATCATAATATTCTTGTTAAAAGGTGTTTTTTTTCTATTCCATACACCTAATCTATAATGTTGCACACAATAAATGCATTATTAATAGCAGGCTGGGTTATGACCTATCCTGTTGTTTAGCAGTTTAAAATGATAAAAGCTGTTGGGGTGAGGCTCCATAATCGCTCACATCTTTAGTGTGTTGGAAATAGGCTCACTGGGAATAGAACTAATTACTACACATCTGTATTTATTTGATCCACGTGGAATTATCCTTCTGTCAGAAGGAAAAGAAGCTGGCAGCCTTTGGATAATAGTGATTCATCTCTGCAACACTTCTGGCATGGTTTAACACTAAAGCGTCTGGAAAATCAATACAAAAAAATGAAGAAAAGAGCCTCCTAATATTCTTCAGTATTCAGAGCTCCTAATCTGGCAACCCTTTAAATGATTCAGGAAAAGGCACTTGACTTGATACCCTTTTCCCAAAGTTCTACCACAAATTCCATTTCAAGAGTACATATTTTTATGATTATCATGGTTCTTGGCCAGCACTCCAGAGAGGACTCATGAATGGAAAATATTTGAGAATTTCAGCAACACTCAAATTCCTCTTCCAATGGAAAACTCTTTTTATTTTTGATACTTACACCAGCTCAGAAATACATGTGACTGTCTCCTTCAATTAAATAAATAATTCTGGCATGTCTAACAGGGGCAGAGGATGGAGCCAGATGGTCAGCACAAACCAAAACTAATACAAGCATGTCTCTGTGCTCAAGGAGTGGGAACACAGATGAGTACAACTAATGCATAATTAATACAAGGCAGAGAAGGGCCATAAAGAACTACAGAGGGCCTTGGAGGCATGGAGGAGGGAGGCAGAAGCCACATGCTAGTGGGAAGAGCTGAAAAGGCAAATCACTTATCTCATTTGGGCCTCAGTTTTCTCATCTGTAAAATGAGTATAATAATAGTACCCATCTCATAGGGATGCTGTGAGTATTAAATGAGATAATGCATGTAAAGCACTTATAATAGTACTTGGATATAATAAGTACTTAATGAACATCTGCTAATATTGTTGTTATAAAAGAGGTTGGGGTTAAGGTAAATTTTGAAGGATGGGTAGGATTTTATCAGGTGAGGATGAGCATAGCCTAGGGATGGAATATGAGAACCCAAGATTGTGCTTATTTCTCTAGAGCAGAGAGCATCATGGCACATGAGAAAGCCCTGGGGCTTAGGAGTCAAATGGTTCTTTGAATCCAGTTCTGTCCCTAACAAGTAATCTGAACTTGGGCAAATGACTTAGACTCCTTGAGACTAAGTTTCTCCATCTGCCGAGTGGGAATAAAAATAACCATTTGATGGGTTCCTCTAAGGATAAAAAAAAGATTATGAATGTTTAACACCTATTATAATGCATGGCATTGAGTTGACATTCAATCGATGGTATTAAAAAATATTATGGAGAAAACTTAAAAAAATAAAGTCTCTAAAATGTCATGCAAATAATATAATGCAAGACATGAGAGTCTTAATGGAGTTTATAGGATTTTGTAGTGGCTCCATCTCCCCCCAGAGTCTGGTCAAAATTCTATTCAACAAGGCCTTAAATTGTGGAGAAATTCCCAGCCACTATTTTGGAGGAATATCAGGCACATGAGTTTGCAAACTGTTAAAGGATATGAATGCCAAGTATAAGAGAAAGTGACCGAAGAGAGTCCCTGGATTTCGGTCCTATCTGAATTTGTAACTTGCCAGTTGATTTAGAAAACCTGATCTTTCTGAGCCTTGGTTCCCCACATTCAAATGAGGGGTTGAACCAGAAGTCTGTAGGGTCCTTCCAGCTGTGATATAACGTTAAAACCAAAGCTCTTCTGGATATACTATTTAATGGGTACAGAGTTTCTCCTTGGGATTTTGAAAAAGTTTTTAAACTGGATAACACGACGATTGTCCAACGATGTGAATGCACTTAATGCCATGGAACTGTACACTTCAAATGATTTAAATGGTAAATTTTATGCTATGTATATTCTGCCTCCCCCTCAAAAAAAGACCCTCCCCAAAATTCCTCTGAGAGAGGATTTTATGGTTTATCCTATTGAACCCTCCCTTCAGAGCAAGTGCTCTAAGTTCCTTTTGTCTATGGAATATGCCTTTTCTACATAATTTAAATCCTTTTTTAAAACCTGCCTTTAAGAATGCAGCTCTAGGAAATCCAGAGTTCCATTGGACAATGAATGGTGACAGCACCTCGTGAGTTTGTGTTTCCCATCTGATTGCTCACTGTTTATCCCCCTGTTTATTATTTCACTCCTTCCCTTTCCTTACAAATTATTCCAATGAGGAAATGTGAAAAAATTATATGTCTGGGATAACTGATGACTTGAGTCACAAAGTACATGGTGGACTTTTCAGGGACCTGGAAGAACGTTTCAAAGGGGACAGTCTTCTCATGTCTAGTTCCCAAGGTCTCAGCACTTTGGCATGTACTTTTCCATTTGATCCATACGACACAATTAACATCTCTTTTGGAGATGGGGAAACTGAGGCTTGGGTGATTTGCCTATAGCCACCCAGCTGGTACACAGCAGAGGCAGGATTATTATTCATTATTATTTCATTTATTTTTACTATCATTATTCTTCTTTATTAGCACAGTTCTCATACCATGGCTGCCATGATTTCTCTCATTTTACAGACTGAGTAGTGAGGTCTGAGGTTTTATGCAGTGTGATGAGGGGATGGCAGATGCAGCAACAGAACCTAACGTGAACGTTCTGAGCACATTTCCGGACAGGGTGAATTTCTGTCTCCTCTAGGGTTGCTTGTCTCTATTGGCAAGCACCCTACCCAACTCTATTGTGTCATCTGCAGGCAAGCCTTATTCTTCAGGCAAGATGGTCCCATGGTATTGTGTTCAGTGTGTGTTTGATAAAGATGTGAATGTAAGTGATGGCAGAGCGTTTCTGACTGCAGGTCTGGGGTGACCATGTAGAGAAAATCAGTATCATCAGATCAGTATCATCCAGTATCATCTATGGATTTGTACAGATGACAAAAATCTAAAATGTTCCTAATGCCATAACATTATGTTGCTGTTTAGTTGCTCAGTTGTGTCTGACTCTTTTGTGACCGCATGGACTGTAGCCCACCAGGCCCCTTAGGCAATAAGATTTCCCAGGCAAGAATACTAGAGTGGGTTGCTGTTTTCTTCTCCAGGGGATCTTCCTGACCTAGGGATCAATTCTGCAGGCAGACTCTTTACTACTGGGTTGCTTAGGGAGCAACCCACTCCAGTATTCTTGCCTGGAAAATTCCATGGACAGAGGAGCCTTAAGGGCCACAGTCTATCAGGCTGCAAGGAGTTGAACATGACTGATCAATTGAGCCTGCACACATGCACCAGGAAGCAATTCCAAAACATTATAGTTACAATTAACTTACCAGCACTTTTTTTTTTTTGGACCTGAGACAAAAGGTAGTTGTTTAGGAACCCTTCATAAACATCAAAATATTCAAAAGTAGACACAATGACTTTGTAACAGTATTTTTCACCATTACAGATTCAAAAATTGTATAGTAAATTGTACAAATGGATTTTTGGCACACTTAAAAAAAAAATCTCAAAGCCATCCACTGGAATGAAAATAAGCACTGATACAATCTCTCAAATGCATTAAAAAGAAATAAAGCCATGACTAAACATGAGCAGGAAATGACTTGAACGTGAGAGTTTTAATTTTTATATTTTAGAAAGGTGACTGCCTATGAGTGATTACTTACTCAAATACTTTAAACTTAAACTGTAAGAAGTATAAAGTACCTAAAAATATTCCCTGCTTGTTTTTTACTCACAGAGATGCAAACCTACACAATGAATGTAACCCCATGAATTTGTTAGTGCCAACTGCCTATCTCCTCTTGGAAGGTGGAGAGTGGACTGTGAAGATACATTTCTCAGGTAATAGGACTGCAGAGCTGGAAAGGACTTTGACATGATCTAATCCATCATTTCATCTTACAGATGAATAACACAGGACCAGAGAGGTAAAGGTCATGCAGAAGCAAGGAGGTCTTTCCAGTTCATGATGGTGTTCTGGTGTCAGACAGATTTGGGATCATACTCTGGCCCCACTAGTAACTTACGACTAGAAAGTGAATATTAGTTTCCTCAGCCACAGAAGGAAATTGATAGTTTCTGTCTTGCTGCTGTGTCCTAAGCATCAAATGAGAAAATGTTTGCTAAGCATTTGATAAATGTTAGCTGTTTACTTGCTTTCCTTTCCCCAAATCTAGTGCCCTTTCCCCATTCCATGCTTCTTCAGTGTATACTGGCATTCCAGATATACGGAAACTGCTTATTAGCAGCTATCAGATATTAGTTCCAGTTTCTGGATGGAGAAAATCAGGAAATTAACTACACACTAATGGTAGTTAGTTATCGGAATTAACCAGACAAATCCCTCCACCAACTAAGAACGGCCACGTACCACCACCCACGGAGTCGAGAAAGAGCTATCATTCTGTCAATCTTGTCTGTGTCCGAGAATTTGGTCCATTGCAGAAGGGAATGGCAAACCACTTCAGTATACTTGCCTTGAGAACCCCATGAACAGTATGAAAAGGCAAAATGATAGGATACTGAAAGAGGAACTCCAAGGTCAGTAGGTGCCCAACACGCTACTGGGGATCAGTGGAGAAATAACTCCAGAAAGAATGAAGGGATGGTGCNATGAGATGGCTGGATGGCATCACTGACTCGATGGGTGTGAGTCTGAGTGAACTCCGGGAGATGGTGATGCACAGGGAGGCCTGGCGTGCTGTGATTCATAGGGTCGCAAAGAGTCGGACATAACTGAGCGACTGAACTGAACTGATAAAAAGTTAAACATTAGCGAAACTTTGGACTCTAATAATAAAAATTTAGGGAACATGGAACATACTTTACAAATGATTGCACATCAGCACCCTGCAGTCATCTAGAAAAATGTGATCTAGACATTAGGTTATACCCTGATTTTACTTACTTGTGCAAGTGTGAAAGCACAGGATACTGAGGTAGGAGATAAGATTCAGCAAGAGGGAGGCCTGTCTGGGTTATGTGTATGGTCCATCCAGTGCCAATTTGATGAAAATAAAGCTGAGGGTTGGGATTGCCCTGGGGGTCCAGTGGTTAAGAATCTGCCTGCCACTGCAAGGGATGTAGGTTTGATTCCTGGTCAGGGAACTAAGATCCTATATGCTGCAGGGCAACTCAGCCACATGCTGCAACTTGAGAAGTCTCAGCTCTGCAACTAGAGAAAGCCCATGCACCGCAACAAAGACCCAGAGCAGCCAAAATAAAAACAAAGCAAAAACAAACAAAAAGCAGATTAAAAAACTGTTCTAGGGGGCTTCGGAGGGAAATTAGAGAAATTTTTGATGAGGTACACACAAGAAACATAGAAGGTACTCAAATCTTTGTTGAGTTTTGAAAATATTCTCAAACCAAACTGGCCAAATGGATTCTATATGGTACTGAAAGCCTTTCCCTCAAGAGTGAAAACTTTTTCTTATTCAAACTTTTTGTCAGTGACTGGCATAGCACTGTATGCAACTAAAGTCAGTGATTCTCAAAGCATAGTCTGGGGACCTGGGGGACAGGAGGCCTGGAAGGTTGAAACTCNCTCAAACCAAACTGGCCAAATGGATTCTATATGGTACTGAAAGCCTTTCCCTCAAGAGTGAAAACTTTTTCTTATTCAAACTTTTTGTCAGTGACTGGCATAGCACTGTATGCAACTAAAGTCAGTGATTCTCAAAGCATAGTCTGGGGACCTGGGGGACAGGAGGCCTGGAAGGTTGAAACTCTAATGCATATATATGGAATTTAGAAAGATGGTAACGATAACCCTGTATGCGAGACAGCAAAAGAGACACAGATGTACAGAACAGTCTTTTGGACTCTGTGGGAGAGGGAGAGGGTGAGATGATTTGGGAGAATGGCACTGAAACGTGTAATATCATATATGAAACAAATCGCCAGTCCAGGTTCAATGCATGATACTGGACGTTGGGGCTGGTGCACTGAGATGACCCAGAGGGGTGGCATGGGGAGGGAGGAGGTGGGGAGTTCAGGATGGGGAACACGTGTATACCTGTGGCAGATTCATGTTGATGTATGGCAAAACCAACACAATATTGTAAAGTAATTAACCTCCAATTAAAATACATAAATTTATATTTTAAAAATGAAAGAAAACTCTTTTCAAAATAACACTAAGATGACATGTCCCCTTTTCAATATTATCCTGCCACAAAATATAAGTTCATTGATTTCAGATTCCACAGTAGAGTGGAAATAATCTTCACAGTTATCTGAAGTGGAAATAATCTTCACAGTTATCTGAAAAGGCTATAAAATATAAAAAGTATTCCTCCCTTTTCCAAATACTTATCTGTGTGAGGGCAGGTTTTCTTCATATGCTTAAACCAAAACAGTATTGGATGCAGAAATAGACAGGAGAATCCTACTACCTTCTGTTAAGAGATTTGCAAACTTGTCAACTAATGCCCTTCTTCTCACCAAATTTTTGTTTGTTGGTTTTGGAAAAGAAAGGGTCTTTTTAAAATAAAAATATGTTTTCCTAGGTTAACATTGGTAATGTGCTTATTATTGCTATTTTAATGTAAACTGTTTTTAAAGTATCTCAGTTTTCGTTCCTAATGTGGTAGATATAGACAGGTATAGCCCACATAAACCAACACTCTTTAGGGTCTTCAATGGTCTTTACAAGTGTAAATTTGAGAACCACTGAACAAAAATTTTATTATTTTTTATGATAAGGAGATGAAAAATATATTTTATCTTAGTATAAGTAAGACTTCCTTTGAACCATATCCTAATATTAATCATTTCATCAAAAGCCAGGAGCTGATGTCACTTGACACCCAACTGAATGCTGTTTCTGTATTTTAGGGTACAACATCTGATTGATAGCTCAAGTCCAAATGGGTCATTTAATATTACAAGGTCATGGGACCAACTCTGATCTAACATGTTGATGTGGATTACTTGGATGAATACAACATGGATGAATAGAAATATGTTTTCATTTTAATTGGGGCTATAAAGAAATCTGAAAGTTTTTAAGCATATTTTATTCCTGATCCCCAAAGATCTGGATTTTCTGGGAACTGCTGTCTGGAAGATCTTGGCAGTACATGTGTTTCAAAAATCTAGTGTGGCAGAATCATAACTAAACTGAGGATTCCATCCCTCTTGCCAAAATACACTTTGAAGGCTGCAAAGATCTGACTGAAAGTCCTGATTTCCCAGCCCTGAGGTGAAAGCAGAAGAAATGTATCGTGTCTTTGAGTCGTCAGCTTGAAGTGGGAAAGTAGAAAAGGGTCAATGTGCTCAGAGGCACAGTAAAAATGTGATTCGAGATATACTCCTCTGGGCTCTGGTCCCAAACCTGATCACAAATGAAAGAGAGCACAGTTCTTACATTCTGGTGAAACAGGAGTGGTGTTAGGAAGGAATTGTCTCATGAGCATTTGGGATATAGCAGTTGTGCATAATAAAAGTTAGTTTCTCTATGTTTCAGGCTTTTGTAACAATACAGAGCAACAGAAGAACATTTTCATGAGCCTTGCAGTAACAGGATCCATAATTTTATGGACTGAAGTATCTTGGAGACCAGGAATTCTGTTAGCCTCAAGGATAATTTGCTGAAATAATGCACAGATGGAAAAAAATGAGGCTGAACTATATACATTCCTTTTTGCCATTAAATAGGCAATGAAATAAAAGATCGCGTGGAGAAAAGGGGAAATCCCACCTCAATACATTATTCCCTATTTGTATTTTAAAGGAGGAAGAGAAGTGACAGGACGGTCGTCACTGGGAGTCTGACTGGTTGGCAGCAGCCTCATTTCCCTCTTCACGGCATCAGAACCCCATACTCGGCACATCTCATTTAATGTTAGCATATTTTAAAACGCCAGTGAGCTTAAGAGTAGCAGCAAGTGATGCACTGTAATAAAGCAGCACGGGGGTTAAAATAAAAGTGGAGGAAGTAACCTGGCCAAAGAAACTGGAAGCAGAATTCGTTTGTAGGTTTTATTTAGACCTCTGACTTTTCTAGAGGAATTAGGATTCTTTGTTGCAGTTCTTACTTAGCTTGACTGATAGATTTTACTTAAAATAGACCCTAGTATTCTATTCCTGCTATGAACCATAGTAGATTATTTTGTTATAATTATATTTCATTAATAAAAATGATTAAAATGTGCAATATCCATTTAAGAGATGAGCCTATATAACCTGGAAAGGATTACTTTCTTTTCATCATCTTATAAAATTACAAAGCCAGTCTGTTTCTTTGGACAATTAATCAACAACATCCTACCTCTCCTATTGGTTAAAAATTGCTAAAACTTTCTGTTACATCTGGGAGTACTTCCCCAAATATATAACAGCAAGTCATGTCTCACAACTCCTTTCAAAGAGGTGATGGCTCTGCAGTGTATAATTGTCTTCATGCTCATCAAGCCATAGATTTTTAAATACATGGTAAATATTTTGTGGTCAAAACTACTGAGAGGTCATCCTTTGTGCGATTGGGGTCTGGAGAATGCAATTACTCCTGTGCGTGCAACACCGCATACACAAATAACCAAATGCCTACAACTGTAATATACTATGCAGTTATCAGCTACTAAGCTTTCATTTTGGGGTTTTAAATAAGTTAGTGCAAGCCCAATTGGTTGGCACGTGGTATAATTATTTATGGGGCTAATTCCACACCAGATCTGATTAGAAGTCTCCTACGGAAATAGTAACAGAGGACAAGGCTGCAACTTGTATTAAATACGTACCTGAATCCTACACACCTACCAACTGATTTTGAATAGTGAATCCCTCTCAATTATGGGAATTAAATTACTATATTGAATAGATTGAGGGGGCATGTATTTAGAGAAAAACTTGCTTCACTTTCATATACTTCTGTTATCATAAATTATGTAGATAAGTCTCCAGTCTCCAGATGACAAAGTAGGCATGTTGTGGCCAGCTGAAATCTTCTTCAAGTATTCCCAGGGGAAGTGTATATAATAAAAAGGTATGTTATCATCATTGGTAGCTCAGATGGTAAAGAATATGCCTGCAATGCAGGAGACCTGAGTTTGATCCCTGGGTCAGGAAGATCCCCTGGTTAAGGGAATGGCAACTCACTCCAGTATTCTGGCTTGGAGAACTCCACGAACACAGGGGCCTAGAAGGCTACCGTCCATGGGGTCGCAGAATCAGACACCACTGAGCAACTAATAAGGAAGGAAAGGAATCATTAAGAAAAAAAAAGGACGTATGGTTTGAGAACCATGCCTGTGGTATAGGTACCAGATGACAGTTTAAGTTATTTAAATCCAATTTAATGTTCACAGTTATTTCATAACCTAAAGCATAAATTTTAGAAACAAAACAATATGATCAAAGCCCAGGTATTATTCTCTTGTGAAAATTTGAAATTGGGCTTTTTAAATACTCAGTTGAGAAAAATATCTGAGCCTATTCTTATCTCTTAGAAAATACACCATTAGCAACTTTTCTTGCTCACCTAAAATGGGTTATTGTGTTGTTAACAAGCAAAAATTACTGCAATAAAGAAAATGTTCAAATTTAGTATGTATTTAAACTGAGCATGAGTAATCTAGAAGAAAGCTAATTTTACTATCAGATTTAAAATAATGTCTGCTAGTTATAGTTTCTGTCCAGGTTATTTTTGTTGTTGGTTAGTCCCTAAGTTGTGTCAGACTCTTTTGCCACCCCATGGATTGTAACCCACCAGGTCCCTCTATCCATGGGATTTCCCAGGCAAGAATACTGGCGTGGGTTGCCATTTCCTTCTCCAGGGGATCTTCTCAACTACTATTTAATTTATATTCAGCAATCTCTTTTTGAATTTTAAGACAGCTTCATTTAAAATTATATTTTATTAACCAATTTATATTACTATCTGTTACTTTCATAAGTTGACCTCTTTGGAGGCTTGTTTTCTATTAGGCTTTTCTGCAGGGCTAACTGCTTGGGGCTGCAGAGTCAGAAGGTAGGGTATAGGAGGGAAGAAATTAGTGAAATTGGGTTTATAATAACTTTGTGTTTGTCAACACTAAAAGCATGGGGGTCTTATTTCTATTTATAGTTCTGAATAAAATAGAGCCTGCAAGACAAAATTTCCCACATGATATCAGGCCAGGTCCACAATTAGTTGCAGAAGCAAAAGGCTTTTGTACCTTATTCTAAGGACTCGAGCCAGCTAATTGGGTCTGCAATTAGCCTCTCTGGTTGTAATCAATTACAAGTGCAATTTCTGTGTGTGAACTAATTTTGTGTGCAAAAGTAGTCCCACCAAAACAAAAGCCTAAGTTAGAATGAAATTCAGATCTGTCTTACCTCACTTACATCCCAGGAAGGAACCAATTTCTTCCGTGAGTCTTGAAGAAACATCTAACTTAAAAGTATCTATGCAACTGAGGCAATTTCTTAACTTTTCTACAAGTACTTAGATGTAAATACCTTAAAATCTAGGAAAGTGTACATACAAAAAAAAAAAGAAAGTGTCCATTACTTTGTTACTACTAATATTTAATTAATTTAACATATCATCTTAATTATATTTACATAATTATTAAAATTTTTTTGCTTCTCATGTGTTAGTTTCTATACTATGCATAAGTACCCAAACTCATATACACAAATAAATTGCAATCCAGAATTCCATTAAAATAGATCACTTAATGCGTTGCTCTACTTAGAAGGCCTTAATATGTAACAAGAAGATTCAATGAGTTTTACTGTCTGTCAAAACTCTATCAAGTCAGCTTGGGAAATTTGGCCTCGACCAAGGAAATTTAACACACTCAACAGATAAAAAGCAAAACAAAACGAAACAAAGATGCAAATGAATCCCAAACATTTTGACAGCAGTTGATGTTTTAAAGGAACTTCCAACACACATTTCTGAAATTCCCAATATCATTTTGGCATACCTATTTTACTACTGTGTTGCAGACAACAGCTTTTAAGTTCCCCAATTCATAAATGTAATTAAATAATTACATTAGTGCTAATTAACATGAAACTGCAGATTATTTAAGCGCAAAAAACACTATTCAACTTCTTAATTATTCTTGTTCACACAGCATTTCCTTTTGCTCAGGCGCCCTAGGTGCAAATAAAGCATCCCATCTGCTCGTAATTAGAACTAAATAATTTCAGAGAATGTAGCTTATCATTTTGACTGCACATTTGATTAAAAACAGTGTACAAGCAATATCCTGGCTTATTGGCGTAACAACAACAACGCGCACAAGCCTGTGTTCTTCCATCATTAAAGAAGATCGAAAACATTATCTGTTATTTCAGGGGGAAAAAATACAACTTTTTAGTTCATTTCATACAGATGAAAGCGAATTACAGCAAATCACCTCTCCACTGAATAGCAGCCCCCACATAATGACTTTATTTGCTTAATCCCCAAATTAAACGCCGTCTCGAGCGAGGGCCCTGTGTTATTACTCTCATCATGTCGAGAACATTTTCCTGCCGAGACCAATTTGAATAAAACAAGGGGCCTTCCTTGAACTCAATCAAGGAGCCATAATGTGGTGGGTAATAGAGGTTGCTGATAGATTTGCAGGCAAAAGTGTTATACCTAATGATGGGATATGGATAATAGTCCTCCTGGAGGTCCTGATGCGATTCCAGTTGGCTGCCAGATGCTAAAAATCAAGAAGAGCATTGATCAGTGACAGGAAGCTGTAGTGGATTCATCTAGTCAAACTTCAGCTGTTTTTCCACTGTACAGTTAAGCCAGGCATAAATTATATTAATTGATTTAATTACATACTTAAAACATCTTCCCCAATTAATTTAATTAGGTGGCTACATGATGCTACTGGCAGGGGAAGATTAGAGGCAGCTCACTTAATTAACAGAATATGAATGAAAAAAAGAGAAAGCAAACATAAATGAAATTGTGAGCACTAATTAAAAGGCTGTCTGCAAACTTAAATACTTTCTGACAAAGTGGTGACAGCAATGTAGACAAGAGAGGATTTTTTTTTTTCCCCTAGCAAATTAAAGTGCCCAGGAGGTATATATAGGGAGAAAAGGTAATGCAGTTAAAACATTGATTTTCTGACAGAACTACCATAGTCAGAGTGAAGGGACTTTTTTTCTACAGAAAAATTGCAACAGATTTTGCAGGCAGAAAAGCCTGATTCCTTATTAGGGCTAAAATATTATGTAGAGACAAATGTAGGGTTTGTGCATTGTACATTAAAGGGAGTGGAGGGGGTAGGGAGTTGGAGAGAGAGAAGGAAGATAAAGAGGCAACTTACTGCAATCGTTCAGGCGAGAAATGTTTAGAAAAAGAGGTCTGCCTTAACAGCTGGCAGCCTTGTGTACCTTGGCTCGGATGCGGAAATTCTCCAGGTGTCTTTCACGTGATTCCTTCAGAAGCTTCCTGAGCCGGGTCTTATGGCAATGTAAGAGCCATGCAATGGCGATGACACCTGAGGCCCACTTCTGCCGGCGATAAGACAGGAAATATCTTCTTGCTTTGTAGCATTTCCACGTGGCTTGGATCTTCATGGCAGCCTCTGTCCTTCCATCCTGGCCCTTGTACCTCTGTCCTGGAAGATTTAACATCATTTGGATGTCAACTGGGTTCTCGAACACTGAGAGAAGGTCATATCTGGTAAGTTTATTCTTCAGCTCAAACTCTGGAAGGAGCGTTACTAAACTGTTAGCTTTTATTTTGACTTCTGGTATCGCATAGTCCTTGAGAAACTTCTCGATGTGTTCCAAAAGAGAAAAAATACTTCCCCACGACAAACTGAAATGCTCCTTGAAAGCTAAGAAGTCCGGGGCTGTCTTGTCTACAACGCCATTGTAAATAAAAAAGTCATAATCCCACGGTGATTTCTGGGTCTTAGAAGGTGCTGTCACTTTCATGGCCTGGGGAAGCAAAGTGTCAGCAGAGATGAAATAACTGAATGGTCAACACATACACTATCACATTATCATTTATTACCTGATAATGGGAGGATATGAATCACAGTTCTGATTCATACATGTCATAACAGGAAAGTCTTGCTGTCATATAATCATCAGACTCATTGCCAGAAGAATATCTTAGAGGTTGCTCAAAGCTATAACCATTCTTACAAAAGTGTTGTAAAACTGATCAAGAAAACTGATCACATAAAAATCGTGCATTTAGTTCACTTTGATATGGTGAGGTGACCCCATAATCTCTGTGATTTACTTTTTACACATGCATGAATGGAAGCATGTCACTGTTTTCTTGTTCATAAATTATCCACCAATCCTGAAAAATAGAATGAAGCCTTTCTTTGCAGTTTCTATGACACCTTCAGATAAGCCACTCAAAGCTGCCCTGTCCTGAACTTTTCTAACAGATCAGCACTTTCCAGCATTTTGGAGTTCTTCTGTCACCTTCTCTGAATAGCCAGGAGTTAGTTTTATAAAAAGCATTATGTTGTATATTATCACCCTTGCCACTTTCAAGGTTTATCTTCACATGTTCTTTTATTCTTAAATCTGGACACTTCTTAGGGACATATCTGGAGCTGTCCCCAGGCAGACAGAATCTGAAATTCCACAATTAAAACCAAAAACATTTGCTTTTCATTCTGTTCCTATCAGTACTGATTGAGTTTTAAGTCATGAAAACATATTACTTTTATTTTTAAATGTCAAGAGGCAGTTTTTTTTTTTTATTCTTTATACTTTTCTGCATGAAAAAAACAACAAATACTATTTTAAAAATAAGAACTTTGGATGACAACAAGCAATATGTGTCACACATACATTGCTTTAAAAAAGGAAAAGGAAATATTGTGTCACTGTCCTCTATGGAACTACTTTAAACCCCTGGTACTAGAAAAATAGACATTCTGCCCCATGGTCTATGGCCTGAGGTGTGAGGGGCGTAGGTGTTTCAGGTCCTGCCTTCTCATTAGTCAACTAGGTATCAGCTTAACTGTGCTAACTGCTTCTCACTAAGGGATTTAAGGAACAGATTGTCTTCAATATGTCAACATTTTCAGGTGCATCTCTACCAGATTATAGATTATATTGCTTTCTGCATTTTGAAGAATTTTCACAAAACACAAAGAAAAAAAAGAGCCAGTTAATTTATCAATGACTATTATTCCACAGCACTGTGCCGAGTATTACTACGTTAAATTGTGCATGCTTTGTCTTTACTAAACAAATGTTAACTGATATTAACTAACAAATTCAAAGCAGAAAGGTAAGAGAAAAGCAAGCCAAGAGATATATTTACAATAAAACCACAATAAGAAAACACGAGGGGAAAAAAATCACCTTTCAATTCTTTTTCTTTTCTTAGGTTCCAGGCACTGGATTAATTAATTAGGCTGCCATCTCAACTAAAAATGCTGAAAAGCAAGTGTTAAGTTTGAAAGGGGGTAATTTCCTTGAATTTTGAAGCAGACTTGTATAGCAACAAACTTTTGCATACTTTCTGGGTCACTATGGGCATAAGAACAATGGAGAAAGAATTTTACCAAGACTCTAGCCCTTTCTGAGCTAATCAAGGCTCTAAAAGAGAATGCAAACTATTTGACAGATGGAAACAAATTCCTTTTTCTTGGACAGGCAAGAGGGAGTTAGAGAAGCAATGCCTCCTTCGGCAGACATCAACCCTGGCAGGAAGAGCTCAGCTCCTGGTAGAAGACAAGGGGCACATGTTCCAAAAGCAGTATCACTTGGCTACATTTCTGCCTTCCTTCAAGAAAGAAGATGGTGGGAAGGTGAGAATTCAGAGAAGAATGGCAGGACTTCATCACTGAGGAACAGACATGCAGAATAATCACAGACGTACAGAACCGGCTGGTCCTGCCAGTTACGTGGTTGATTTTGTGAACAAGACCCTGAGATTCCTATAAGAAGCACAGCTATGAACGAAAGATTCACTAGAAAGTCTTGTCTCCTTGGTAACATTAAACTAGTTTTGAAATTTCTTTTCTTTACAATGAGTCGTGTGGAACTGGAGCAATCTTGGGAGAAGTGTAGAAAGGTGTGGACTCTTAAGCCTCTGTTGGACAGTGCCCTTCCAGGGAGTAGGTCTAGGGCATTGACATACAGCAGCAAATGCATCTCAGACCTTTTGAAAGAATAGCTGTGCAGTGGGAATGGGGGGGCCGAATTGCACAGGGGCTGTTTTAGAACAAAGGGATTACGCCTCCCTACCTTCTTGGATGATATTCCAGTAAAGACATGCTCTCAAAGGAAACACACTCTTGGACATCAAATAGACCACTCAGGCACAGGGAAGCTATGGGTTTAGAGTCAGCTAAAGCATAACTGTAGTACATCTGTCACAGAGAATGCCACACTTGGGAACACTTTAGACTTGGAGCAAGAAAAGACATGTCTCTCAAGAGAAAGGCTTTCCAAATTAAAGCAGTGCATCAGCATTGTGAGATCCATTGAGCAGGTAAAGACAAAGCTGCTTCACAGCCTGCTAGGAAGAAGAGCCCTGATTAAAGGTCACGCCATGCTTCGGGTTCTGGTTCCTTCTGCTATTCTTCCCTTACTATTTACCTCCATGAACTTGTCGACAATTATTTGTTGCTTCCTTTCCTCCTTCCTTCCCTCCCCCACTCTCTCCTTCCTTTCTTCTTTTCCTGCTCTCTCCCCCTTTCTGTTTCCTCTCCTTCCTCTTCTCCTAGCCACTTTCTCTCTCCTCTTTTAAGATGTGCTGTACTACCAATACAGTGCTACTGACTCAATAGCCACACTGCTTCCTTCTAGCAGCGATGGCTGTCTATTGCGCCATCTGCATACTCACCTAGTTCTTTTCAGGACACAGTTACACCTTTGTGAGGTGCCTGGCCTCACTGATCAGCCCACATAGAGTCCAAATCTGTGGCTGTGGCCTAACTATTAGCATCCTGTTCTAACTGAGTCAACTAGCTTGGAAATTCTCTTCTTCATTTGCAAAGTGGAATTACTAACTAGGTGACTTTGAGAGTTTTGGGAGCAGTTATTTAGACAAAAAATTCAAAGTCTAAAACAAGCAGAAAGGCAGGATGTTGTTCAGTCACTGAGTCAGATCCGACTCTGCAACCCCATGGACTGTAGCATGCCAGGCTTCTCTGTCCTTCACTATTACCCGGAGCTTACTCACATTCATGTCCAGTGTGTCGGTGATGCCATCCAACCATCTCACACTACTTTGTCCCCTTCTCCTCCTGCCTTCAATCTTTCCCAGCATCAGGATCTTTTCCAATAAGTCGGCTCCTTGCATCAGATGGGCAAAGTATTGGAGCTTCAGCTTCAGCATCAGTCCTTCCAATGAATATTCAAGGTTGATTTTCGTTAGGATTGACTGGTTTGATCTCACTGTCCAAGGGACTCTCAAGAGTCTTCTCCAACACCACAGTTCAAAGGCATCAGTCCTTTAGCGTTCAGCCTTTTTTACTGTCCAGCTTTCACATTTGTACATGACCACTGGAAAAACCATAGCTTTGACTATATCGACTTTTGTCAACAAAGTAATGTCTCTGTTTTTTAATATACTGTCTGGGTTTGTCATAGCTTTTCTTCCAAGGAGCAAGCATCTTTTAATTTTATGGCTGCAGTCATCTTACATAGTAATTTAGAGCTCAAGAAAAGAAAATCGCTCACTATTTTCATTGTTTCCCCATTTTTAGCCATGAAGTGATGGGACCAGATGCCATGATCTTAATTTTTAGAATGTTGAGTTTTATGCCAGCTTTTTCACTCTCCTTTTTCACCTTCATAAAGAGGCTCTTTAGTTTTTCTTTGCTTTCTGCCATAAGGGTCATCTGCATATCTGAAGCTATTGATAGTTCTGCCTGCAATCTTGAATCTAGTTTGTGCTTCATCCAGCCCGGCATTTCTCATGATGTACTCTGCCTATAAGTTAAATAAGCAGGGTGACAATATACAGCCTTAATATACTCCTTTTCCTATTTGGAACCAGTCTGTTTTTCCATATCTAGTTCTAACTGTTGCTTTTTGACCTGTATACAGGTTTCTCAGGAGGCAGGTAAGGTGGTCTGGTATTTCCATCGCTTTAAGAATTTTCCAAGTTTATTGTGATCCACACAGTCAAATGTTTTAGCATAGTCAATGAAGCAGGAGTAGATGTTTTTCTGGAACTCTCTTGCTTTTTCTAGATCCAACAGATGTTGGAAATTTGATCTCTAGTTCCTCGGCCTTTTCTTTTTTTTTTTTTTTCAGGCATACTGTTTTTATTATTAATATTTAAACCAATATTATAACTGAAATAAAGTTGTAATAGGCAGCTTTTTAAGGTTAAAAAATAACTGTTGAAATTATAATGCGCAGAGCTTTTAATGGAGCAACATATTGACAAGGCAGATTACAGACAAAAGCCGTGGAGTTGGAAGTAAAACCCACCATTAACTAAACGGACATTCTTGGTTCTGACCATCTCCGACTTGAGTCAGTAATGAAGTTCAGGATTGGTAAACGCGAGCAGACATCGCAGATTCCAACCCTTAGATGGTTTTCCCGAACAGAGCCTCTGCCTTTTCTAAATCCAGCTTGAATATCTAGAAGTTCTTGATTCACACACTGTTGAAGCCCAGCTTGAAGGATTTTGAGCATTACTTTGTTAGCATGTGAAATGCGTGCAATTGTGTGGTAGTCTGAACATTCTTTTGGCAATGCTCTTCTTTTGGATTGGAATAAAAACTGACCTTTTCCAGTCCTGTGAGAGTTTCCAAATTTGCTGGCATATTGAGTGCAGCACTTTCACAGCATCATCTTTTAGGATTTGAAATAGCTCAGCTGGAATTCCATCACCTCCACTAGCTTTGTTCATAGTGATGCTTCCCAAGGTCCACTTGACTTCATGCTACAGGATGTCTGACTCTAGGTGAGTGATCATACCATTCTGGTTATCCAGGTCATAAAGATTTTTTTTTTGTATAGTTCTGTGCATTCTTGCCACCTCTTCTTAATATTTTCTGCTTCTGTTAGGTCCATACCATTTCTGTCCTTTATTGTGCCCATCTTTGCATGAAATGTTCCCTTGATATCTCTAATTTCCTTGAAGAGAGCTCTAGTCTTTCCCATTCTGTTGTTTTCCTCTATGTCTTTGTATTGTTCACTTAAAAAGGGATTCTTATCTCTCGCTGCTAGTCTTTGGAATTCTGCATTCAGATGGGTGTATCTTTCCTTTTCTTCTTTGCCTTTTACTTCTTTTCTCAGCTATTTGTAAGGCCTCCTCAGACAACCATTTTCCCTTTTTTATTTCTTTTCCTTGGGGGTGGTTTTGATCACTGCCTCCTGTATAACGTTATGAACCTCCATCCATAGTTCTTTAGGCACTCAGCCTATCAGATCTAATCCTTTGAACCTATTATATCACTTCTACTTTATAATCATAAGGGATGTGATTTAGGTCATACCTGAATGGCCTAATGGTTTTCCCTATGTTCTTCAATTTAAGTCTGAATTTTGCAATCAGGAGTTCATGATCTGAGCCACAGTCAGCTCCCAGTCTTGTTTTTGCTGACTATATAGAGCTTCTCCATCTTTGGCTACAAAGAATATAATCAATCTGATTTTGGTATTGACTGTCTGGTGATACCAGTCCGTGTGTAGACTTGTCTGTTGTCAGAGGGTATTGGAAGAGGGTGTTTGCTATGACCAGTGCAGATGATGATTACCTATATCAGTAAGTCACAGATGTGAAGGAAAAAAGACAGGCCCAATATTAGCTTCTAAAATTCAGACATAAGCGCCTCAAAGAAAAATTCCAGGAAAGAAAAGGCATGTGTTTAAATCTAATCTGAATGTTTTCATCAAAAATGTTCTTTTCAAACATGCGGATAGCATGTGGATATAGGATTAAATGTAGCCAAGGATCTCTAAATTGAATTTAAACAAGATCTCCTGGTGGTAAATGGTCCAGTTTTGGGGATAGTTCAACATGGATATCACCTTTAGAGAATGATTTGCCTAGAAGGATAGACTAAACCACTTTTGAATCTGTTAGCCAATGTTCAGTTTCTCAAACAACCAGACATATCCACTAGTAATTAACCTAACCAGTTCCACTGTGTGAAAAAGATTAAGTTCTTCCTGCCATTATGGCTCTAATGGAGAGCTTAGTTCAGAGTATAAATGGAGTAACCTCTGGAGATGGAGAATTCATTACTCCCTGATGACCAGGGATACCATTTGCCTGGTCTGTTCTTTAATATTCACTAAGGGTTTACAGTGTGTTAAGGTTTGTACAGAACAGACATCAAGACCTCAGCCTGCTAGACTTGTTTGAAAGATACATACAATATTCAGAGACAACAGCTGACCTCATCAGGGTTCAGGAATTGAGCCCAATCACAGACCTGAACTTTAGAGCATGAGGAGTCTTGAATGTTACTGGCCTTACCTTTAACCCAAATAAGATATTGTGGGTCCAGGGAAATGAGCCTTGGCCTTGAAGTCTGACCAACATGGGATCAAGTCCAAGTCCAAGTCAAGTCTGCTAGTATGTGCTATGTGTTCTTAGACAACTTACCATTTGCTATAGACTAAATGTTTGTGTCCTCACAAATTTCAAATGTTGAAGCCTTAGTCCCCAGAAATAGGGCCTTTGAGAGGTAATTAGGAAGTGAGCGTGGAGTCTTCATGATGAGATTAGTGCCCTTATGAGAAGAGACAAAAGAGATCTCTTTCTCTACCATGAGAAGATACAAGAAGGCAGCCATTGTCAAACCAGAAAGAAAGCTCTCATCAGAACCCAGCCAGACTGGCACCCTGACCTTGGACTGCCAGCCTCCAGAACTGTGAGAATTAATGTTTGCTGTTTAAGCCACAAACTCTATGATATTTCGTTATAGCAGCCTGAGTGGACACACACTCTATGATATTTCATTATAGCAGCCTGAGTGGACTATGACAACATTCTTTCTGACACATTTCTTATCTGTAAAAATAGAGGTTCCTATGAAGTTGTTGTGAAGATTAGAATACATGTGAAGACTTTTTCACTGCCTGCTAAACCAACCCTGATGAACATGCCAGAGAACCATGGTATGGTGGAAAAGTGATGGATCTTAAGAAGACCAAGGATCTAGGTTGTCGCCACCTTCCTCTGTGGCCTCTGTAGGAAGTCACTTGTCCTGTGAGGTTTCAATTTACAACAGGGCACTTCTAGTTTTGACCCTCTATGTCTCTCTGACTTACAGTGTTACCTCTCCAGTACTATCTGTGTTTAAAACACAGCTGGAGCTAGTCAGGCCATCAAATCAAAGGCAAACATCTCCAATAGCTTTACTTCATGTACCATGAAAGACACCCAGGTTGGTTTTTTTCCCCCCTTTTCTAGCTTTTATACAGGAAACTCTAGCAACTTACAAAACTATAATAGCAAAATAGCTACCTGCACCAACTCTGTGTAAGATGGTCAAGGGGAGAGAATCCCCAAAGGAGATAGTCCAGTATTTTAGGGTCAGCAAATCAACAGAACTGCTCGCAGTTCGTAGGACGTAGAAACTGCATAAGCCTTGAGGGTCAGTTAAAAGGGAGAGACGGAGCCCTTCACCTTTACAAAGAGACTAAACAACAGAAATAGAGAACTCATTGAGTTGAGCGTAAAGGCCACTCAGATCAGCAGCAATCCTCCAGGGATAATTTCTGTAATTGTTTTGAAATCTATCTTTATTTAAATGATTTTTCCTGAACTCTGAAACTCTGGTTGCATTCTTTTGGAGCAAAACCACTCAATGGATCCAGTTCTGACTGAAGATCAATCAACAAAATCAAAAGATTTCTTAAATAGATGGAATCTATATTTAGTCAAATGTAAAGTCTTCTTTTCCAGAGACATTTTATTTTACTGCTGCATTGCTTTCATCTTTCCTGCTGCCCTTCTCCTACTCTCTGAGAGAATGTGACATAGTTCAGGGCCTCTTGGACAATTATGATGGACAGGTAGAACCTGCTAGGGATATGTACCGAATAGGGTGGGAATCCAGAGCAGACTGGATTTCTAGTTTCCTGAGAAAAAAACCACATTATCATTTTCTCTATAGGTAAAGGAAAAAGAGCAAGCCTTGAGAAAGCCGTCCATCATCACCAAAGTAAAGTCTGACATGACAGTTTTCTTGAGGAAAAATGTGTGTACAGCAAGTCCGTTGATCACAGATCACTAAACACTTGCAGAATTGTTATAATATTTCATCTTGTCATGCTCTCTATACCTACATATATTGACAGTCCAAAAGGTTCGTTCAGTTTTTTTTCCATAAGATGAGTCTAGTAGAATTTAGTTGTCCTTAACTTCATTAGAAACAATTTTGTTAGAATGTATTGTGACAGCTGTCATATCAGGTGCATTAAAAAAAAATCAAAATTGGTGAATTTTCTTTCTTCTTTTTTTAAAAAGAAAATTTGGCTGTGTTGGGTCTTCGTTGCTGTGCATGGGCTTTCTCTATTTGTGAGTGGAGGCTATTCTCTAGTTGCGAGGTGTGTGGGCTTCTGGTTGTGGCGGCTCCTCTTGTTGCAGAGCACAGGGTCTAGGCACGTGGGCTCAGCAGTTGTGACCTGAGTGCTCTCCAGTGCGGGCCCAGTAGTTGTGGTGCCTGGGCTTCATTGTTCTGCAGCATATAGGATCTTCCCAGACCAGGGACTGAACCGGTGTCCCCTGCATTGCAAGGTGGCTTCTTAAACTCTGGACCACCAGGGAAGCCCCCAAATTGGTGAATTTTTTGTATAGCCATTTTAATATTGAAGATGGAATAAAAAAGACACTGTGGCATATTATGCTTTATTATTTCAAGAAAGGTAAAAATGCATCTGAAGTGCAAAAAAAGATTTGTGCAGTGAATGAAGAAGGTGCTGGGACTATGGAATGTGTCAAAAGTGGTTTGTGAAGTTCCATGCTAGAGATTTCTCACTGGCCAATGCTCCACAATTGGTCAGGTGAGTTGAAGTTGATAGTGATCAAATTGAACATTAATTGAGAACAATCAACATTATGCCAGGCAGGAGATGGCTGACATACTCAAAATATCCAAATCAAGCATTGAGAATCATTTGCACCAGTTTGCGTATGTTATTGCTTTGATGTTTGGGTTCCACATAAGGGGGAAAATAAACCTTCTTGACCGTATTTCCAAATGCAATTCTCTACTTAAATGTAACAAAAACATTCCATTTTTTAACAAACTGTGATGGGCGATGAAAAAAATGTATGCTGTACAATAATGGGGAACAGAAGAGATCATGGGGCAAGCAAAATGAACCAACAACAACCATACCAAAGGCCAGTCTTCATCCAAAGAAGGTGATGTTGTGTATGCAGTGGAATTGGAAGGGAGTCAGTCCTCTATTATAAGCTCCTTCTGGAAAACCAAATGGTTAATTCCAACAAGAACTGCTCCCAAGTAGGCCAAGTAAAAGCAGCACTCAGTGAAAAGCATATGGAATTAGTCAACAGAAAACATATAACCTTCCACCAGGATAATATAAAACCACATTTCTTTGATGACCAGGCAAAAACTGTTACAGCTTGGCTGGGAAGTTCTGAACATCCACCGTATTCACCAGACATTGCACCTTTGGATTTCCATTTATTTTGGTCTTTACAGAATTCTTTTAATGGAAAAAATTTCAAATTCCTGGAAGACTGTAAAAGGAACCTGGAATAGTTCTTTGCTCAAGCAGAACAAACTATTGGGAAGATGGAATTATGAAGTTGCCTGGAAAATGGCAGAAGGTAGTGGAACAAAAGAGCAAATATGTTGTTCAATAAAGTTTTGGGTGAAAATTAAAGATGTGTCTTTTACTTAAAAATCAAAGGAAATTTTTGGCCAATCCAATATATCCTACTTTATTTTAACTCATAGCATTTGCCACTACCTTATATATTAAAATAAACAACTTTCCTTTTCCCTTATTAGAATACAAATCCCAAGAAGGCAAAAACTTGATTTATTTTGTTCACTGCTATATTCCTAGTGCCTACTACCCTGCCTGACCCACTGTGAAAGGTCAATAGAGAATCTCTGAGTGAATAGTAAAATTTAAACTCAACACCACTTGGGCTAGGTTTATAGCTCAACGCTGTTCTATGATCACACAAATTATTTGTAAACTCATAGCTTCAGGTTTGGAGCACTAATAGAAAGTTTGGTTATTTGTATCTGAAAATGTCTGTGTCCCTTGACCAAGGAGTTCTATTATTGGAGAAGTCTCTTCAGAGTCCCTTGGACTGCAAGGAGATCCAACCAGTCCATCCTAAAAGAGATCAGTCCTGAAGATTCATTGGAAGGACTGACACTGAAATTGAAGCTCCAATACTTTGACCAATCTGATGTGAAGAACTGACTCATTGGAAAAGACGCTGGTGCTGGGAAAGACTGAAGGTAGGAGGAGAAGGGGATGACAGAGGATGAGACGGTTGGATGGCATCACCGACTCACTGGACAGGAGTTTGAGTAAACACAGGGAAGCCTGCCGTGCTGCAGTCCATGGGGTCGCAAAGAGTCGAACACGACTGAGCGACTGAACTGACTGACTGACTGAGATTTATGCACGAATTTGAAAGACGTTCATGGCAGTTTTATTTATAACAAAGAAAACTGGAAGCTTTTTATTCATTAATAACTTTAATATTTATCAATAATTTGACATTCATAATTTAATGTCAAACAATCAGGTAATGGCTTCTGCCTTTCTCCTTTTCCTAGGGCCATCAGGGTGAGCGTCATAGGGGACGTGGAAACTGCTTAAAAACAATGACCCGGTGTAATATCCTCTTTATACAGATAGGGGAAAGGAGACTGCAGGGCAGTTACATGTTCAACATCACATGTGTTGCTTGACTGAAACAGTTCAGCTATAGTGTAACATATAGTTTTCTACCAAGAGGATTAAGAATATGTGATGGGAAAATACTAAAGACAGTAACAATATTGACTAAGAGAACTAAGACCCTGCATTTGATATTACAGTGTTACCACTCAAACCTAATCTTTCTACACCAAAGGATATTTTACAGTAGAGTGTATGGCTTAAGAAATAGGATTTTCTTTTTCTATTTGTTTTCCTTTCGTTTGGAAAAAGTCTCTAGATTACAGAAAAGTATAGAGAATAATAAAAACATCTATTGTGGGCATACGTTAATCTTTTGTCTTCTTTGACATATAAATATTACATATTTTGTCACATATATATGTCATACATAAATATATGTATATATCCATGACTGATAAACTCGTGAGAGTAAACTAAGAAAATCCAGTATCTTTAAATCAGGAGGAGCTCCATGAGAATGAATTATGTTGTTCTGTGAAGTCCTATTGTTAGATAGTACAGATTATATATAATAGAGATACATTTTATATATATATATATACACACACACACATATATATATGAAGCAAGGAAGACAAATATATATATATTTAAAGTTTTAATATTTAAAATACAGTACATTTTATACATTTATAATTATACCATACATTAAAATATATTTATTTATATATTTATATGTTTAAATAAAGGAAGCAAAACATTAGGTACAGTCGAAGTCCTCTCTATATTTCATTTTAGCCCATTCCTCTCCCTCCACCATTCTCAGAAGCAAACACACTCATAATTCAACCTGGACTCTTATGTCCCATAAAAGTATTTCTTTGTTTTATCTATATAGGGAGATTTTTGAAATCAAAATATTAATTAAGTGGATCTTAACATAGTTGCTAAAATAACAAGATTTATTTGTTGAGAGAGGCAATTTTAGAAACTTCAAACCTTTGAACTAGATTTCTTTTCTTTTTTTTGATTTCTTGAAATAACTACTACAAACTCTACTATGGTCTATTATTTTATTCCTTGGATCCTTACACTGAACTTGATTGACTCAAACTTATCACTCAACCAAACGTGTTGATACATAGTTAAATGATCTAGGAGATAGAAAAGGCTGCTGAAGGGGCTGCGAGTGGCCGGCTCACTAAGCGTGGCCCAGACGAGCCACCCCACGACCAAGAGACAGCGGCCGAGAGTCCCAGGCTGTGACGGCACAGGAACGGCTGGGAGGAGCCTCCCCACTTCCCATTCAGCACGGCCGAGAGGAGCTACCCCACGTCGGAGGACAGAGACAGTGGCTGAGAGTCCCAGGCTGTGGCGGTGCAGGAACAGCTGAGAGGAACCACCCCACTTCCGAGGTCGGGGCAGCGGCAGAGAGTGCCAGGCTGGGACGGCAAGGGAACAGCTGAGAGGAGCCACACCGTGTCTGAGGTCAGGGTTGGGGGCTGGGAAGAACCACCCTGTGCCCGAGGTCAAGGTCTGGGGCCGGAANGATGCTGGGAGGGATTGGGGGCAGGAGGAGAAGGAGTCAACAGAGGATGAGATGGCTGGATGGCATCACTGACTCAGTGGACATGAATCTGAGTGAATGCCGGGAGTTGGTGGTGGACAGGGAGGCCTGGCGTGCTGCGCTTCATGGGGTCGCAAACAGTCGGATACGATTGAGCAACTGAACTGAACTGATCATAGGTGGTGCTAGTGGTAAAGTGGTCCCAATACAAGGAACCAAAGAGACGAAGGTTGAATCCCTGAGTCGGGAAGATCCACCGGAGGAGGGCATGGCAACCTCCAGTATTCTTGCCTGGAGAATCCCATGGACAGAAAAGGGCCTGGCAGGCTATAGTCCAGGCTGCAGAGAGCTAAACACGACTGAAGAGACTTTGTATACATGCATCATATTGAAGCCAGAAAGTCAGGGAGTACTTGACATAGATGTGTGATAGGGCTTCAGCTTCCTGTTGCTGTCAGGTAACAGGAAGAAAAATAAAGAACTCTGGGTCTCAATGAAATCTAAGTAAAAAAAAAACTGTGTTTTAAACTGGACTAAGCTGAAGAAGTTGCCACACATCCTAAGAGGGATAAATACTGTTTTCATTTGCCTTATCACCTCTAAGGACTATATTATATCACATTCAGGATATTAAAGTCTAGTGTTAAAGGAATTCAGAAGAATGATGAGGGAGCTGAAGAGTTCACTAAGAACAGTGATTCCCAAACAATGTTTCCAAGAGAAGTCTTCAGTTTATTTGTGTGTGTGTGTGTGTGTGTGTGTGTGGGGCCATGCTCACTCACTTGTGTCTGATTCTTTGTGACCCCATGGATAGTAACCCCACCAGGCTCCTCTGTCCATGGAATTTTCCAGGTAAGAATAATGGAGTGAGTTGTCATTCTGTCCTCCAGTAGATCTTCCCGACACAGGGATGGAACCCACATCACCTGCACTGGCTGGCAGATTCTTTACCACTGAGCTACCCGGGTAAATTTACTTACCACAGGATTATTTGGAGTGAGAATTTTTTTTATTAAAAATGGATAGTCCTGGGCCCTATCCCAATTTCTGAGGCAAAGCCCTGGTAATCTGCATTATTGAAGGCTCCAGGAGATAATTATGTGCACTAAAGTTTGAGAACCACTAGAATTGGGGCCCAGAAACCTACATTTTAAATAAGCACTCCAGGTTAATCTTTTTCACTATTAAAACCTAAGATCTACTGATCCCAAGAACAACTCTTCAAGCCCTTTTCAACATTAATATTTTTGGTTCTTATTATAATAACACCAGAATTCAACTACTTTAAAATATAAAAACTAATTTTTTGTCCTCACAAATATTTTCCACCTCTAAATATACCCCATGTCCAAGAACTACGCCTATTTTGTAGATGTGAAAAACAGAGCTCCTTCTAATTCAGTGTATTTTCATCACTAGAGTGAGCTTCATTCTCTGAGAATCCCAAAGAATATGAGCATGATTTTAACCTTTGCTTTAGTATTGGTTAAAGCAATTCACTTAATTTTAGACAAACATACACGTGCATTTACCACTTAAAGGAAAAAGTTGAGACTTTGGAATAAGCAAAAGAGAGTACTGGTTATTTTTTCATCGCAATACTGGAGACTTTGATTATCTGACCCTATAATCACCTTTGTTTTTGATTAGTCTATTTTACAATTCTGCAGTGATTAAGGTTAGTTGATAGAAAACTGAAAGCAATGCAAATAATTCTTGTGTATATATCTGCAAATAAATTTTGTCACATAGAGGGAATGTACTTCTTCCACCCCCAAATTCAGTTTTACCTGCATTTGCAAATTTATTTTTAAATGTTTGATTGATAAATTTGTCTGCTGTTTGAATTCTTCTTTGAATCAATTGTTTCATTTTATTGGTTCCCTCCTTAATTAATCAGTTAAACAGAATCTTTGATGTACTCATTTTATATTTGTATAAGAGTCATGGTTTCACTTTAAAATATATATATATATATCTTTTTAGCGATTTTGGAGCTCCCACCAAGATGACCAAAAGATTCACCTGAAATTGCCAGAAATGGTACATACATCTCACAGGGAGCCAAGCCAGGCACTTATTTTCTTGGCACCCATAAGTTAATTCAGAGTGGCAACAGAACTTTGCTGGGTCTTGCTTTTCTGATTTTTCTAATTTTTATTTTATTATTCATTTGGTTGTTCTGGGTCTTAGTTGTGGCATGTAGGATCTTTTAGTTGCAGCATCTGAACTCTTGTGGCATGTGGGATCTAGTTCCCTGATCAGGGATTCAATGCGGACCCCCTGTATTATTGAGAGTGCGGAGACTTAGCCCCTGGACCACCAGGGAAGTTCCTTGCTTTTCTAAATTTGATATTACTCCCTATTAATTTTGTGTCTTGGTTCATTTGTGGCTGACAAGTTAGTCCTCATTGGTGGCTACAATGACCAGGAATTTGGTGATCTCTGTAAACGGATCTCACAGAGATTTATTTTTTATCGAATGAGAGACAATGGAAAATACAGTTAGTTAGTAGCCTTCTATTTGTCCATGTGTATTTTGAGCTGAATTCAACTAGGTATTTCATACCCACAAGGAAGGAGAATATCTCTTTGATATCTGGACCATTACACTTCTGTATTTTTCATCCGTGGCTGAAACTAGAATGGAAGCTATAAACTCTATTGAATGCCCCAGTTCAGTTCAGTTCCGTCACTCAGTCATGTCTGACTCTTTGTGATCCCATGAATCACAGCACGCCAGGCCTCCCTGTCCACCACCAACTCCCGGGGTTCACCCAAACTCATGTGCATCGAGTCAGTGATGCCATCCAGCCATCTCATCCTCTGTCGTCCCCTTCTCCTCCTGCCCCCAATCCCTCCCAGCATCAGAGTCTTTTCCAATGAGTCAACTTTTTGCATCAGGTGGCCAAAGTATTGGAGTTTCAGCCTCAGCCTCAGTCCTTCCAATGAACACCCAGGACTGGTCTCCTTTAGGATGGACTGGTTGGATCTCCTTGCAGTCCCAGGGACTCTCAAGAGTCTTCTTCAACACCATAGTTCAAAAGCATCAATTCTTTGGCACTCAGCCTTCTTCACAGTCCAACTCTCACACCCATACATGACCACAGGAAAAACCATAGCCTTGACTAGACGGACCTTTGTTGGCAAAGTAATATCTCTGCTTTTTAATATGCTGTCTAGGTTGGTCATAACTTTCCTTCCAAGGAGTAAGTGTCTTTTAATTTCATGGCTGCAGTCACTATCTGCAGTGATTTTGGAGCCCCCCAAAATAAAGTCTGACACTGTTTCCACTGTTCCCTCATCTATTTCCCATGAAGTGATAGGACCAGATGCCATGATCTTAGTTTTCTGAATGTTGAGCTTTAACCCAACTTTTTCACTCTCCTCTTTCACTTTCATCATTGAATGCCTATGTATCTGTAATTCAGAAGGGTCTTTATTTCTCATTATGAATGTAGAATGTTTATTGTCTCCAGGTGGTATTAATATATTAGATGGTAAAATCTCAAAGGAACTGTTCTGATTGACTTACATAGAGAAATGAACACTTATGGGAACTGAATATTCCTAAAATCTCCGGAAAATAAGGACACTGAACTTCTACTACTTTAGATGAGCTCCTTCTCACCTCCCAAATTCAGAAGCTCATTGAGCCTCCTTACTTTTCATGGCAATATGGGCGATTTGCATAGATGCAATAAGAATCTTTTCTTCTTTTACTAAAATAGCACTGGAAAATTGCTTATGCAACCAAGAACTTGCCTGGAATTTCATATTTAACAATGATGCTATTAATCAGGTATAACAAATTACATTTAAAGGACTAAGCTTGATTTCACAGAACCAAAAGGCTACAAAGCCCTTCTGGCCTGGCTTACAGGATTTCCATCCTTACAGTTGCAAAGTAATGTCACTTCCTAGCGGGCCCAAGAAACTTAGGATATTGGGAGCATCTCTAGAGGAGAGGAATGTACCCAAATTTATAGGTTCTACAGTTGAAATCTGGTGGACAGATTTTCTGGCCTCAGGATAGCAAGTAATAGAGGATTTTAAAAGTTGAGTCTGAGATTCCTTCCAACAGAGCAAACTTAAGATGGCCTATGTGGGGATTAACCTTCTTGCTGCACTTATGTAAAAAATCAGACCAAACCTATTGAAACGACTTATTTTGTGAATAATTTTTTACAGATCATTTTGCGTCAAATTGGGGGACAATTTAAGGAAATTTTTTAAATAATATTTTAGAATGAGCAAAAGAGATTACTGGATACTTTTCAATGGAATGCCTCCAGGAATTATCTGAATCCAGTCTTTGACTATTGTACAACTCTGCAGAGATTAAAGTTAACTTGTGGGGAAAAAAACTGATAATAATGCAAATAATTCATATCTGTTCAGTTCAGTTCAGTCACTCAGTCGTGTCTGACTCTTTGCAACCCCATGAATCGCAGCACGCCAGGCCTCCCTGTCCATCACCATCTCCCGGAGTTCACTCAAACTCATACCCATTGAGTCAGTGATGCCATCCAGCCATCTCATCCTCGGTTGTCCCCTTCTCCTCCTGCCCTCAATCCCTCCCAGCATCAGAGTCTTTTCCAATGAGTCAACTCTTCATATCAGGTGGTCAAAGTACTGGAGTTTCAGCTTTAGCATCATTCCTTCCAAAGAAATCCCAGGGCCTATCTCCTTCAGAATGGACTGGTTGGATCTCCTTGCAGTCCCAGGGACTCTCAAGAGTCTTCTCCAACACCACAATTCAAAAGCATCAATTCTTTGGCGCTCAGCCTTCACAGTCCAACTCTCACATACATACATGACTACTAGAAAAACCATAGCCTTGACCAGACATACCTTAGTCGGCAAAGTAATGTCTCTGCTTTTGAATATGCAGTCTAGGTTGGTCATAACTTTTTTTCCAAGAAGTAAGCATCTTTTGATTTCATGGCTACAGTCACCATCTGCAGTGATTTTAAATTGGTGAAGGTTCATTCCTTCTTCCCATGGAAATGCCAATTTTCCTTCTGTTTACAAATTTATTTCAATATTCCTGATCTACAAAGATATGTTGTTTGGATTCTCCTTTAGACCAGTTTTGACATCTTACAAATTCTCTTTCAAAGTGATGAGTTAAACAACTAACATCTTTGACTTGTGTTCATTTGTAAGAGAGTCAGGATTTTACCTGTTTGAAAATTATCCCTTATCACCATTGTCTCATTAAATTTTCATAGCACTCTCACGTTCCTGTTGACTAGATTAGGACTTAGAATTCATCTATTCATTCATTCATTAAAAACTCATTCATTCATTCATTCAGCCAATATTTAAGTTCCTTTTATATATCAGGAACTATTTTGGGGACTGGGGATTCAATGGTGAACCAGACAGACCTCATGGAGCCTTTAGTGATGGAAAAGACAAAATAAAATCACAAATAAATATATAGTTACAAATTGTGATCATCTATAAAGGAAAATGATGGATGCTTGAGGAAATGACTTTTACAGGCAGAGGTAAAAGGACTTGTGAAGGCCTGATGTGAAAAATTGCTTGGCCTGCTAAGGAAAAGAGAGAAGTCCTATGTGGCTGAGCATAGAGAAAGCTGAGTGAGATGAGAATGGAGGTGAGGCCAGATCCGGCATGCCTTGTTTATAGTTTATAGAGTTTATTCTAAAACTGGAGCACAACTTGCCTGAGGTTTCACAGAGCCTGAACTGAAAATTTGGTTTCTTATTAGAAGACTTATATTCTTAATCATTTACTAGGGGTTGGGGATGAGGTGGAGACATTATTCTTTGGACTTAGCAAGATAATTCCAGAAAAAGTAGAGAAGTTTGTCTCGCATTTTCCAAAACTATCCTCTGCCAGGGTCCAGCCCCGATGGATCCAGGGAATCTGAAGCGTGGACGGCGTTGGCGAGAAAAGAACTTATTTATTTAGAGATATAAGATTTAGGAAATAATAGTATAGTAGGAAAATTAAGTGGAGAAAAGAGGCTGAATAACTTGGTTTACGTGGAAGGCTAATAAAACCTCGAGACAAGAGGTTTGCACCATCTACGTTGGGCCACCGGCATCCATTTGAATACTGGAGAGTGCCCTGCCCTGGGCGCTCTCTCTTATGGATCTTAGCAGCCAGGACAAGTAAGTAGACATGGCGAGCCTCCATGCCCCAGATGTGAATTCAGCCTGAAATTAGAGTAAACAGGAGACACGAGGGAAGCCCCGCATCGGTACAAGTCTCCAAAAACTATTTTTCAAAATCAGCTCATATACCCCAAGTTGTACATAATGGAATATGCAGAGTTATGCAGGGGCGGCAGTCCTGACCCTCACTGAGATCAGGCTTTCTTTTGCATACCCTCCAGTATACAAAAGGTCTCAGGTGGTTTACATTATCTTCTGGCCAAGAGGCCTATTAACATTTTTATGGCTCTCTTCCTGGACAATTGTCTATCAACCAAAAAACTCCTTTTCCCTAGAAGTGTTTTTACTTTACTCTTCATTATCCTCAAAATACTAAATGAAGTTACATTCCTATAGAACAAAGGTGTAGTGGGTTATAACAAAGAAAGTACTTAACTTAAAGATCTAATATTGCTAATATCAGGTCTACTACCTGTTTTTCTATATATCAATTATATCTTACAAATAAAAGATATGAAAATTTGGCAGCAAGTATTGGCTCAACAAATGAAACCTTTAATCAGTCCTAGTCTAAGGATTTCGACTCCTCGGAAGCTCCTACATTCCTAGGATGTTTTAAGCTTCTTGTGCCTCCCGGGGTCGGGAGACCTCAAACAATCACATGTGCCACTGTATGAGTCCTGCAGGCAGGCTAGAAAGCCATCAGAGGGGTTTTTGGATTGAAACACTCCCTGAGTTGACTTTTTCCAGAGAATGTCAGAAGAGTGGAAAAGCAAGCAGATTCTTATTTTTAGGGGGGTACATGCTCATGAAATGCCAGGGAGAAAACCCTGAGATTTGACTCGTCCTTGCCCATCAAATCTCCTGCTGTGTGACCTTGTCACGGGTGGGATTCCTCACGCTGGCTTCCGGCAATCCTCTCTTCTGGAAGTTGGTCATCTTTCACCACATGCTGGACTTGNAGGGGGGTACATGCTCATGAAATGCCAGGGAGAAAACCCTGAGATTTGACTCGTCCTTGCCCATCAAATCTCCTGCTGTGTGACCTTGTCACGGGTGGGATTCCTCACGCTGGCTTCCGGCAATCCTCTCTTCTGGAAGTTGGTCATCTTTCACCACATGCTGGACTTGTATAGGTCTGGTGACTCAAATGACAGTTCAGAGCATCAGGACAGGTAAACATCTAGGCACTGTATCAGCATTTGTGTGGCTTGTGCTTTCCTGGCATTCATATTACCTTGCACAGTACCAGGCATATGGCAAGTAGTCAACAAATGTGTTGATTAATTGGTTGATTAACTACAAATATTATGGTAGGCCATGTGTTCTCTGGCAGATAATTGAGGGATGAAAATGTGATGCTTTTCTGGAACAAGTTGCTATAGTTCTAGATTTACCTTTGTTTTGCAGCAATTTTTTTTACTGTATCTATTGCTAAAGCAAGGATAAACAGATTGGTTGATTCATTCATTCATCTAAATTTGACCCCAGGAAGAATATAAGTTTTTCTAAAGCAAGAAATAAAAACTCTGCTGGAGTTTTCCCAGGGAGTAAATATAATGTAAACTAACTCAAACCAAGTGTCACCAAGATTTCTAAACAACTAGGGTTCGTAACTAAGAAAGTAATTGTTTCAGTTGTGGGAGGTTCAATAAACTAAGAGGTTTATAATGATGTAGTCCCTCTTGAGTTTTTCTGTACCACCACTAGTGGGTCAGCAGACAGGGTACAGGAGCTGTAAAATGGAGAACCTATAAACCTTCAGGTACTAGAGGAACCCTGGGGAACCAACTTTAGGTCTAAAACACTCCAGACATCAGTTAGAAAGTGAGATAGAAATAACTTAAAGATCATCTCACTTGCTCATATTTGAGATACAAAAGGGGATCCTCTTAAGTATTCTTTAACACGTCAGCCAATTATGTAGCAGGGAGAAGTAAAGAGGGTTACATTTATGACACTCAGTCTTTAGTCATTCACTTACACTTTCATTTGCTTATTCATTCAACCAACTATTTAGTATCTACAAAATGCTAGATGTGGTTCTAAGCACTGGGGATATTGAGATAAAGATGACATGATCTTTTGCTTAAAAAAATGAGAAATCTACTGGTTTCACAAACCAGTATTAGACTAAGTATTTAGACTGGTATCAGCCTAAGTATTAGTATAAGCATTTAGACTAAGACCTGCATAGTTCACTTAATAATTACATTCATTTCTGGCTTCATATTTTTATATAGTAATATATTGAAATAAAATGTTAAGTATTATCAGAAAAGGATCAGAAACTGTCTGCTCAGAAGCTTGAAAAATTATAATATCACTTAAATACAATAATAATTTTAACATGTAAATATACCAAAATATAAATCAATAGAAAATCTATAGAATAATGGATCGTAGAAGTGGAAAGGGACTCTGGTGGTCATCTAGTCCAACCTTCTAATTTACAGAGAAGGAAACTCAGGCCACAGTGAGAACTTGACTTGTCTGAAGTCACCTTGGAGAATCAGTGTCTATGTCTGAATTCAAACTCAGGCCCCTAATCCCACCTCAAAGCTCTTTCCCTTATGTTCCTAAACATACAAAATGCTTATTTGAATCACTAACCTTTGTTAGCATCTGCTTGTAAGACTGGCACTGGGGTGAAATAGGGATCCGTACGATGAGAAGCTGGCAGAACCGTGAGGCTGGATATAGTGGAACCTTTTATTAACTTCTGAGCCTTCACCTAAATGATCAAAAATTTGTTTTCAGCAGGCATTTTTGCCTTCAAAATGAACACAGTTTTCCTCTTGTAAACAACAAATAAGATTATGAATATGAATAGTTTCATTAAGTTTTAATAAAGTAGAAATATCAGCTCCAATTTTATTGCTCATGGGTACCCTGTGCTATTGTCTACTGTCAGGAGTTTGTGTAATTTAAAATAGTTAATTAAATCCAATTAACATGTTGTGATTTCCACTATGCAAAGTCGGTATAGTAGTTAATAAAGGAACTATTAAGATTTTGTTCAATTTTAATGACTACAATATAAAAGTGCTAAATCTTGACAGAGGAGGCTTTGAATACAGCAAACTTTTGTACAGGCAAATTTTCTAGGAAATACACATTAGAGTTTCGAGGATAAATAAAAACTGGGAAAATGTAAAAATAAATATATCAGTCAACATTAACAGGTTAAGGACAAACTCGAAGCATACTCTAGCAGATCTTAGAAATAGTTAAAGATATGATGCATAGATCACTTAGAGTAGATGAATACTTTTCCTAAAGTCATTAAGTGCCTTTTATTGTAGTCACAAAATATGAATTGTTTCTATTAAATGCTATCTAGATTTCAAAGATTATATGTATTGCAAATAAATCACATGTAATTATATCGCCCAAGCACAGTATTTTTACCTTTATTATAGGGGGTTATGAATTACCTGAGCCCTCTCATCAGGGAAGATGCAACTGCTTGGTATTTGTAGATGATTTTAACATTTCCCAGTCATTTTTGAAACATTAATTAATTTGCATAACTTCCAAGGGAACTAGGTAATGGTTTGCTATTTAACGACTGATTTTAACAAAGAACCAAGTCAGAAAGGTTAGACTTGTCTCAGGTCACGGTAGAGCACTAGATACGCAAAGACTATTCAAGTTGAAGACTGATCTGATTCTGCATTAGTGAAATTTGCCATTGGATTCCATTGTAGCACATCTTCTGGTTCATCAAGGTCATGGTGACCTTAAGGAAAAAGCAAGAGAGTTTCATCAAGACTCCAGGGAGAAAATCACTTTAAAAAATAATATTTACTGGCTGAGAAATGTCTGTGAACAAAGTTATTTTAGAACTCCACTGCCAGGATGTGGTACTTAAGGGAAACTATTAATATAAGCAACACCATCTTATGGACACCAAACCCTTTGGCGATGCTTGGAGAGGACGGTTTAAAATGACTACAAATAGGATTTTTAACAGGAAAGAGCAGACTGTTAATGCAGTCAGTTTCCTTCCAGGCAAGCGGGAAAAGCAAGGGTAGAGCTCCGAGTTGTGCTGAAGAGAGTGCGCATGCGTATTGTGCGATTGTGGAACTTAAGCGTTGCTGTTGCTCCTTGGTCTCTTTTCCTCATCCTCAGTTCTCCTCCTTCCACTTCACTTCCAGATAGGAGTAACTTCCAGGAGCTCCTCCTACCCAGGGAAGCTGAGATAATCATACAGTGTACTGTGATCCAGACATGGCGCAGACATAGACGAGGATCAGTTCAGTTCAGTTCATCTCAGTCGCTCAGTCGTGTCCGACTCTTTGTGACCCCATGAACTGCAGCACGCCAGGCCTCCTTGTCCATCACCAACTCCCGGAGTTCACCCAGACTCACGTCCATCAAATCGGTGATGCCATTCAGCTATCTCATCCTCTGTCATCCCTTTTCTCCTGCCCGAAATCCCTCCCAGCATCAGAGTCTTCTCCAGTGAGTCAACTCTTTGCATGAGGTGGCCAAAGTATTTGAGCTTCAGCTTCACCATCCTTCCTTCCAAAGAAATCCCAGGGCTGATTTCCTTCAGAATGGACTGGTTGGATCTCCTTGCAGTCCAAGGGACTCGCAAGAGTCTTCTCCAGCACCACAGTTCAAAAGCATCAATTCTTTGCCGTTCAGCTTTCTTCATAGTCCAACTCTCACATCCATACATGACCACTGGAAAAACCATAGCCTTGACTAGACGGACCTTTGTTGGCAAAATAATGTCTCTGCTTTTGGATATGCTATCTAGGTTGGTCATAACTTTCCTTCCAAGGAGTAAGCATCTTTTAATTTCATGGCTACAGTCACCATCTGTAGTGATTTGGGAGCCCCCCCCAAAAAAAGTCTGACACTGTTTCCACTGTTTCCCTATCTGTTTCCATGAAGTGATGGGACCGGATGCCATGATCTTCGTTTTCTGAATATTGAGCTTTAAGCCAACTTTTTCACTCTCCACTTTCACTTTCATCAAGAGGCTTTTTAGTTCCTCTTCACTTTCTGCCATAAGGGTGGTTTCATCTGCATATCTGAGGTTATTGATATTTCTCCTGGATGCTCAGTATCAAAACCAGAAGGGTCTCCAGTTGTCTGATTGATCTCAGGGTCAGAGAGGCAAAGGTAAATCGAAGGAAGATAGAAAGATTCCACTTAAATAAAATTGTCAAACACTGTGAAGGTGTAAAATATAGATTTGGCAGTATCAGGGCTCACAGCATCGTTCATCTGGATTTTCTGAAAGCCTTTGACAAAGTATACCTGACAATGTGCTCTTGAAAGCTAAAGTAGTAGGATCTGACAGTAAACACAATGTAAAGTGTGACACAAAGGAGATGGGGGAAGGCAGATGACGGTCAGATTCTGTCAGGCTGTCAGCACTTTCATAACGCTGGTTTCTTTCATTCTTTATATTGCATCAGTCTCAACCATATAAAAGCTGGACCCAAGGGCTAGGGCTGTGCTGAAAAGGCAGTGAGTGGTGTGTGTGTGTAGGAGGCAGAGAGGGGTGACATCCTGGTGAGTTTACAGAAGTAAATCCTTCAGACAGGATCTCTGGATAGGAAACATCAGCCCCCTCTGCTGTTGGGTTCCCATGGTAAGGATAACCACTCCTGCATGTGCCCGGTTGGAGAACAAGGTCAGTAACAACCTCAGTGTTTACTGAGCACTTACTATATAACACTAACTTTAATACAATAAGCATTAAATTTCATGAGCAATGGAAAATCTAAGAGCTATGAGAGCGCAGAAGAGGGAGTAATTAACTCTGCCTGCTGGTATCGCAGAAGGCTTTCCAATGACTCTCAACACTGGCTGTATATTAGCATTACTCAGGGAGCTTTTTAAAAATACTGCTGCCTGGGCCCCAACCCTGGGCAGTTAAACCAGAATAGCTGTGATGGAGCCTGGGCCTCGGTATTTTTATAAAGCTCCCCAGGTGATTCTGATGTGCAGCCAAGGTTGAGATGTACTGCATGCAGTAAGTGATACTTAAATTGAGTCTTAAAAGAAGCATTGAGTTATATCACGTGCAGAACAGGATGCAATTATAGGTAGAAAGAATGGTGGCAACAAAGCAAAAGAGCACACAAATGCATGAAAATTTTATTGAAGGTGAAGGGCTCTATGTGGCTCGAATATACTGTGTGTATCAGGAGGATAAGGTGTGGATGAGACGGGAAAGGTAGATAAATGCAAATTAAAGAAACCACGTGAATGTGCTGATTGCCTAACAGAAGCTGAATATCGTCTGATTCTGGCTTCTCTTTTATGTCGTGTTTGATACTTACACTGAACTGTGCTTTGTGGTTGGTATACTGCTAATAAAAGAATCATACTATAAGTAGAACAATGTCTCTCATATCTGGTACTTCTCATTACCATTTCCAAAACTGTAATTCATAATTCTTATCACTTTATGTGGAAATCTTCCATAATAGCTCAAAATTTTCTCAATATTTAAAAAAATATAGAAAAGCTTAAAGAAGAAAACAACAATCATATTCCTGCCAGCCAGAATTAATCATTGTTAGTATCTTGGTATATCTGCTTCCAGGGATTGCAAATAGAAAAAATGTTCTNTCATAATTCTTATCACTTTATGTGGAAATCTTCCATAATAGCTCAAAATTTTCTCAATATTTAAAAAAATATAGAAAAGCTTAAAGAAGAAAACAACAATCATATTCCTGCCAGCCAGAATTAATCATTGTTAGTATCTTGGTATATCTGCTTCCAGGGATTGCAAATAGAAAAAATGTTCTATTTTATTTTTCTGGTAACAGTGATATATGCTCATTAAAAAGATTCCAAATAAAAACATAGGTGAAAATTGAAGAAACCATATCAAATATCACTAGGTGATTCATTATCCCTGATATTTTTTGGATGATTTACTTGTTTTATAAAAATAGGATTTATATTACATTATTAAACTTAATTTGACATGAATTTAGTAGGAAGGGAAAAGGTTGAATTAAACCCAACCAATTATTAAGCCTCAAATAAATATTTCTTTACCACAAGATTCCTGTGAGTTAAAAAAGATTCTTCTGCATGGTTTGGCAAAGTTCTTCTTAAAGGGCCAGAGAGTAAATGTTTTAGGCTGTCTGGGGTCTATTTTTATAGCTGGAAAGTAGCATAAGCAATATGGAAATAAAGGAGTGAAGCTGTGTTCCACTGAAATTTAATTTACAAAAACAGGCAGTTTGCCCTCAGGCAGTGATTTGTGGACTCCTGTACACTGTTCAATAAAGGTGATTATGAAAAAATATTTAGATTATTTTTTTACCTATTTATATATATATATTTTTTTTTTTTTTCTTTACCACATGTTTTTATTTTGGATAATATACCCTAGCTTCAGAAGATGAGAACATGAGAAGTTTCTTGCTACTTCCATCTCCTCTCCCTCACCTCCCAATTTTGTACTGTGTTATTTTTACATTGTCCAGATTTATAACATTCACATTCTGTTTGGAAACCATCATTGCTATGATTGTTCAGCATCAGTTCTATATGTGAGTGGATCCAGTGATTATCAACAGTTCTTCTGGTGTGGGTTCACTATGCTTGCGTTCTTTATTGTGTGGATTTTTAGATTGCCTAGCTTTGGTTATCAAGCAGTTCTTTCTAGCAAGTGTTCATGGATATTTTGCTTCCCTGAGCCTTTACACTTGAATTGCACCTGGGGCCATCCTCTCCTCTCTCAAAACTCTGCACTGCTGTCTTACACAATGAATATAATGAAACCTTATACCAGCCTGATTTTTTTTTTTTACCCTTTGTAGGTGACTTTTTTCCTTCTGCTTAGATGTCTGAAGCATTCTTCCTCTTTCAAGTTCAGGTGTTTAAGAAATACTTTTATACTAAATATTCTAAATCAGACTTTCTTGGGATTCAATGTTTTCCTTCAGATTGCAGATTCAGTTCTTTTTTCACTTCTGGAACATCTTACATTGCAGCACTAGGTACATCCTCTCTTTCATTTGCTGAGTTCTCTTTGTGAGGGATATCAGTTCAGTTCAGTTCAGTTCAGTTCAGTCGCTCAGTGGTGTCTGACTCTTTGCGACCCCATGAATTGCAGCACGCCAGGCCTCCCTGTGCATCACCATCTCCCGTAGTTCACTCAGACTCACATCCATCGAGTCCGTGATGCCATCCAACCATCTCATCCTCTGTCGTCCCCTTCTCCTCCTGCCCCCAATCCCTCCCAGCATCAGGGTCTTTTCCAATGAGTCAACTCTTCCCATGAGGTGGCCAAAGTACTGAAGTTTCAGCGTTAGCATCATTCCTTCCAAAGAAATCCCAGGGCTGATCTTCAGAATGGATTGGTTGGATCTCCTTGCAGTCCAAGGGACTTTCAAGACTCTTCTCCAACACCACAGTTCAAAAGCATCAATTCTTCGGTGCTCAGCCTTCTTCACAGTCCAACTCTCACATCCATACATGACCACAGGAAAAACCATAGCCTTGACTAGACGGACCTTAGTTGGCAAAGTAATGTCTCTGCTTTTTAATATGCTGTCTAGGTTGGTCATAACTTTTCTTCCAAGGAGTAAGCGTCTTTTAATTTCATAGCTGCAGTCACCATCTGTAGTGATTTGGGAGCCCCCAAAAATAAAGTCTGACACTGTTTCCCCTGTTTCCCCATCTATTTCGCATGAAGTAATAGGACCGGATGCCATGATCTTCGTTTTCTGAATGTTGAGCTTTCTGAATGTGAGGGATATCACGTGTCCTTAAATGTTGGCTCATCTTTATCTTTCATATTGTGGTTCCTAACTGTTCTCTCCCAGCTTCTTTTAGAATAGAACGTTGAGTTTTAGCTGAGCACATGGCTATCCAGTTAAAGACCACATTTTCCCAGTGTCTTTGTGACTAAATGTCGCCAGTAAAACTGTGGCAGAAGTGATATATATAAGATCTAGGGCATCCCTTTACAGTGCCTTCCCTGGACTATTTTTATCTTTCCTATGGACTGAAACATGGGTATGGGAAGGAGCCAGCTTCAACCACTGAAATGAGAATTTCCTATAACCACAGGAATGAAGAGGTGATGGAGCATCAGGACAGAAGGAACCGTATCTTGGATGACCTCCTGGAGGAGATCCTGCTAGCCTTGGATTTCTCATCTGTGGATTGTTTTATGAGTGAGAAAGAAACTAATTTATTTAAGGCCTTTTATCTTTGGATTTCTTTGTTACAGCAGCTTAGCTGGTAACAAACTAATATGCATATCTATTAACTTCAAATGAATTTCCTTTATCAGATGAGAGTGCATTTACTGTGCTTACAGTTTTTTCTCCCTGTCAGTATTTCGGTATTCAGCAGTGTCTGTTTGGTTCTTTCTATTTATAGTGTATTTATTAGCTCCATAAAGTATTTTGGTATTCAATTTATTTCCTTATGTCTGCAACCTCTTTTTAAAATCTCATTCTGCTATTTTATCATCACATGGTTGAGCTCTAGTTTTATTTATGTCACTATCAACTGTGCTATAATGTAAAGAAATTGTGAGAAAATTCCTCCTCACAAAATTCCTTGAGTTATGTTTCCCTTAAATTAGGCTTTGTCTTTTGAGGCCCAGGATTCTCCCTCCCTCCCCACCTTCCTTTCTTTTGTTAGCTGTGGGTGAAATACTGACATAAATATAATAGACCAGTAGTGACCATATCATTCCTTTTCGCCTTGCACACATTTGCACAGCTGTGTCCAGACATTCTACTTGCTCTGATACAGTATCTCATCCCCCATTTTCTGGCACTAGTGTGTTTTCTCTCCCAGAAACACGTGCTAACTAGGTATTCTGGGTTTTTTTCCACCTTTCTATTATCTGAAGGCTTCTCTCCAGATTTTGTAGTATTTCTGAGGATCTCAGTATTTTGAGGATTCTCAAAATAAGGGCTGAGGCGGGGTGAGGCAAGGAGCTATGGGGCACCCTCTACTCTGCTCCAGAATCTCCTTCTTAGTGAATTTAAGAAATTATGTACAAGCTTCATAACCATATTCAGCAACCCTGGCCCAACCCTTGTCCTCATCTGACGGATGGGGAAACTAAAAATCAGAAAGGGAAAACACTTGGAACATGAGTATAATCTGCCTTGTAGTCCAGAGACACAACTAGAATGCATGTCACTGTTCATGCCCCGGTGCTTCACGCTATATTTTCTTGATTCCTGAGTTCTTGAACCTTTAAGCAAACACATCTCAGGTTGTCAGTTCATAGTGAAGTCCTACCACTTTGTGCCCTATCTCACTCCTTTCCAAGTGCCATTTAATTTAGAGATAGCAGGAGTCTCACCTTCTCTCAGACTAAGTGAAACAAGAGGGGAGAGGGCAAGGCACATTTAAAAGAAGACACAGATATAGGACATGACAAGAAATGGTTAGAACCAAGTAGGTCCAAGATGGCAGAAGATTCGACTTCCAGTCGGCCTTGAGCTGCATTACACACTTGTTGTAGTACACTAGCAAGCTAAGGAACATACCCGCCAGCACCATGACAGTTCTGAGGCTGGCCATTGTTGTTGTTCAATTGCTCAGTCATGCCTTACTCTTCGAGACCCCATGGACTGCAGCACGCCAGGCTTCTCTGTCCTTTACTGTCTCCAAGATATTGCTCAAACTCATGTCCACTGAATCGGTGATGCCATCCAACCATCTCATCCTCTGTCATCCACTTCTCCTCTTCCCTTGAATCTTTCCCAGCATCAGGGTCTTTGTCAATGAGTTGTCTTTTCAGTGGCCAAAGTATCAGAGTTTTATCATCAGTCCTTCCAATGAATATTCAGGTTGATTTCCAACCAGGATGGACTGGTTTAATCTCCTTGCTGACCAAGGGACTCTCAAGTCTTCTCCAGCACCACTTGGATGGCATCAGTTCTTCAGCGTTCAGCCTTATTTATGGTCCAACTCTCACATCCATACATGACTATTGGGAAAACCACAGCTTTGACTATATGGACCTTTGTCAGTAAAATGATGTCTCTGCTTTTTAATACACTGTATAGGTTTGTAATAGTTTTTCTTCCAAGGAGCAAGCATCTTTTAATTTCATGGCTGCAGTCACTCACTGTCCACAGTGATTCTGGAGCCCAAGAAAATAAGGTCTGTTACTGTTTCCATTGTTTCTCCATCTATTTGCCAGGAAGTGATGGGATCAAATACCGCAATCTTAGTTTTTTGAATGTTGAGTTTTAAGCCAGCTTTTTCTCACTCCTCTTTTACCTTCATCAAGAAGCTCTTTGGTTCTTTGTTTTCTGCCATTAGGTGGTATCATCTGCATATCTGGGGTTATTGATATTTCTCCCAGCAATCTTGGTTCTAGCTTGTGCTTCACCAGCCTGGCATTTTGCATGATGTACTCTGCATATATGTTAAATAAGCAGGGTGACAATATACAGCCTTGACGTACTCCTTTCCCAATTTTGAACCAGTCAATTGTTTCATGTCTGGTTCTAACTGTGGCTTCTTGACCTGCATACGGGCTTCTCAGAAGGCAGATAAGGTGGTCTGGTATTCCCATATCTTTAAGAATTTTCCAGTTTGTCGTGATCCACACAGTCAAAGGCTTTAGCATAGTCAATGAAGAAGAAGTAGATGTTTTTCTGGAATTCTCTTGCTTTTTCTATGATCCAGTGAATGTGAATCTAACCATAAAGGCCCAAAGTGAGCATGGCCAAATTCCTAGAAATCTTCACCCCTTTCCTGAAATAATGGGAGTAATCCTTCCACTCATCAGCCTAGGAAATTATCCATCCCATAAAAACCAACCAGGCCATACTTTGAGGCTCTCTCACCTTCTGAGATGGCCCACACTCTGTCTGTGGAATGTGTTTCTCTCTGAATAAGTCCACTTCTTACCTATCACTTTGTCTCTCACTGAATTCTTTCCCAATGAGACATCAAGAACCTGAAATTCACTGGGAACATATGGATTACCAGTATTCTTGGAACTAGTAGAAAAACTCCCATTCTTGGAACTAGTAGAAAAACTCTCTGGAGAGGCTTCTGTAGCACAAAATCCTGAATTTGAGAACTGTATTTGAGTCCCAGCTTTGCCACTGACTTAGCAATGTACAGTGTAAGCATAAGTCATTTACTATTTCTGAGTTTTAGTTTTATCTTCTGTAAAGTAGGAATATTCTTATCTACAGAGCAGCTGAATTTTATATAAAGGATCTATTCCTGGAGACATTTTATAATTGTAAACTCACATAATTCAAAACAACCAGACAAAGAATGGCAAGTATGGCAAAGATGTCTGGTGAACCATCAATGTACTGCTCAACCAGAAACTGTACTTCCCAGGCCCCCTTGTAGCTTCCCATGTCTTTGTGACAAGTTCTGGCTGGCACTATAGAAACTGCAGTGATTCTCCTGGTTGGACTACAGAAAGATGGTGGGAGAGTCACAGTCATCTTAGATCACAAGATAGAAAATAGCCTCTTCAGTGGGACAGAGTAGTAAAATGGAAAGCGTGTGGTACCTGGCACTGTAGAGCTGCTGTGTCAGCCACAACTGCTCTGCTGAAACTGTGACACCAAAAAGCATTAACTAGTGTTGCATCTGTTATTTGTTAAACTATTATCCTGAGTTACACAGGATATTTTTATCTACTCAAGTGGTACCTCCCTTAAGCTTAAACAGATCTTAAATTTGCTCAGATTGACCCAGCTTTGTAAGAAAATGAAATTTTTTTTAACTATGGGGAGATTTGAATCATTTCAAATTTTGTGTATAAAGCCAGAATTTATTATTTTACATCATGGTATTTCAAGTTTATATAATTCAGTTTCACATAAAATTCAGCATAACTGGACTTCCATAAGGTCATTGTGAGGGATTAACATGTTAATATATGGAAATACACATGATAAACATTTCTTGATACCAGAAACTGGGTTTCATTTTTGTTTCACATAAACATTTTATTGAAGTGTGATATTTTTTAAAGGCATAAATCATAAAGTCATCAATTGATACATTTTTTCAAAGTGAACTCTGTAGGTAACCAGCCTTCAGAAAAAGAGGTACAACATTGCAAGCACCCAAGGGACTTCACTCATGTTCCCTCCCAGTTGCTTCTATAACCCAAAGGTAACCACTAGTCTGAATTCTATTATCACTTATAAGTTCTCTGTTTTTGAACTTAAACGGATTATTATAGTGTGTATTCTTTTGTATCTGACTTTTTTCTTTTAAAATTGGTGTAAGATTTACCCATATTTTTATATATAGTAGTCTGTTCACACCATAGTATTGATTTTGAGTTACATTAAAATTATATTTATAGCTATGACCAGTAAGACTTTAGCCTCCAAACTTCCCACTTTTTGCATTGTTTATGAGATTTCTTCTGGAACGCTGTCTCTCCCTCTTTCTCTCTCTCTGCTCTGGCTACTATCTATCACTTTTTAACTATTGCCTTAAAGGTAATATCCTCTAGGAAATCACCTCTGATCTCTTCTTCCTCTGAGTTCATATAGTTTTTCTTTTTTGTACTTTGCTTATTTCATTTACAAAATATATTTTAGGTATTTACATAGTCCCTAAAGGCATTACATAATTTAGAATTCATCTAAATCTGTCTTTTAATCTCATCTGAAGAAATAGAGCAAAATAGTTTTTTAAAATATAATCACTTAAGACATTGGAAAGAAGCAATTAACATAACCATATTAATAGCAAATATTTTCCTTTCGAATAAAGATAGTACAATAGTGAGACTGAGAAATGGGCTAGTCGCCATTGTGGTAACGATAGCTTATAACACACTAATCCTCCTGAACATAACAATTATAAATTTGGGATAAAACATTAAAAAAGGAAAAACTACATGAAGGTACACAGGTAAATTGAGAACAAGTAGAAGCTAGAAAGGAGTTGATGAGGAAATAAGGAAACTATTAGCAGAGATCAAATTGCCAACATCTGCTTGATCATCAAAAAAGCAAGAGAGTTGCAGAAAAATATCTACTTCTGCTTTATTGACTATACCAAAGCCTTTGACTGTGTGAACCACAACCAACCGTGGGAAATTCTGAAAGAGATGGGAATACCAGACCACCTGACCTGCCTTTTAAGAAATCTGTATGCAGGTCAAGAAGCAACAGTTAGAACTGGACATGGAACAACAGACTGGTTCCAAATCGGGAAAGGAGAATGTCAAGGCTATCTATGGTCATGCTGCTTATTTAAATTATATGCAGAGTACATCATGTGAAATGCTGCACTGGATGAAGCACAAACTGGAATCAAGATTGCCGGGAGAAATATTAATAACCTCAGATATGCAGATGACACCACCCCTACAACAGAAAATAAAGAACTGAAGAGCCTCTACATGAAAGTTAAAAAGGAGAGTGAAAAAGTTGGCTTAAAACTCAACATTCAGAAAACTAAGATCATGGCATCTGGTCCAATCACTTCATGGCAAATAGATGGGGAAACAATGGAAACTTTAAAAGTGAGAAACTTTATATTGGGGGGCTCCAAAATCACTGTAGATGGTGACTGCAGCCATTAAATTAAAAGATGCTTGCTCCTTGGAAGGAAAGCTATGACCAAGCTAGGCAGCATATTAAAAAGCAGAGACATTAGTCAACAGAGGTCTGTCTAGTCAAAGCTATGGTTTTTCCAGTAGTCATGAATGGATGTTAGAGCTGAACTATAAAGAAAGCTGAGTGCCAAAGAATTTATGCTTTTGAACTTTGGTGTTGGAGAAGACTCTTTAGGGTCCCTTGGATTGCAAGGAGATCCAACCAGTCCATCCTAAAGGAAATCAGTCCTGAACATTCATTGGATGGACTGATGGTGAAGCTCAAACTCTAATACTTTGGCCACCTGATGCAAATAACTGACTCATTGGAAAAAGATCCTGATGCTGGGAAAGACTGAAGGCAGAAGGAGAAGGGTCGACAGAGGATGAGATGGTTGGATGACATCACCAACTCAATGGGCATGAGTTTGAGTAAACTCTGGGAACTGGTGATGGACAGGGAGGCCTGGCGTGTTGCAGTCCATGGGGTTGCAAAGAGTTGGACATGACTGAGTGATTGAACTGAACTGAACTGATATGAAAATTTTTTTCTACTCTGTGGCTTGGCATTTCATTATCTTACTGGTGTCTTTGCTTTTAACTAAAATTTTAAATTTATTAATTAAAAAAAATTTTTGGCTCTGCTGAGTCTTTTCTGCTGTGTGAGGACTTTCTTTAGTTGCAGTCCACTGGCTTCTCACTGTGGTGGCGTCTCTTGAGGCAGAGCAAAGGTTCTGGAAGGCACGGTCTTTAGTAGTTGTGGACACAGGCTCAATAGTTGTGGCACATGGGCTTAGTTGCCCTGCAGTATGTGGAATCTTCCCAGATTAGGGATCAAACAGGTGTCCTTTGTATTGGCAAGTGGATTCTTTACCACTGGACCACCAGGAAAGTCCTGTATTTAAATAAACTTTTGATTTTGAGATAATTGTAGATTCACATGCAATTGTAAGTAATAATACAGGCAGATCCTTTGCACTCTTAACTCAGTTTTTCCGATAATAGCATATTGCCAAACTACAGTACAACATGACAAGTGAAATATTGATACAGTGAAGATATAGAATGTTTCCTCTAGCTCATGGATTCCTCGTGTTATCCGCTAATAGCCACAGGCACACCCCTCCCACACCTGACTCCTTTAAACCCTAGCAACAACTAATCTGTTCTTTATTTCTGGAATTTTATCGTTTCAAATATGTTAGATAAGTGGACTCTTACAGTATGTAACCTTTTGGAATTGTCTTTTTCACTCGACATATCTCTTTGAAGATTTAATCCAGGTTGTTGCTTATATCAGTGGTTTATTCCTTTTTGTTGCTGACTAGTAAACCACAATATGAGACTACCACAACTGTTAAACCCTTCACCTGTTAGAGGAGGTATGGGTTGTTTCCAGCTTTTGGTGACTCTTAATAAAGTTGCTGTAAAGCTTTGTGTACAGCTTTTTATATGAACTGGCATTGTCATTTCTTTAGGGCAAATTCCCAGGGGCATAATTGCTGGATCTCACGGTAGTTGCATGCTTATTTCTCCCACATACATTTAGAGCTATATCAGTGTTATGATTTTTATTTCAAACATCAAATATAATTTAGAAAACTCAAGAAGAAAAAGTAACTGTATTGTTTTTACCCATATTTTTGCTTTACTGTGTTTTCTTCTTTTTGGATGTTCCAAAATTCTTTCTTTTATCATTTTCAATCTATTTAGAGTGTTTAGTTTAGCCACTGTTTAGGGTCAGAGTAAACAATATTTCTCTGTGAAGAGCAATATTGCATAGGAACCTGGAATGTTAGCTCCATGAATCAAGGCTAATTGGAAGTGGTCGAACAGGAGGTGGCAAGAGTGAACATCAACATTTTAGGAATCATCAAACTAAAATGGACTGGAATGGATGAATTTAATTCAGATGACCATTACATCTACTACTGTGGGCAAGAATCCTTTAGAAGAAATGGAGTAGCCATCATATTCAACAAGAGAGTCCAAAATGCAGTACTTGGATGCAGTCTCAAAAACGGCACAATGATTTCAATTCGTTTCTAAGGCTAACCATTCAATATCACAGTAATCCAAGTCTATGCCCTGACCAGTAATGCTGAAGAAGCTGAAGTTGAAAGGTTCTATGAAGACCTACAAGACCTTCTAGAACTAACACCCAAAAAAAAGATGTCCTTTTCATGATAGGGGACCAAAACGCCAAAGTAGGGAGTCAAGAAATACCTGGAGAAAAAGGCAAATTTGGCCTTGGACTACGGAATGAAGCAGGGCAAAGGCTAACAGAATTTTACCAAGAGAATGAATTGGTCATAGCAAACACACTTTTCCAACAACACATGAGAAGACTCTACACATGGACAACACCAAATGGTCAATACTGAAATCAGATTGATTATATTCTTTGCAGCCAAAGATAGAGAAACTCTATATAGTCAGCAAAAACAAGACTGGGAGCTGACTGTGGCAAAGACCATGAACTCCTTATTGCCAAATTCATACTTAAATTGAAGAAAGTAGGGAAAATCACTAGATCATTCAGGTATGACCTAAATCAGATCCCTTATACAGGAGAAGTGAAAAATAGATTCAAGGGAATTTTAGATCTGATAGACGAGTGCCTGAATAACTATGAACAGAGAGGTTCGTGACACTGTATAGGAGACAGGGAGCAAGTCCATCCCCAAGGAAAAGAAATGCAAAAAGGCGAAATGGTTGTCTGAAGAGGCCTTAAAATAGCTGTGAAGAGAAGAGAAGCAAAAGGCAAAGGAGAAAAGGAAAGTTATACCCATCTGAATGCAGAGTTCCAAAGAATAGCAAAGAGAGATAAGAAAGCCTTCCTCAGCGATCATTGCAGAGAAATAGAGAAAAACAACAGAATGGGAAAGACTAGAGATCTCTTCAAGAAAATCAGAGATACCAAGGGAACATTTCATGCAAAGATGGGCACAATAAAGCACAGAAATGGTATGGACCTAACAGAAGCAGAAGATATTAATAAGAGGTGGCAAGAATACACAGAAGAACTGTACAAAAAAGATCTTCATGACTCAGATAATCACGATGGTATGATCACTCACCTAGAGCCAGATATCCTGGAATGTGAAGTCAAGTGAGCCTTAGAAAGCATCACTACAAACAAAGCTAGTGGAGGTGATGGAATTCCAGTTGAGCTATTTCAAATCCTGAAAGATGATGCTGTGAAAGTGCTGTACTCAATATGTCAGCAAATGTGGAAAACTCAGCAGTGGCCACAGGACTGAAAAAGGTCAGTTTTCATTCCAATCCCAAAGAAAGGCAATGTCAAAGAATGCTCAAACTACTGCACAATTGCACTCATCTCACATGCTAGTAAAGTAATGCTCAAAATTCTCCAAGCCAGGCTTCAACAATCCGTGAACCATGAACTTCCAGATCAAGCTGGATTATGAAAAGGCAGAAGAACCAGAGATTAAATTGCCAACATCCGTTGGATCATCAAAAAAGCAAGAGAGTTCCAGAAAAATATCTACTTCTGCTTGATTGACTATGTCAAAGCCTTTGTGTGGACCACAACAAACTCTGTAAAATTCTAAAGGAGATACCAGACCACTTGACCTGCCTCTTGAGAAATCTGTATGCAGGTTAGGAAGCAACAGTTAGAACTGGACATGGAACAACAAACTGGTTCAAAATAGGGAAAGGAGTATGTCAAGGCTGTATATTGTCACCCTGCTTATTTAACTTATATGCAGAGTACATCATGAGAAACGCTGGGCTGGAAGCACAAACTGGAATCTAGGTTGCTGGGAGAAATATCAATAACCTCAGATGTGCAGATGACACCACCCTTATGGCAGAGAGTGAAGAAGAACTAAAGAGCCTCTTGATGAAAGTGAAAGAAGAGAATGAAAAAGTTGGCTTAAAACTCAATATTCAGAAAACTAAGATCATGGTATCTGGTCCCATCACTTCATGGCATACAGATGGGGAAACAGTGACATATTTTATTCTGGGAGGCCTCCAAAGTCACTGCAGATGGTGATTGCAGCCATGAAATTAAAAGGTGCTTACTCCTTGGAAGAAAAGTTATGACCAACCTAGACAGCATAGTAAAAAGCAGAGACGTTAGTTTGCCGACAAAAGTCTGACTAGTCAAAGCTATGGTTTTTCTAGTAGTCACATATGGATGTGAGAGTTGGATTGTAAAGAAAGCTGAGCACCCCAGAATTGATGCTTTTGAATTGTGATGTTGAAAAGACTCTTGAGAGTCCTTTGGACTGCAAGGAGATCCAACAAGTCCATCCTAAAGGAAATCAGTCCAGAATATTCATTGGAAGGACTGATGCTGAAGCTAAAACTCCAATACTTTGGCCACCTGATGTGAAGAACTGATTCACAAGGAAAGACTCTGATGCTGGGAAAGATTGAAGGTGGGAGGAGAAGCGGCAGACAGAGGATGAGATGGTTGGATAGCATCACAGACTCAATGCACATGAGTCTGAGTAAGCTCCAGGAGTTGGTGATGGCCAGGGAAGGCTGGTATGCTGCAGTCTATGGGGTCTCAAAGAGTTAGAAACGACCAAGCTACTGAACTGAACCGAACATTTGAAATTTATGTATGTGATTCAAAAGTACTTCTCAGTCGATAAGATGCAAAGTGCCTATAATTTAAGAAGAAAGGCACAGTTTCACTTGCTAAAGAAGTAAAAGGATGGACTTTAAGGTATCATAAAGGCTGAAAATGAAGGGGAATCCCCAAAAGGAGAAAGTTACATGGCAGGGCTTCAAAATTGGCAAATAAATGACATGCAAATACTTGGATGACCTTTGAGCTACCCATATATGGAAGTGATTCTAAGAATCACAGCAAAGATGCCATAGTTAGCAATTTGAAAAACTGAGCACTGAGAAAACTGAGCAGAGATTTCAGCTTCTACCCACGCAGGCCAGCATTTGGATTTTGAGTCTCACCAAATCATCTGCCTGCTTGAGTAAGAATTAACACATGGTGACAGAATTCACAGTTTGTGTAACACATTTATAATGTCCTTGATGATAAAATGGTACTGTATTTGCTAAGAAATAGAGGAAAATATTATCCATGCAAGAGAAATTGTCATCAATAGAAACAGTCCCTGGAAGTGACTAACCATACAGCACAGATTGTGGTGACGGTTTCACCACACCCATCAAGTTGTATACACTAAATATGTACAGATTTGATATGTCAATCATACCTTAATAAATTAGTTTTTTACAATAGAAAGATGTCAAGATAATCTAGAGAGTATACTTAGCAAAAAAGAACTTTAAAGCTGTTATACATATTTTTTAAGATTTAAAAGAAAACTGTTATCATAATTAATTAACAAATGGAAAATTTTGGTTGAAAAATGAAGACTATAAAAAAATAACTAAATGGAAATTTTAGAACTGAAAAGTTAAATGTCTGAGACGACAAGTTCATTGGATAGGCTTGACGGCAGACTGAAGAGAGTGTAAGAAGCAAGAGAGATGATTATGTTATTTAATCTCAAGAGCAAAAAGAAAAAAATAATAAGAAAAAGAATAGATCCTTTGTGACCCATGGAATTTCATGTTGTATATTTTATATGTAATTGAAATCCCAGAAAGAGGAGACAGAGAAATGTGGAGAAAAAGCTAAGGAAATAATGGCCAAAATGTTCCTCAATTTTCTGGAAAACATAAATTTACAGATCCTAGAAGCTCAATGAATCTGGAGGACAAAGACAAAGAAAGTCACACGTGGATACATCATGATCAAATCCCTGGAAGATGAAGACAAGAGGGAACTGGAGAGCAGACAGGAAAGAAAGTTATACACAGAGAGTCAACGATCCAGATGATGGCAACTGCTCAGCAGAAACAAAGGAACTTAAAAAGGTAATACTAAAAGCCCACAACCTGGAAAGCAAAACACTCTATAAAGGGAAATACTTTTTTTTTTATAAAAACAGACAGCATTACAGTAAGTCTTACAGAAGCAGTATGAGTTATAAGAAATGCTTAAAGGAAGTTCTTTAGGCTGACAGAAAATGATCCAAGATGGAAACTTAGAACTTGATAGTAAATATAAGACTATGTATTTTATATTTTTGTCTTAATTTCTCTTAAAAATATTTGAGTATTTAAGGCAAAAATGATAACATATGCAGTTTATTACATGATAACAAAAGCACAAAGAATTGGGAGGTAAATGGAACTCTATAGTTGCAAGTTCCTTACATCATATGTGAACTGGCGCAATATTAACTCCAAGGAAACGTGAATAAGTTAGGGATGCATACCGTAATTCCTAGAGCAACCACTAAAAATAATACAAAAAGGTACAGCTTAAAAGCCAATAAGACAGATTATTTTTAAAAATTTTAAAAAGCAAGGCAGGAAACAAAGGAACAGAAAAAGAGCTGGAAAAAAATAGAAAGCGAGTAGAAAAATGGTTGTTCTAAATCAAATCATGTCAATGACTACATTAAATAGAAACTGATTGAATGTTAATTAAAAGTTAGAGATTATCAGGCTGGATTTTAAAAACAAGATAAAACTGTATGCTATCTTTAAGAGATGGATTTTAGTTTTAAAGACACAGGATTGAGTAATAACAACAAAAAAAAACATTAAAATGCCATGTAAACAGTAAGCAAAGAGTGGCTTTTTAACTATCAGACAAAGTAGATTTTTAAGACACAGAGTATCATCAAAGAGAAAGAGAGATAAAAAGTTTAGTCGGTTGAGAAAACATAAAAATTATAAACATGTCTCTAATAACAATACAAAATATATGTAATAAAAATGATCAAAACTAAAGAAAGAGACAAATCTTTGATTAGGGTTGAAGATTTTAAAATTCCTCCCTCAGTAATTTGTAGAACAAATAGACTTTAAGAATCATTAAGAGTATAGAAGACTGCGGGGTTCCCTGCTGGTCCAGTGGTTAGGACTCTGCACTCTCAATGCAGAGTGCCCAGGGTCAATCCCTGGTTGGGCAACTAAGACCTCACAAGCCATGTGGCATGCCCTCCCCCCAAAGTAAGGTTTTATCAACATGGGTTCCATTACAGAATCTAAATAGTCTCTAAATCATGAGGAAAACCAGAATATGAATAATCTGAATATCACCAACAGCCATCCTGACCTAATTGATACTGACAGACTGCTACAAACAACAGTGAAATAGACATTCTTTTCAAATGTATGTGAACATTAACCAAACGAAATTATATGCTGGGACACAAAATAAGTCTCAATTTCAAAGGATTTAAATCTTATATATTCTTTGCCCCCAGTGGAATTAAATTAGAATTCAGTAAGAATGAGAAAACTAAAAAAAAAAAAAAAAACACACAAAGACAAAAACCCCCAAATATTTAGAAATTAACATGCTTCTAAATAACTCACGAGTCAAAGAAAAAATCATTAAAGGAACTTTGAACTGAATGATACTGAAAATGTGATATATCAAAATGTGTGAGATGCAGTTAAAAAACTGGTTAGAGAAAAACGTATCAGGTCTAAATGCTTATTTTAGAAAATAAGAAAGGTCTAAAATCAGTGGTCTAATGTTCTACCTTAAGAAGCTTTAAAAAAAAAAGAGTAAAATAAACTCAAGTGAAAAGAAGAGAATTTAAAAAAAGAGAGAAATAAATGAAATAGAAAACAATTAACAGAGAAAATCAACAAAGCCCAAAGTGATTATTCAGTCAGTCAGTCAGTTCAGTCATTCAGTCGTGTCTCACTCTTTGCAGCCCCATGAATTGCAGCACACCAGGCCTCCTTGTCCATCACCAACTCCTGGAATTCACTCAAACTCACGTCCATCAAGTCGGTGATGCCATCCAGCCATCTCATCCTCTGTCGTCTCCTTCTCCTCCATAAAATAGATAAACCCCAGGGAAAATGATCAAGAAAAAGAGAACTCATAAATTACCAGTATTAGAAATGGGAAAGAGAGAAATAGAACAAAAGAGAAAGCAGTGGGGAGGGAGGGAGGAAAAGAAAGGGCACACAGAAGGTCACCATTCTCAGAAGTGAGAAGGGTCTCAGGACGATAAAGGGGGTAGTTAGTAGCAGAAACAGACTCAAGGAATGTGCTAAGTAGAGGTGACCATGGAAGAGATGCCAAAAGAAATATTATATGAAACACAGAGAAGTCTGAGGTGTAAGCATCTGCACACCTCACAGGCCCGAACAGTACATCACATAGAAAAAAAAGAAAGAAAGAAAGTGGAGTTTGTTATGATGCCCCAAAATCCCCAAGAAAATATTAAATATCAGTAAAATGTGACTAAAGAAGGAAACTATGTAATATCGTCTAAAATTTTTTCCATTAAAAATAGTTACAATAAAATCCAGCCCTTAAGCAAAATTTTTCAAAGTTTGTTCCTTTGAATATGGTCTATAGCTATTCTGCAAAAAAAAGAATTCTGAGGAAATTTTGCTAATGGCATTGGCTACCCTCCTCCTAAAGATTCATAATGTACCTCAGCGTGTTAGTGACTCCAGGTGGCCTAATGGTATGAAAGTCAGCCTGTCTCTTTAACGTCGTGGTCCCCAATTTTATGGGACCACAAAACTTTTCTTTCATGGACTACCTATTAACATTCCAAGGAACCAGTATTCTTTGGAATACATTTTGGAAAAAAATGATCAAAGGATTAAAACGTAGCTAACAACAGTACTTGCTGTAATTTGTCACTATTAGACCATTCTGCAAAGTTAAAAGATGAGTGATAACTTGATTTTACCTGAAAATTTTCTTTGAAGGAACTTGAAACATAATGACTCAGGATTTTCTGATAGACTCAGACTGACAGATAAAATTCTATTTCTTGTTTCTATTTTGTCTCTCTGTATTTAACAACATTTATTTGCAGGCTCCCAATAGAAATTTCTAAAATCTGGGAATAAAATCTGGGAAAGTAATCTCTCCAGATTTAAACAATCTTGAAAAGTAAGAGAGAATAATGAAGTCCTGGCCTTTCACCTGCATGTTTATTACATCTCATACTAGAGGGAAAAAAAAAAGGTTCGTTTATGTTTGTGATGTTTGCATGTTGGTGAATATTGTCAAAGACACGCAAAGGAAAGTAACTGGAGTACCTCTACTATCTACATAATTTTTCCTCTGTAACCGTAGGGCAATATATTACAGTATATATAATGCTTATAATCGACAATCTTAACCTTTACTAGGGACTACAAGAGAGGCAATGAGTTTAAATGTTAGTCCTTTCAGTTAAGATCTAAGAAAGTCTTCGTGAGTAGTTTATCGTTGTCTTATAATTATTTTTGCTATTGATATTTATTCCCTTATTACAGAACAGTGTGTCAGTCTCTAGGCATTTTTGTTTAAATACCGGCTAGGGTCACAAGTGAAATGAAGTTTGGTCCTCATTTACTTCATACCAGCAGTTGGGTTGGCACGCAGCTGCAGAACTGCTGGGGCTCTTTTTATTTAATTTGGCATCCCTTCCTGAGCAGTACTGAGACTTTTACTTCAATGACTCCACTGGGCTTTGCCATAATTTCTATGTTGTATCAGTGAAGTCTGCAGAAGAGATGCCTAAGCGAACCTGAAAGCAGGTTAGGAATGCTTCTAGTTCAAGTATTTTTAACTCTGTGAAGGGCTCCCAAATATAAATTAAGCCCATTAAAAATTAGTGTTCATTTAGTTAAGAAGCTGACTTTTAAAGTATATTGTGTGTGTGATAGTCGCTCAGTCATGTCCGACTCTTTGCAACCCCATGGACTATATAGTCCATTTTCTCCAGGCCAGCATACTAAGGGAATGGTTATCCTTTCCCTTCTCCAGGGGATCTTCCCAATTCAGGGATCGAACTCAGGTCTTCTGCATTGCAGGCGGATTCTTAACCAGCTCATCTTAATACTGTCAGTGAGTGCGTGTGTGTGTGTGTGCGTGTGCGTGTGTGTGTGTGTGTGTTTGTCCTTTTTGCACAGATTCTCTTGGAATAATTTTCCTAGACTGAATCAGACTGTAAAGAAAATATATGTCTAAATTCTGAGTTAACCATGTGTTAATTACATGACTTGGTTATATATCTTAACCTGTACAATCCTGAGATTATTAGGGGAGTAATAATCTCTCTGACATGTTCTGAATATGCAGGGATAACATAAAAGTCACTAGGACAGGATCAGGTACCTAACAGGTTGTTAATAAATACTTTGTTAAATGCATTTAAGGAAAAATGAAAACATTAATGCCTTCTGTGAATTTTACTTCCGCAGCCAGAAGAGAAAACAGCTTCACCTGGTCTACCTTCCTGTTTTACATGTCTTGTGTCAGTAGATATAAATGCGAAAGGAAAGGAGCCAAAGGAAAGAGATTTTGATCAGATTCTGAAAATCAAGATTGTCAGAACTGGATAATATCTTAGAGATGATTTAATCCAGTGCCCTAAGTTTACAAGTGAGCAAACTAAGTTCCAAAGAGTGTAAGTAATTTGCCCCCAAATCACAGAAAAGTTAGTGACAAATCCAGGATTGGAGCCCAATGTAAATGTGGACTTTTCCTGTAATGAGGATTATTAATATTGTATGAGGTTAACAGTGTGGAAAAAAATCTTCCTTTTCATCAAAATGTCTACAAATAATATGTGCTGGAGAGATTGTGGGTAAAAGGGAAACCTTCTACACTGTTGGGGGAATGTACATTGGTGCAGTCACTATGGAGAACACTATGGAGGCTCCTTAAGAAACTAAAACTGCAGCTACCATAGGATGCAGCAATCCCACTTCTGGGCATATATCCAGAGGAAACTCTAATTCAAAAAGATAAAGGTACGCCAATGCTGATAGCAGCACTATTTATTAATACAATAGCCAAGCCACGACAACAACCTAAGTGTCCATCAACAGATGAAAGGATAAAGAAGATGCAGTGTAGACATACACACTCACTCACTCACTCACCCCAGGCTATTACTCAGCCGTTGAAAAAAAGAACGGAGCAATGCCATTTGCAGCAACAGGGATGGACCCAGAGATTATCATATTAAATGAAGTTAGAGAAAGACAAGTATCATATGATAACACTTACATGTGAAATCTAAAAAAATAGTACAAATGAACTTATCTACAAAACAGAAACAGACTCAGACATGGAAAACAAATTTATGGTTACCAAGAGAAGACGGCATGGGGAGAGATAGATTAGGAGTTTAGGATTAACAGAAACATACTACTTTATATAAAATAGATAACCAACAAGGGCCTACTTTATAGCACAGGGAACTCAGTATTTTGTTACCTGTCAGGGAAAAGAATATGAAAAAGTGTATATATATATATATGCACACACACACATATCTATATATGTGTCTGTGCCTATGTGCTCAGTCATGTCCGACGCTGTGCGACCCCATGGACTGCAGTCTGCCAGGCTCTTCTGTTCATGGCATACTCCAGGCAAGAATACTAGAGTGGGTTTCCATTTCCTCCTCCAGGGGATCTTCCCAACCCAGGGATCAAACCCACATCTCCTGCATTTCTTGCATTGGCAGGTGGATTCTTTACCAGTGAGTCACCTGGGAAGTACATATATGTACACACATATGTATATGTATGTACATATATGTGTATGTATAACTGAATCACTTTTCTGTATACCAGAAACTAATACAATATTATAAATCAACTGTACTTCAATTAAAAAAAATCTTCCTTTAACTAACTTGAAAAATAGTTCTCTTTTATTGTTTTCTTTTTTTTCCTTTTGTTAACTTTTAATCCATTTGGAGTTTTCTTTTGTTTAGATTTTAAGGTTAGGATTAGTTTAATGCTTTTTTCTCAAATGACTCAGCACTATTTATCTAACAGGCCCTCCCTTTTCTACTGACTTATAGTGTGATTTTTATATTAATGCCAATATCTATGTTCATTTCTTTTATTCCACCAATCTGTCTGTTAATTTTTGTGCCCATAGGATGCTATTATAAATGTTTTAATTTTTAGAAACTGTTATTTCTTAAATTTTTATTTTATATTGGAGTATAGTGATTAACAATGTTGTGTTAGTTTCAGGTATAAAGCAAAGTGATTCAGTTATACATATACCTATATCTGTTCTCTTTCAAGTTGTTTTCCCATTAGGTTATTACAGTTCCCTATGCTATACAGTAGGTCCTTGTTGGTTATCTATTTTAAATACAAGTGTGTATATGTCAATTCCAAACTCCCAATCTATAACTGTTGTAATTATATCATAGTAGAAAAAGCTCACCTTCATTAATATTCTTTAGGAAAAAAAGTGAAGTCTTTGCCCAATTATTTTTTAAGATGATGAACACTGGCAAGTTGAAAAGATTAATATTCCATGCAAACCAAATAAAACCCACAAGAATTTTGATTGGAATTACATTAGATATAAAGATTAGTCTGGAGAGAACTGGCATTTTTATTATAATCACTTTTCCTCTTCAGGAGTACGATATTTCTTTTTATTTATTCAACTATTCTTTGACATTGCTCAGTAAATTCATGTAAAGACTTTAAAAGCAGGCAGCAATGATCTAGGAAGAGAAAATTAATTCTCCCTGAAGAGATCTGGAAAGACCTTTTAATGATCTGAAAGAGGAGAGCTCTACAAATGTAGTCAAATGAGGTACATGGTATTTCAATTCTTAACACAGACTATCTCAATTATACAGTTCCCTAATAATTTGTTATTCAAAATCCTTAACCACATACACATATCAAGAGTTAATTTTCACTGGATTCTGGCCAGATAGGGCACTCTGCTTGATGTTGGAAATATGGTCCCTGCTCTCAAACAGGTTTACAATCTAGCTGGGGAAAATTTTCACGCTAAAAGTGCCAGCTCTAGAGAATAGATCTTAAGTGTTCTCAGCACACACACACACACACACACACACACTCACACCAAAGGTAATTATGTGAGATGACAGATGTGCTAACCAATCTTATTCTCATAGTCATTTCATAAGGAATATATGTATCTAATCATGACATCGTACACCTTAAATTTACACAACACTACATGTCAATTATATCTCAATACAGCTAGGGTGGGAAAGTTAAGCTTCTCTTATTATTCTAATCCTTAAGTTAATGTAGCTTATCACTAAGTGGTTTGATTTTTTACTTTCATTTCCAGACCAAGGTAGAGAAGTTTCTCCACAAATTTCATGGTCATCAAGGAATTAAGTTTGGGCAGGGTCCCAGGTCTGTTCCTTGGATGCAGGTCAGCATCACCATCCTCAAAGCTACCAGAGGTGGTATATTAAGAACGCGAACTTAGAAGTCAGACTGACTGAGTTTGAATTATGACTCTTTGACCTTTAGCTATGTGACTTTGGGTGAGTTATTTAACCACCTTCGCTTCAGTTTCCCCAAATACAAAATGAAAGTAGTAATAGTACTTGTAGGATTAAAGGATTGCACGAGGTAGTCCATGTATATTGTACTTAACACCATGCCCAATACAGAAGGACTCAGGAGTGTTACTTAATGTGTATTTTCCTGAGCAGGTAATACATTTCAGCTTAGAGGGCAGCTCTGCTTGGAAGCACAGCTATGTGTCCTGTAAATGCTGCAGACTAAAATGGAGTTCTACTTCCCCCCAAGGCTGTGGGGGAATTATCCTCTCCTCTAGTAAAATCTAGGTCCTACTCTTGAAACTACTGGTAAATGGAATAATAAACCCAAAACTATGGAAAGATGGTGACAGGTACTTCCCCTGAGATTTCAGTGTTTTCCATTAAATGATAATTCCATGCCAAGGTAACAGCTTTGAAAATCCTTCACTGAAAGTCAATCCTCTTTCCCCCTAAATTGTGTTTATACTGAATGACTCCAATATTAGGTATCACATGCATCTTCTAATGGGTGAAGAAGAGGATTTTTTGGGTATCAGCTACCTCTCTGGGGGTGACTGCCTGTTTTCAGTTCACAGCTTCTCCTGACAACTTTCTGTAAGAATAGGACCATTTAAGTTAGAATTGGAAATGAGTACTTTGAAACTCAGAGAAGTTTTCTTAGAAACATCTTAAGCTGGTAAGATCCTTAGGCAAATTCATGTGAGATATTAGTACAATTGAACCTAATGACTGGACATTTCTGGACCTCTCACCAGCAAGGCATGGGAAAAGGAGAATTCTTGCTCTTATAGCCCTGGTGGCTTGGGGAATATGGGAAGACAAGGGACGCAGGGTATCTCATCAGGAAATCCCCCAAGAATACTTCTCTTTATGGGCTGGTTCCTTCTCACCTTTCTTATCTTTCTCTTTTTCTCCCGTATGCATCCTATTTCTTCCAGCTAGAGACTCTTTCCTCTTCTGGGTAATACAGTTACTTGAGGAAGAAATTTATAGTAGTGACAAGGAGATATATTCCCTCACTCCATCCCCAACTCTGAAGGTGAAACCAGAAAAATAGCTAAATTATCAGTGTGGCCAGCTCCATGTAGAGGTTTAATGTGAAAGACTCAGGCCCCAAGTTGGAATGTAGTCTAGTTAGTCTCATCAAAGAAACCAGAGTCAGCTGAAGGTGAGTGGTCTTTTTACCAGGACTTAGTAAAGAGGGCTTCCCTGATAGCTCAGTTGGCAAAGAATCTGCTTGCAATGCTGGAGACCCCAGTTTGATCCCTGGGTCGGGAAGATCCCCTGGAGAAGGGAAAGGGTAACCAGTGTTCTGGCCTGGAGAATTCCATGGACTGTATAGTCCCTGGGGTCACAAAGAGTCGGACACGACTGAGCAACTTTCCCTTTCTTAGTAAAGAGGAAGGCATTGGTTAAGAACACAGGCTCTAGGGACTTCCACAGTGGTCCAATGGCTAAGACTCTGTGCTGCCTAACGCAAGCGGTCTGGGTTCCATCCCTGCTCAGGGAACTAGATCCCTTATGCTACAACTAGAGACCCCGCATGCTGCAACTAAGACCTGGCATAGCCAAATAAACAAAGAGAGAAATATTAAAAAAAAAAAAAAAAAGAAAGAAAGAAAGAAAGAAAAGAAAGCTCTAACATCAGGTAGGCCTAGATTTGAATCTTGATTCTACCACTTATTGATTGTAAGACTGAAGCAAGTAACTTAATTTCTCTTAGCCACAGTTTGTTTCTTTAATCAGTAAAATGGGGATAATATCATTTATTCCAGGGGGATAAATATGGTTGTCGGTTTAAGAAGCTCATCACAGTGTAACGTGATTCACATAATCAAGTCCAAGCAGGCAGTAGCTATTTATTATAAAAAGTTGAATCAGAGAATCAAATTTGCTCAGTGCCATAAAGCACTTACTTCACAGGGATGTATTCATATCCCTTTGGCAGGAGTACCTTCACAGATGGATGCATCAGACTATAAATGTGTGATGCTGTTCACCGTGAAGATCGTCCAACTAATTACCCTTAGTCGGTTTCTCTGTTCACTAAGCAGGCTTCTAACAGGGCTTTCTGTGTAGCTTTGTAATAAGGACACAATATGCTCATCAGATCAGCTGACTTGAACATTCAGGTCTGTTTGGCCATGATAGCTCTCCTTAGAATAAATAAAGCAGAATTCCAGTTTATACATCAGCCTCTTGTGAGCCCAGCTGCATCCAAGAGATGGATCAACTTTGACGAAATCAACCTCTAATCCTGTGGAGTGCTGTACCCTGTGCTGCACCAAAGTACTAGCCCTCCAGGGGCCTCTGAACTGCCAGTTGCTGACCTGCAAGACAGATATAGCTATGTAGTCCAAGAGTTTTTTAAATTATCTGAGCAAATACTTGAAAATCAGGAGATTTCACCAAAAATGTGAATACGAGTTTCTAGCTGCTTTTGAAAACCCAGCCAAAGGGTTGAAGCCGAGGCAGCTGTTTCCTGTCAGAAGGGCCAGTCTCCTCAGTCCAGCGTCCCAGCTCTTAGACCTGGTCATTTCAGTCAGTTATCACCTGGCGGGCCTCAGAGGATTTACTTCTGTGATTCCTGTTCTAAACAAGAACACTTTGAAGATTTCCTTAGGGTTTTTACTCCTTGCAAAAGAGGGGGGAACTCAGGAAGGAAAAAGCCAATCAAATGAATACCATTTAGTATAAACAGATGATAAGTTTGGAAACACACCCATGTTTTAGGAAGCACTTGGACTATGATAGTCTCCTGGGCACTTCTTTACATGAGCAGACAGGACCACGGGGAGCTGGTATGAGGCTGAATGTGGGGGAGGAGTATTAAGGCTGATAATTGACAGGGGAGAAGTGCATGACTTGGGGGCAGAAGACAGAGAGAAAGGCAGCAAGTACTGGAGAGGCATCAACCACTCCTGTTCTTTAACCTTCCCTCTCCACAACTCCTGTCCCAAACAAGACCCACTTTTGACCAGCACTGGAGGAAGAAGTAAGACAGGACAGGGGTTAGGGTTATGGCAGAGTCCTAGGCGGCAGTGAGGTAATTCAGCATCAGCACTGAAAGAGAGGTTAAGAGGAAGTCTCAGCCATCCTTCTAGACCAGCCAGCTCTTAGTGGCCATTCACAGAAAGAGACGGAGGGTAAGTAAAAGGTTAAGTGCTGCCTGTAGAACTCTAATCAGGCATTTTCATGAACTTCTCTCAAGTTCAGCAGATAGTGCTATTCAAGAAATCTTTATACCCAACAGGATAGGAAATAAAGTTTAATAACCAATGAGGACATCAAGGGAGAGAGATTGTTTAGGAGAATTCTCAAGCTGCCCTTCAGTTAGAGCATCTGGAGAAGTGATCTAATTTCAGAAACTGTCTGCCTTAAGCCCTTCTCTTTATGATCTAGATGGAGGTCACACAATTAGATTTCAGTGGCCCATTCCAGGGCATCCATCAATTGGCTCTACACATCGAACCACATCTTTTGGCTTCTTGCTTTATAAAAAGTCAACATGACTGGGCAAATCTCTAAGCCATGCTGCATTACTTTCATTATTCTCCACCTTCGCCTTTGCTTCTGTTGCTTCCAGAGCTTAAAATACACACCAGGTCTGCGGTCAGCCATGCCCATCAGTTTCACAAAGGCCTTGTCTTGAAGCTTGCCTCCATCTGTCAGTTATACTGATCACGACTTGCCTCCCCTGAGAGAGTGGTGGTCCCACAAGGCACCAAAGGAGGCACGTTAATCTGGGAGTTGCATCATCAGGGCTGTGGCTGTAAGGATGACTCTGAACAAGTCAATTTGACATCTCAGCATACAATCTTTAGAGGCTAAGTGATGTAGTCTCTGAGGGCTTATAGCAGCAGCAGAGGCAGGATGAGCACCCTAGTGCTCTGACTTTTGTCTCAATCTGTGGTTCTTTCCACTAAGAGTGTGCATGGTTGCACACTTTCAGAGGTCTTAGTTACCAATTGTAAACAGATTTATTCAGATTACCATCGAAGGTAGAGATGGGAATTAAATCAGGTGTTTTTTGTCTCCAAGTAAATATCTCCTGGGCTTCATTACATTCTGATTCAGAAACTGTGCTTTTAAAGGAAGTATAGGGTGAACCAGGGAGAAGGCAATGGCACCCCACTCCAGTACTCCTGCCTGGAAAATCCCATGGATGGAGGAGCCTGGTGGGCTGCAGTCCATAGGATCGTGAAGAGTCGGACACGACTGAGCGACTTCACTTTCACTTTTCACTTTCATGCATTGGAGGAGGAAATGGCAGCCCACTCCAGTGTTCTTGCCTGGAGAATGCCAGGGATGGGAAAGCCTGATGGGCTGCTGTCTATGGTGTTGCACAGGGTTGGACACGACTGAAGCGACTTAGCAGCAGCAGCAGCAGCAGGGTGAACCACTGTGGATTGTGGATACTTGCTTTTTTTCTACCAAAGAGGTTTTAAAAAGCAAGAATGTATACTTGAATTCAAGTACAGTTTAAGGTACAATGGGTTAGAATATTGGAGATCACAGCAATAGTATTTTTTCATCTCAAGTACCCCTCAGTAGATAATTAACCTGGGCTATGATTAAAAAAAAAATTCTATTAGGCCCATTTCTCTTGTGGCTAATGCTGTTGTGCTACTTGCTGTGGTATTTTTTCTTTGCTTCATTTTAAGCAGACCACTCCCGGTAATATTGCAAGCATTACCATCTTTGTAACTATTCCACTTTCCTCCTTGGAATAAAAAAGCCACAGTAGATAAAGACATGAAGCTTCCTATTTTCACTCATGAAGACACAACTCTTAGGAAAATCCGAGTGGCGGTTGGTGGGTTTCCTGCGCAATCAACTATTTCATCCACATAGAATACAGAGTTTTCGGGACACTCCTCTGTTCTGATGCATACTTTGCCCCATACTGGAAGTTTATGTGAAAGGAAAGTTTGATCTATCACAAAGAGTTCTAACTTTTGTGGATGGGTGTCATGAACCTCTTTGGCAAACTGGTGAAGGCTATGTATACTTTCTTAGAATAATGGTTTTATAATTGCATAATAACTTACATTGGAAACCAATTATACTGATGTATGGTTTTATCCATAAACCCCTTGTGTCAAACTTATCACAGTGCTGACTCAGGCCCCTCCATCTGCCTAATTTTTAGCTTTACAAAGCTTTTCAAATTTCTAGCTTTTCAAACTATGAGGTTAGAAACACAACCTCTTAGTACAGAGTCAAACAGATATGGAAAGTCAAGTCCAAAGCCCAAGTCACAAAGTGCCAAGACACTGGATCACATCAGGGAGCAGGGCTAGCTAGTTAGCAGGTGGCTGCTGACCTGGGATGAATCCAGGGCAATGCAAAGGCTCTCTTCCCGCACCCCCCAAATCCCTCTTCTCCTTGTCCACTCATGCTTGAAATCCCTTAATAGAGTCTAACTCCTTTGGTTTAATTAAATAGAGGATTTACTCTTGTTGAAAAGCAAAAACCCCTGGGAGAGGTAATTCTCTATGCCAAAGATTTTCGAATTTATATTCAGTAGTAGAATCTATTTTTCAGATGTAACTTTAAATAGAATGCTGATAGGTAAATAGATGCAAGTTTTATACAAATTTAGTATAATATTATATGCTATATTGTATGTAAATAAGAACATATATGTATTTACAATATTGGAAACAGGCTACTTTGATAAAGACAGATTATGACATCAAGATTTATGGATAATAGTGCAGTCTTACATTTATCAGAGCATACACCTTATTTCTGTATTTTATTTTGCCTGCACAAGATGGAGAAAATCCTGACATAAATAGATAAGTAATTTCTAGCTAATGATTTGTTATGGGATTTATTATCTCAAGATTTTCTTCAGTTAAAATAATCCAGAAGTTTAAAGACTAGTAGGAATTTTTTGTTTCAAACCACTAACGATATTTAACAACTGTTCATATTCCTTAGTAATTAAAAATTAGTTGGTAAGTCCTTAATGTGGGGATATTTGACAAGCAGATTAACAAATAATTTGAATCCTGAATTCCTGACTTCATAACCTTAGGCAAGAAGCTTAATCTTAATCTCAGCTTCCTCATGTGTAAATGATTACAAAAATAGCATCTATTTTATAGGTGAAAAAGTTAAGTAAGACAGTGTACATAAGCAATTAACACAGTGTCTGGCATACTACATGGGGGCTGTTATTGAAGAACTGAATGACCAAAAGTACTTTTCAAATGTGCCATGGACCATTTTAAGATGTTCATCATGTCCAATTTAAATTTAGTTTCAGATATCTCAGCACCCTTCTTTTTCAGATATTCATTCAGTTTCAAAACAATCTAATCCTGTTTTGCACCTGAGTCCAAAATTTCAAGATGATGTTTTATTTCTGACTTATCTGCAGATATAAACAAAGTAACACCGCAATCCAATTCAGACTGTATAGCACATTTGAATCAAGTAAGGCCCAACCCAAACTTCAAATGAGCAATGAAACAATTTATGATACTATATTATCGTGATGCAATATGCATTATTGTAATTGTACAGTTCACTATTATTCTGTGCCAAATGTGCACCAGAGAGCTTGCCTGGCTTTTAATGGATGGGAGCACACAAGTGTTGTATGTAATACTAACGCCAGTTAACGTTAATAGAATGTTTTAAGAACTTGACAAGTATTAGCTCATTTAATCTTCACTTATTTATCTCATATGATTATTATAGGAGTGTACATGAGTGGATGTGCATTCCAAAATATGACTGGTACACAGATAAACCATATCTAATTTAAAAAAATACCCTTAAAAGAAATTCAAATGTGCGCACGTACATACATCAACATGCACACATCTGTGCCCATGTGCTCATGGAGTTAACCAAAGAGCACAAACTAACCCACTGATGGTGTTGAATGCATTAAAATTTGGTGTTTAACTTAAATATGTATGTTTTGTTCTTTATTATGCTTCAAAATAGCTTAAATATCAGAAAAATGAAATACGACTTAAATGCTCGCAGGCTCCCTGAAGCTCACTGGAGCTCTCTGTAACAGTTTGAAAACCAGGGCATTAAACCCTATTACTCACTTATAGTGGAGCGTGAAAAGAACCAAATCAGATCCTTTTTTGGACATAAGGGTGTGAAAAAGGGAGAAGTATGAGGTTTTTAATATTCATTAATTTTCCAGAAAGACAGGAACCTTATTAAGCACCTATTATGTTCCAGCAATGTTAATATATTATCGATAATTATAATTATCGATAATATGTTATCTATATTATCCCCATAACACCCGTGCCTAGTAGACACCATTATTCTGATTTTGCAAAGAAGGAAACAGAGGATCAGAGATGTTAATTTGCTTACCTAGGGTTACACAACTGGAAAATGGCAAATAGGACCCAACTCTGATCCATTCAACTCCAAGCCCTTCTTCCCACCCAACTGCCTCCCATCTAGCATCCCCATTTTATAAACTAGGAAAATAAGAATAACTGAACTAGAGTGACTGGCTCCTAGAAACAGTTAGTCAGTGGCCAGGCTGTTACAAGAATACAGGAACAAGAAGGTTTCACCAGATAAACTTCATCAGATAGCTAAGCGGGAAGATGCCCTGTGCCTACTAAGAGTCAGCAAAACCATTACTTCACTTCCAGATTTGGCAAGAAGTAACACAGCTTCAGTGTGGGGACTGGCTGGATGAGACCAATTAATCCTCTCCTATTATGTGCAAAACACTGCTCGGTGCAGTGGAGGATGTGAAAAACAGACAAAGGGAGCAGACAACTGTCCCCATAGCAGTATGGGAAAGAGGCATCATCACGTGAAATGTTAAACAGAATCTCTGGAAGGAACCTCAGTAATACTTTGGTTTACCCCCTTGACCCCCTTACAGTAATGTAAGCTTTAAATGACTGTACAAAACATGGCTTAAGATAATATGTGATATTGCCAACAGTCATAACTAAAACTTTCAGAGCACTTATTTGTACCAGGACCTTTGCTAAGTGCTTTGAATTATTTCATTTAAATCTTAACACAACCCTGGGACTTCCTTGGTAGTCCAGTAGTTAAGACTCTGCCTTCTAATGCAGGGGACACAGGTTCGATCCCTGGTCAGGGAACTAAGCTCCCACTTGCTGTGGGGCCATGAAGCCTGTGTGCTGCAACTACCGAGCCTGTGCTCTCTGGAGTCCGAATGCCACAAGGAAAGACCTTGCATGTCACAGCTAAGGCCCAACACAGCCAAAGAACAAAAGCAAAAAACTCAATATAATCCTATGAGATTCTTTTATCATGGACATTTTACCCATAAGGAAATGGAGGCCATTTCTGTGAGGTTCTCATTCTACTAGTAAGAGTCCACAGCAGGCAGTCTAACCCAGAAATGTGATGCTCCCAGCTAAAAAGTGGTCGGAGTTTGGTGTGGGGTTGGTTTGGGAACGCATGCAGGATCTCAGCCCAGAAATTCAAGAAATAACAGCATTCACAAGAACTAAGAGAATGTGCGTTGCCTGATAAAGGCATGGCCTCCAATGACCTCTCCCCACTTGCAGATGGGCTTTCGTGAGAGAACCAGACGTGAGCCAGCGGCATTTGCCACATCACTTTCTTCAGTTCGTCAGCACTCCAAACCAAAGCAGAACTAACGTTCTCAGTCACCTCAGCCTCCAAAGCCGATACACCTCTCTATCACCACCATGCTGGTGGAGTAGGCTAGGAGTCAAGAAGAACATGAAAAGTCACTGTTTTCTTGGAAACTCTTTCAAGACAACCTGAAGAGGAACCTCTCTTTAGTGATAGAAATGGGGGTGTTGAACATGCCACTGCAGTTCTTGGGTAATGACTGTGTGTCATAAATAGGATGTGGCATTTCTAAACGTCTTTAAAGCTATTTCCTTTGGTTCAACTAATTTAATTTACCAAATGCTCCTGGGAAAAGGGAGGGGGACAAGATGCTGACTCTGCTGCTGCTGCTGCTAAGTCACTTCAGTCGTGTCCGACTCTGTGTGACCCCATAGATGGCAGCCCACCAGGCTCCCCTGTCCCTGGGATTCTCCAGGCAAGAACACTGGAGTGGGTTGCCATTTCCTTCTCCAATGCGTGATAGTGAAAAGAGAAAGTGAAGTCGCTCAGTCGTGTCTGACTCTTAGCGACCCCATGGACTGCAGCCTACCAGGCTCCTCCATCCATGGGATTTTCCAGGCAAGAGTACTGGAGTAGGGTGCCATTGCCTTCTCTATTTCCTGAAAATTCAACATTTTCTTTTGAAACTGTTCTCACAGAGATCCCGTCTGGTTGTTGCCTTCTGGCTCCCTCAAACCCTACCTCTGTCAAAATTCTGCCCTGGCAGGTGCGGGAAAGAATAGAGACGCAGGACTTGAGTGAATATCCACATCTGTTTCTGGAAAAAAGGAACAGAAGCAGCACAGAAGGAAGTAGAAGAGATAATTGCTGGCTTGAACTACAATACATTTTACTTGTGGGCAGAGGGCCAGCTTACAGCAGGCGGAGTATGCAGGCCCGTCTTATTGGAATTCAGGGGTGGGCCTCCATTCTTGTCCGGAGACAGCTGTAAACCAGCAGCCCATAGCATCACAATCAGGCACCGGGTTTTGTCAAGGAATGCTGATATGTACAGAAGCAGCTTTGTCTGCTTCAACTGCACCCCTGCCTAGTGAAATGACAGTCAATCTCTGATTCCAGATGACAAGAACTGGATAAAAACTTAAAACAAATGGCGACCTTTCAAAAGATTAATTTGTTTACCAACAAAATGCTCCCTCTTTGTCATCTGAGATGGGGGTGACCTTCACTTTCCCATATCTAGGCTGAAAGGATGCTGACTATAGTCATCTGTTAAGTTAACTCCATCTCAGCAATTATTCCCTTCTTTATTTTTAGTGACAAGAAGGGTTTATTAATTCACTCTGCTTCTTGTTATGGTTTATAAATGCAACAAGCTCATTCTGAATTACTGCAGTGTAACATCAATTTGTTTAAATCTAATTCTGCTACCGTTGCCAAATTACATGGAGACTGTAATTGTGGCCATATGCATGGGCTTAAAACACAGTCATGTTGTGAAATAGTCCTTCTTTCTGCCCCCACCCCTCCTACTTACCCCCACCTTACTCCTGGTGCTTCTTCTAATCATTTAACATTAGCACAATCGCCTCACTTTCCATTACTTTATCACTTCAGAAATGAATGCGCTTTCAGTGAGAGATTACTACACACACCCTAAGTGAAACAGTAAAGAATGAAACTATGATTTGTGAAGTGCGGTTGCTACCCAACTAAGTTAGTGCAAAACACTGCATAACATATGACTCATAAAATCTAGAAATCATAATAGTATTAAATTCAACCTCATGAATAAATAAAAGATTCTAAGTTTACATTGCATTATATATTTATTTATTTGGAAAGTGGGACCAAAGGACTGGTATAATTCTACAGCAACTCATATGTTGCCAAAAAGAAAAATGTTTTTATGATTCTTTTCTAGGTCATAACAGTTATAATCAGAGTTATTTGTACAGCAATTCAAAGCAATGTTTTGTTTGGCTATTTTGTTATGCATTCATAATCGTTCTTTTAAAATTCATGGTAACAGATACATGTTTCAGGCCTTTTAAGAAACCCTTATTTAAAAAAAAATAAATCAAAGTCAAATTTTCTGTAGATCTTTTAATGTGTTGCATTATAAAGTCTAACTGGAAATAAATATCAATGAATAAGTATGAACAGAATCAGAGATTTCTTCTTGTCTATCCAAACCTGTAAGGCTCTACTCAAGAACGTGTTAGAGCGTTTTTGTTTTAATTTGGCAAATTTATATAGTGAAAAAAATCAGTGACTTTCGCTTTTAATGCTTTTTTTTGTGAATTGCTTTTACACAAGAGAGTTACAGGATATATAATTCTGAAGGCAGTTTTGTGGGGGCGGGTATATGTGTATGTAGAGTATATGTGTTTTAAATGCACTAAAATCTTTTCATCAGCCTATGATTATCAGAAAGTATATACCTCTTCATAAAATGGAGAAAACACCGGTTTCTGGGAACTGGTAATGTAAACTAGCAACAAATTCAAATTTGCTCTGTCAAAAGTATCTAAGATTACTTATAGGCTTTTGACAAGCCGTTCAAGTTTCATAAGAGGTAAGGAAACACATGGCCCTCAGCAGCCAAATAATAATCCTCTTTGAGTGTTTAGAGTGGTTATAAAAAGCAATTAGCTCTGATGCTGTTTTTCTAATTAACTATACATCATAATGCTAGACACACTGCTTCAGTTTGGGTGAGTGCTTTCAAAAACATTTTCATAAGTGGTAAATCACAACTGTATTTATTCCCAAGTATTCCACATGCTTGTTTAAAGCCAACACTGGAATATTTCTTTCATAGGACTTTTTGCACAATGCTTGTTTTACAAATCTAAAATGAGAATATGTTTTTCAGTTACTACCATCATCTACGCATATATCAACATAAAATGACAGGGTCAACTATTTTGATTGAAATGCCAATAGTCTGAGCAAGATGGATATAATGTATCTACATTTTAAAGTGATCTAGTGTAGATTTTAATGGAGTCAAGTTTTATAGGGGGAAAAAAGGATCTTAAATACAATCAATGAGTATACATTACCTATGTGTCTACAAGGCCAAGTGCTTTCCCAAGTCCTCTGTGCTCTAAGGAAAAGGGTACACTATCCAAGGCACATATCCTACTTGGGAAATTTTGGATATAGTTTTGAATTCCCTGTTTATGTCAGAATTTTTGTTTAGATTCATTAAAGCAAAGCTTAATCCCCTCTAAATCTAGAGGTATACCTTTTAAAACTTCAATACTCATCAGAAAAAGTTTGCATGAAATGCTGCAATTGCCTTGGGCTACAAAGCCTCAGTGCTCCACCAGCTAAGCCAATATTAATTCTAGACTGATGGGGAAGACCAACAACAACAAAAGCGAAATCTGCTTCTGTCTGTACAGCCAGAGAAATAATATTTTTATTTCAAGGGCTTTGGGCTCACGGGAAACAGATAAAAACCCTTTCACATTATTCACAGTGACATTTTAAATAAAGTTTCAGCAGGAATAAAAATATCTAACTTTCTAGTTATTTCTTAGGCTATAAAAGGATTTCTATGATAAAATGCTCTTAAACCAACCCTGTTAGAATAACATAAAGCACATATAAAGAAACTAAAAATATATTTCAGGGTTACAAGAATAAAGTAGGCAGTTGAAAATGTCTATGTAGGAAATTTGAAAGATTAAGAGACTATTATGCTGGTTAGAAATGGCTTTGCAATTTAATTCTAAAATTAATCTTGTTTTTAGTTTTGATTTCACTGAAGGATACATTTAAGAGCTTTGGAGAGAAGCCAAAAGTTTAAAAAAATGTATTTAAAAATTATAAATATCACTTTGGTAATTATTTTCAATATTAGAAATGATCTCAAATAAAATAATTTTTCTAATTAAAATCAAGCACTACTCTTGATTCTTCTAAGAAAACCATGAAACACAGAAAGAGTACAATCCTTGCTTTAGGACACTCAACAGCAAGTCAATGGCAAAAATAGGCACAGACTCTGAGATTCCTTAATGACAGTCTCCTTCTTATTATTTTTCCTTCTCATCACTTTGCTGACATAAAGGATCAGCCCCTACTTTCTTCAGATTTAGAAAAATATTCTTAAATTTTTGCCTATTATATGAGCATATATAATTGAAGCTCATGCCTTGCTGTTTTGTTTTTTTTTTCTCTTTTTCTAGGAGAAGCCTGTACACAAAAGAAAATATTTAATAGCTCTGTATTCTTTTTGTTATTAAATTACTTCCTCTTGTTACATTTTGGTACTAGTTAAAATTATGGTACTAGTTTATTTAGGGATATCAGATAAAATATAAAAATTTGAATGATCTATACATAGATCTTTAAAAAAGAAGTTTACACTTTCTTCATCATTTCTAATCACAAACAGAATGAATGCCAGTCCATTTCACCTCCAAAAAATTCTAAGGACAAAGGATTCAATTCTTAAAATCTACCTTATGTCTTATAGCACCAATGAATGAATTTTAATTCTGAAAAATAAGAGCTCATTAAAACCACTCATTACTTACACTTGCTTTTCTCTGGTTAATGTATGGCAAACTGATTCCATAGGTCGCATTTACAGCAGCTCTGTGGTGGATGCTTTCAGGATCCTGCATGACTTTTATATTCAACCCTGTCTTTCGCTGAAACAAAGAAACAATGAAAGTTTCATGCCCGATGAAGAAAACTGCTTGTTAACATTTTATATCCTCAAAGGAGTATAAAGTTTTTTGAGAATAATTATTTTAACGTAATTCTCACTGGAAAAAAAATATGTATATATCTTTAGGTCTTTTATTTAGGTAACTAATGTTGTCTTTTATTCACAGAAATGGAATTTTCTGCAGATTTTCCTTTCCGAATCCCTGTTACTCATAAAAATCCACCATTCATTTTCTCCAAAATACTGCTAGACGCCAACCAAGGTGGACAAAGAGTAGAACACCTGGTCTCGATTTAGTTTTAGCTTTCCAGGTCAAGAATGTTGCCAGTGAAATCTATACTACAACTGTGCAGGTAGAGGGCTCCCTTGGTCTGTTGATGTGGCCACTTTTCTCAAGGGATATTTACAGGTAAATCTCAGTTAGGACTTGGTAATTTACCACAACAAATGTATCTCCTCCTTTGTGAGATTTGGCTATTTTATAGGGGAAATGTAGGCTTTCATTAGAAAAAAATAAAACCCACACATCTCATTTGAACCACATGTTCCTCATTTAAAATAAGTCAAGTGAGTTACTGCTGAGATAAACTACCAGGGTAGGCAGCATAGTGGTGGTGGGAAGGGGCACTGGACAGGTGACTGGAGACCTGCGATCCAGTCTTGCTCTACCCTGGACTGTCTGCACGTGACCTTGGGTAAGTCACTTTCCTTCTTTGGAAGTCAGTTTCTTTATTTGCAAAATGTGGCACTAGACTGGACCGTCTCCCATGGAATTATCAACCCCCAGCACCTCCCTCCCATGTTTTGCATACTATGCTAAAAGGTAGCATTCTATGCACTGATGCTAAAAGCTAAGCTGACAAGGTAGTACCAAGAGTTTCTGAAGCCTTTGGGAAGTTTTAAATTTAGTGAACTTTAGCATATTCACAACGTTGTACTACCATCACCCCTGCCTTAATTCCAGAACATTTTCATTACCCCAATAAGAAACCTCATACGCATTAACAATCACTGCTCAGCCCCTCCTCCTCCCAGAGCCTGGCAACTGCTAATCAGCTTTCTTTCTCTTGGATGTGCCCATTCTGGATATTTCCTATAAATGAAATCATACAACGTGTGGCCTTTGTGACTTTTTTTAAAAGGAGGTGTTGTGAGCAATTAAAAACACTGATTTCCTTTCAATACAGTGCTAGTTCTGAGGGTGATCTGATGCAATTGTTAAAATGGTTATAGGAACCAGACAGATTAGCTCATTCGGCAGTAATTTCTTTGATCCTAAGCATTTATACATGGCCTGTGCCTGAGGTCAAAGTGAAGGGGAAGGCTACAAAAACACCTTTGGAATGCATGCTGTCTAGATAAGTTATTTCTTCATACAGCCTCCAAACCTTCCTTTTATTTTCTTAAAAATAGTTTTTAGACAAACTCTCCAAGTAACGGCACTCAGTTGTGCACTTTAACTCATGCAGGAACACAGGTTACAAATAAGGCACAGCTTTTCTCTCTCCTTAAAGTCCATGTGGTGACAAAAATAATGTACTGCCTAATTACAAATGGCTTTCCTTCTGTGGGTAACCCACACGTACAGCACTACTTCAGGGTTTTTGCATGAAAGCTGAGCGCCTCTTTTATTGAAATTAATACCTGAACATAATTTTTTCCTTCTTAATTAAACTTTCAGAATAATTTCCATCCTACCAAGGATGGGGAAATTGCTAATATGTGTTATATTGACTGGATGTGGTTTCTGTAATTAGGGTGTTTTTTAAATGTGTATTCTGGATACAATTGATGGTAATAGCTTCATCTATCATGTCTAAGCTTTGTTAGAACTTCTTAATTCCGGGATCACTGGCTCAGTGGACTAGAGCCGTTTTCTTAGTTTTATTATGCTCCATCAACTTTGCATGACTATAGGACTGGTGTAGAAACAAAATGGTCAAATTTAGAATCATTGTTAAAACTAGCATTAAAATCTAGTTGTTCCCTTCCATTTTTACATGTCTATGGCACTAGGCACAAATAGTCCTGGAAAGAAATCGAAATGTAAGCAGAAATTCAACAGAAATGCCAGGTTGTAATAGCAATTCTTTATTAGTTTCTAAAGCAATAGAAAGATCCTTTAAATATTAATATTCTATTATTTACCCTTTTGACACCAAAGCATGAGTATATCAAAATTATATATAGCACATATCATTTAATTCCCCTTTTAAAAAATATTAAGAGTCTACATTTAAATGATATAAAAATGTCAAATGGTCTCACTGAAAATCACCACCATATACATGCATAACCTAAATTTATCTTAAAATCTACAGAGAGGTATAGGAAAATATTTGTGAGCATAAATTATCAGACCTAGTAATAAGGGTTTTCAAGGAAAACAATTATAGATTTAAAAAAACAAAATTAATCATTCTATTAAGCATAAAAGCAATGTTCTGGAAGATGATCATTTTTTGCCAACAGTAAGATAAACATCAGAAATAATTTAAGAAAATTTTCTTAAATTGTTCAAGAAAAGAGAGCAATTTATTTAATCTATCTTGAGTCACTAAACAATCTAAACTTTGTATTCTCTCCTTTTGATAGTAATTACAAGCAGATATATCAAATGTGACTCTCATTTAGACTTTGGTTTGTAAGAACAAAAGTTATTATCAGAGCCAATTACTGTTTTACCTACATGGCTGCACAGAAGCAGGGAGCTCAATTTTCATCTCATCAGTGATTTTGTGGTATTTATTTTATTACTATGCCCACAAAGCGATATAAGAAGGAAATAGCTTATGCTATTAAAACTAGAGCTTGAACATAAGAGGCTAAGGTTTCTTTCAAAAGAAGTTCTGAATTAAAAACACTAGGCAGCACATAATACCAGCTCCCCAGACATGAGCAGACCATAAAATGACATACATCTGAGCAGTAGATCCCACACAGAGTAATCAAAATTGAAATGCTTCACAAACAAAGTTGAGACAAGCTATTTACTAAGTTACAGTATTATCAGCATAACATTATTCTCAACAGTGTTTGCCGCAAATAATGCCTTCTAAAGTGTACACTGGTTAGTACTATAGTCCCGCTGGTTAAAGGTATCTGCTATTTAATCTCAAAAGAAAAAGAATCCAGCCACCTTTAATGGTCTGATTCATTCAACCAATATCATATTTAATTGAAAGAACAGTAGACACCAAATCCTACTTCAAGCTATATGATCTAGATTTTTTCATTTGTAAAACTGGCAAGTATTAATAATACTTTACCTTCAGGGGGCTGTTTGTGAAGTTTAAGTGACTAATGTGTGTTAAGTATCTCACAAATGATAAAATACTATTCAGTATCCTACAAGTAATACTTTATGCACTGAAACACCTCAAATATATAAAAATCCATAGTTCTTAATATTTCTCCCTTCCCAAAAACCTAACTGATAAAATAGATCAATTAATCTGAAAGTAGATAGATAAAAGAAAGAATCATATATTTATTCTGCTTTTCCTGAAAAATCTGTTTTTCAGATTCACCAAAGAGTTGCTAAGGGAAAGTTCTTCAGGGAAACTAACAAAGGCAGAAGGAATGATAGAATTATAAAATCATCACTCTGCAATCCCTAATGAAATAATTAGATAAATATCAGCTTTTGCTAATATAACTGGGTGAAAGGTTGTGGGGAACTTTATATAAGACTAGATCAAGCTGGTAATACACAGACTTACAGATCAATCTTAACATCACTAAAAGAAAAAAGAAACTGCCTCCTGATAAACAGTAAAAGCAAGTGCACGGTACCACCTGTGAAGTATTGCCACCAAAAAGATGTTACCTGCATCCAGTCAAGCTTCTAGATAGAACTGCTGCTGTACTGTGCTCAGCTGTGTCTGACTCTGTGACCCCATGGACTGTAGCCCTCCAGGCTGCTCTGTCCATGGGGATTCTCCAGCAAGAATACTGGAGTAGGTTGCCATGCCCTCCTCCAGGGCATCTTCCCAACCCAGGGATCGAACCCAAGTCTCCCACACTGCAGGTGGACTCTTTACCACCTGAGCCACCAGGGAAGCCCAGATAGAACTGCTGCTGCTGCTGCTGCTGCTGAGTCGCTTCAGTCGTGTCCGACTCTGCGCGACCCCACAGACAACAGCCCACCAGCCTCCCCCATCCCTGGGATTCTCCAGGCAAGAACACTGGAGTGGGTTGCCATTGCCTTCTCCAATGCAGGAAAGTGAAAAGTGAAAGGGAAGTCGCTCAGCCGTGTCCGACCCTCAGCGACCCCATGGACTGCAGCCCACCAGGCTCCTCCATCCACAGGATTTTCCAGGCAAGAGTACTGGAGTGGGGTGCCATCAACCTCTCCGATACAACTGCTAGTTTACAAGAAATACTAGAGACAGGGGTACATGTAAAATGACACCATGAGATTGTAGTCAGACAAATCCACACTAAGCGGGTGGTGAACCTATTTGAGAAATGACCTGATTTCTTAAATAAGTGACTTTTTTAAAACTGAAGTACAGTTGACTTACAATGGTGACTCTTTTCATGAAGCAAACTGTTACAGATAAAATGAGATACAAATGAATCACATGATATTTACAACATAGGGATATAGTCAATATTCTGTAATTAGAATCTTAACAATTGAGAATCATTTTATTGTACACCTGTAACTTATACTGTACAACCATGCTTCAGTTTTTCAAAATAAATAAAATGAACAACAACAAAAAAAAACACAAATGCAATGTGTGCAGACACTTTTTACATCCTGATTCAAACAAACAGTAGAAAAATAGTTTTAAGACAACTGGGGAACACTGAACGCGGACTGAGAATTATAAAGTATTGTGCTCACTCAGACATGTCCGACTCTTTGTGACCCTTTGGACTGTAGCCTGCCAGGCTCCTCTGTCCATGGGGTTTTTCAAGCAAGGACACTGAAGTGGGTTGCTGTTTCCTTCTCCAGGGGATCTTGCCAATCCAGGGACTAAACCAGAGTCTTTTATGTCCCCTGTATTACAGGCAAGTGTAATATTAAGTGTTAGGTGTGATAGTACGTCTGTGCTTTATGATATCCCCTCTTATATTCCTACTAGGCTAGGGGACCAACAATCATAGCATCACTTAGCCCTAAGCTGCTTCTAAAAGCCCAGGTGCCTCAAGTCCACAGAACCTTAAGATTTAGTTCCATTCAGATGTGCCCATCCTGTTTTCTGATTCTGGCAGGAATTGAATTGTAGAAAAAGAGGAAGGTTAGGGGAGAGAGCTAACATTTATTTAGCTCCCATTTTGTGCCAGGCACCATAATATGTTGGGGGTTGTCATAATCCAAATGATGTACTTTAGTCCTTAAAATGGCAAGAGAGAGTATATGAAATTATCCTCTTTACCAGTGAGGATAAATGGCTAAGTGATAGTACCCCAAAGTGAAGAGAGAGGATTTTGCTTATGTCTCTGTCTTCAAAAACCTCTTTCCATCATAACATGCTGCCACATCACAAAGAAATGTTGGTTGATACACTCTTGATTCAGCTTCCTATCTGTCAGATCCTTTACTTCCTCTTGAATACCCACAGGCACTGCTCCGATCTGTGCCCTCATTGCTTATTACATGGACCTCTATAATGAGCCCTAAGATGGGCCTCCTTGAGTCTGCATGACCTCCAGTATGACTGAACCTCTGGTTACTAACTGAAACATGTATCTCGCCTCTAGTGGTTTCCTTTAGAGGGACCCTTCCTACTTTCCAGCCCTGCATTCTGCCACTTCCTCAAGACTGCTCAGTGACCAGCCAGCCCCCACATATAAAGTGTTCTCTCCACCACTACAGGTGAGCAGGCTGTTCCATTTTCTGGGAATGTCTTCTTCTCCCCACCCCCCACCTTCAGCTGTTCACTGGGCACACTGTTACTAACACTGCAACTTGGATCGGGTGCAACTTCCTCTGGGAGGTCTCCCCCAACCTCCATCTCTCCTTCGCTACTCCCAACAATATTCATTCATTCATTCCAACATTTGTGGAAAGCCTCTTTGTGGTGTCGGTCAATAGAAACAAGTTTCTGTCCACGTGGATCTTACATTCTTGAAGGAATGAGAGGGATCAGTTAATAACCATGTAAACAGATATAGACTTACTTTCACATTTCTATAAGTGCTCTAAATAAAATACCCTAGGAGAAGGGGAGGCTGCCTTAAACATGGTGGTCAAGGAGAGCCTCTCTGAGGAGGTGACAAGTATACTGAGGCCTGAATGGAATAGTCACACGAAGATCTGGGGATGATGGAACAGTCAGAAATTGATGATTGAGAGGGGAATAAATGGAAGAGCTAAGCTAAATAAGAGGCTGGCTTTAACCAGAGTAGGGGCATTTCTTCCACTCTGACGAGGTAGGAGACATAAAACATAAATCTAGAGATAGAGAAATTAAATATGGTTATAAAAGGGGAATGGGAATGGGAATAGGGCTGTTTGTCTGTGTGACTGAAAACTGGAAGAATATTGCTTCAATAAGACCAAATTTATTGTCCTCGTGTATATGAAGTCCAGAGATAGGCTGTTCAGGGTTGGTCTGGAAGTCCAGGAAGTTGCTAGGGACCAGGTCCCTTTCAATTTAGAATTCTGCTATCCCTAATGTATGGGCCTCCTCCTCCTGGCCTAAGAAGGCTGCAAGAGTCCCAGCCAACACAGCTCCGTTCCAGGCAGCAGAATAGAGAAAGGAGAAGAAAAGGATTGAAGAGTAAAAGTCAGATATCTCTTACTTAAGGAGGTTTCCAGAAAATTTCCCAAAATACTCACCCTCTAATATTTCATTGGATAAGGAAATGGCAACCTCCACAGTATTCTCGCTTGGAAAATCCCATAGACAGAGGAGACTGGCAGGCTACAGTTCATAGGGTCATAAAAAAGTCAGACACTACTTAGTGATTAAATAATACCAACATTTCCTTAGCCAATACTTGATCATATGGCTATGTCCAACTGCAAGGGACACTGAAAAATGGGATCTTTATATTGGACAGTCATATATTTAGATAAAAATCTGCAGCCCAGGAAAACCTTTGGGGCCCAGTCCCCTTCCTCCTTTATGTCCTAACCATCTTCAGAGTGTTGCCTTTTGTTCCTGTGTTTGTCACCTCATGGTTGCAAGAGAGGAAGGGGAGAAGGGACACACCAGTTGTTACTATACCCTCTCATCAGGAAAGCAAAACATCCCCTAGAACCAACTCCAGGAGACTGCCACTCAGTACCCACTGGACAGAACTGGGACACGTGGTCAAACTTAACGGCAAAGAAGGCTCAGAAATGAGGACACTTACTCCTCTTGGCATGATGCCATCCTGAACAAAATCACAGTTTATAGTATTACAGATGTCAGATGAATGTTGGATAGGGAATTAACAATTTCTGCCACAGCCATCAATCTAATCTAGCTAAGAAATCAAGTACAGTAAGACAGAAGTGATAAATAGTGAAGTAATGAGGGGTCAGTGGATTGAATGTCCTCATGGTAATGAAGGATTGTTGGAAGAACATATTATGTGAACTGGCAGGCCAGGACACGGAGGTCAGAGATTGCTGTGCTCGAAACAGATTTTAGAGATGATGTGCTGACTGGGTACAACAAGCCCAGGCATTCAGCATATCCCCCTTGCCAGAGGACTTTTGCCAAACCTCTAATATCACACTTGCCACTCTGACTGTAGAATGCCTGACTACGGGCTGTGAACACTGACAGCAGTAAAATCTGCATTCTAGCACCTGACACATAGTAGCATTACATCAAAACATTTGAAGAGATGAAATAGCACACCCGTGAGGAAAGACATTTTTTGGTTTTACCATGTTTCTATTATTCTTACAATATGCCGTGGTGACACAGTCAATAGCTTAGAGCAGTAGTGTGTGCCAAAGGTGACATCCTGTCCAATTTTTATGGCACAGGGGCCAATTGCTAATTCCACAACCTCCCTATCTTTGCTACAAACAACTCTCATGAGTTGGTGGCCAGGGAATAAGGTCCCCCTACATGCCCAGAAGTTAGCATCCCCTGGTAAGCCAGGGAGAGAGGCAGGAGAAATTTTGGATGCCATCTTTGAAATGTCATTGAACCATGGGATATCATATATTAATAATACATTTTGAGTATGCTTTTCAGTTGTAATAAATAGCTTATGATTCTGGAAAAGATGCTATGAGTCATAAATATGTATCTACTTGAATCTTCTCATAGAAACCTTTTGTAAAAAAAAAAAAAATCAACAATTTATTCAGCTGCTTTATTTTCCCCAAGTTTCAAGTTGTAAATTTTCCTGTGGCATAGTGTTATTAGAATATATAGGCCTAAGGGCCTACTTTTGTCCATTTTTAATAGAAATAACCCCAAATACCATGTTTAATTACCTGTCCCATTAGCCACAACTTATGTACACTGTAAAGTATAAGCCTCTTTATACATGTCAACCACCTGAATGGTAACTAATTACAGAAAAGCAGCATTGCACACGATAGAGTATAATAATGTATTATGAATAATTCTAATGTGGCTTCACCATTGCCATATTGATGTCACTGCAACAAATCAGAAAGTTAAAAAAGGTCACTTTTATCAGGAGNAAGCCTCTTTATACATGTCAACCACCTGAATGGTAACTAATTACAGAAAAGCAGCATTGCACACGATAGAGTATAATAATGTATTATGAATAATTCTAATGTGGCTTCACCATTGCCATATTGGTGTCACTGCAACAAATCTGAAAGTTAAAAAAGGTCACTTTTATCAGGAGCATTACATTGAGAAGTTTCTTTGGGAAAATGTATTTATTTATTTTAAAATATTTATTTGACTGCACTGGTCTTAGTTGCAGCATGTGGGATCTAGTTTTCTGACCATTGATCAAACCCCCTTCATTGGGAGTGTGGAGTCTTAGCCACTCAACCACCAGGGAAGTCCCTTTTTGGGAGAGTGTAGAGGGACATTTCTGAGGATAATTCTGGGGATGGTTTAGGACCTTTTGTTAAAAAAAAAAAATCACAATTTATTCAGCTACTTTCTTTATTTTCCCCAAGTTTCAAGTTGTAAATTTTCCTGTGGCAAACACAGGGATGGAGGTCAGGGTTTTGTGTTTTTAACACTAGTGAGGAAAAGCCAGCACTCTGAGCTGAGTCTGAATCCTCGTTCTCCTGTTTCTTAGTTCTAAATTACTATCATCTCTCATCCTTGGTACGCTCATCTGTCAAATGGGGATAACAGTAGCTCCTTCCTTCAGAAATGTCGTGGGGATGAGATATGACTTCACCATCATGGCTAACACAGGCTCCTGCATGGTCTCCTTGCCTCTGCCCTTGTCCTCCTACATCAGTCTCCACATGACAGTCAGAGGGACTCTTGTCAGTTGTAAATCATACCCAATCGATTCCCTGGTGAAAAGCCTCCCATCTGACTCATGATCTCTGCAGTCCTCACAATGGTCTGTAAGACCTGACCTCCAGCCCTGTCCCTACTTCTCGCCTCCTTGTACATTCCTCCCCATCTTCCTTGCTGTTCACACTCTCAATTCAGAGTCCTAAGCGGTTCTGTCTTCTCTGCCTGGGATACTCTCTTCAGATATCTGCACAATGCCTTGGCTCCTTCATGTCATCAGATTTCTGCTCGAGAGCTGAGACCATCCCAACAGTCCCTATGTTCCTACCCTATTCTCTCACCAACTAACATATTATATGTTTACGTTTCAAACAGTTTTCTGTTTTCCTAATGACCACCTTACCCTAACTAGAATGTAAGCCCCCTGAGAATAGAGAAGTTCGGTTGATGCCTGAAATAGTGCCTGGTACATATCAGGTACAGTGCCCCATACCTAGCGAATGCTATGTAAGTGTTCATTCCTCTGATTATTTGTTGACCAGAAGAATGAACACTTACACAGCACTCACCAGGTATGGGGCACTGTTATAAAGAGGTACATATGTTACTTCACTTATCCTTACAACAGAGTATCACAGAGCCCGTTTTGCAGATGAGGAACTGAGGCATGGAGAGGTTAAGTGACTTGCTGAGGTACAGATAGTAAGTGGTGGAGAGCTAGTATGGGACTAGCTTCTAACCATCATGTTGCCATCTACTGAGAGCCTATTCCGGGCTAGGCACTGTCTAGTAACTGGTTATAGCAACGAACTAAAAAGAGTCTCTCTGCTTTAGATTAATAAAGACTTAAGAAATAAAATAACAAAACAGAACTAGACTCATAGACACAGAGAACAGACTTTTGGTTGCCAAAGGGGTGGGGGGCAGGAGAGGGATGGACTGGGAGTTTGGGGCTGGTAGACGAAAACTATTATATTTAGAATGGATAAACAACAAAGTCCATGTATGGCACAGGGAACTATATTCAATATTCTTTGATAAACCATAATGGAAAAAAAATTTTTTTAATAATGTATTAAAAAAAGAAATAAACAATATATAAACCTTAACAGGTCCAAGTTTGTATAAAGAACAGTAAAAGTCATTTGGAGGATAACTGTGGAAATCTAAATATAAACTGGATATCTATTATATTCAGGAATTACTGTTAATTTTGTTAGATGGGATAATGGTATTGTGGGTAAGGAGGAATGTGTTCATTTTTAAAGATGCATGTAAAAGCATTAAAGGGATGAAATGTTATTAGATCTATATTTTAAAACATTTCAATAAAAAAATAGGTGAAGTGAAACTGGTCAAGGTTAACACTTATTAAATCCAGGTGAAAGAAAAATAGTTATTAATATACTATTTTTGGTTTATTTGAATAGTTTCATACTAAGAAGGTCTTAAGAAGTCACAGAAAGGGAAAAGTAGTTTTTAAAGGTTTCTGCTCTCATGGAGTTTATATTCTAACGAGAAGGCAGAGTTCACAATGCTTGTTGGTTTCTTGGAGGCATTCACTTTTCCCCACTTTATTCTATAAAATCCACCTGGTATTTCATTAGCAAAATTTTCCCACCCAAGATTAAGTGAGTTATAACCCACAGTGAAAATATGTAAAGCAACCCTTTCTTACCCTTTTTCCATCTTTGATCTCTCATCACATTATTCCTCATAATGACAAAAATCCTCAAAACTGAAGTTCTGATCAAATTTTGAAAATCATTCTCAATGAGATCCATATTCACAAAATTAAAGATCCTTCCCATCTTATACACAGATCTTATACATTGCTGTATTGAATTAGATCACAATCTATATTTTTACATTCTTTTGATAGAGTATTCATTTTATGGAATTCATTTGGAGAATAACTCTCAAACAATGAGATCCATTTATTTTCCCTGCTTTGTAAACATACGATTTGTATCATGCTTCTAAGTAGTTCCTTGGATTTAGACAATTTCAGTTCAGTTCAGCTCAGTCGCTCAGTCGTGTCCAACTCTTTGCGACCCCATGGACTGCAGCATGCCAGGCTTCTTTGTCCATCACCAACTCCCGGAGCCTACTCAAACTCATAACCATCGCGTCGGTGATGCCATCCAATCATCTCATCCTTTGTCATCCCATTCTCCTCCTGCCCTCAATCTTTGCCAGCATCAGGGCCTTTTCCAATGAGTCGGTTCTTCACATCAGGTGGCCAAAGTACTGGAGTTTCAGGTCCAGCATCAGTCCTTCCAATGAATATTCACACAGTAGGAAACTCTCTCACAGGTAGGTCTGTGGGGAGTTTTGGAATCTCAGAAGGCAAAATAACCGGGGGAAAAAATTAAAAATCCACAGAATAAACACCTAACCGCAACTGCTGAAAAGAGAACTTTCCCTCAAAAGCCTCTAACCTAACAACCTAACATGTAGCCTGGCCCACTCACACAACAAAGGATTGAGTGAATACCAAAGGAGAGCTAGCCGGTTAAACAGCTTAGGAACTTCTGTTTTGAAATTTGCCTTCAGACAGCTCACCAGACACAACAAGAAAATCAATTACTCTCTTGGCCTATAAAGTTTTTTCTCTTTCTCTTCCTCTGTTCTTCTTTTGTGTTTGCTATTTCAAACCCTTTCCTTGACTGCTATGAGTATACGTGCTCAAGGTGCCTAAAAGAAGGGTTGGGCTCGTGTTCATTTGAAGCTAAGATATACTATAAAGAAAAGGCACCAGAATATGGCTTTTTAAATGTTACAGAAGAGTGATAATTCTTTATTGTGATTCTTAATTACAACTGAGAAACTCCAAATGATTTGTCATTTTCGTTTTTTCATGTGAAATGGAATTCCAAAAGCAATTTCTTCCCTTTGGAGAAAGAGCTTAAAGTAGCAACTGGGGTTTACCTAGTGTAAAAGGTTGGCAGTGGGCAATTAAAGGTGGCGATATCCCAGTTGGATTTCACAACTACTCAATAATACAAGGTTTTAAGTTGGTGCAGTAGGCTTACAGAACAGCTGGCAAAACAGCACTGTTTGTCATTGACTTTACAATGCAAAATTAGGGCTATCTTTGTGTCAGCAGTTATGCATTTTTAAGCAGATGTCACTGATATTAGATATAAAACAACAATAGGGATCCAGGCCCTGGAGGTAAAGTCAGGGTGGGAAGCAGTCCATGGCTCTTTCTAAATGAAGCTCACCCCTGCTTGCAGTATTTAAAAGAACACAGGGCATATACGATCCCTTATCTTTATCATCATTTGCCAGGATTCAAAACTCTTTGGGGAAAATAAATTTCTGGCCATAGTTTTTTTTTTTTTTCCTTTTTTCCTGGAATAATATTAGTAACGGCAACTATGTGTTCTAAAATAGTCCTAATTTCATATATTTTATTTCATTGTCTTTATAACCTAGAGATCTCCAATTTTGTGTTTAGGAACCATTCTGGCTCCCCTGAGACTCTTGGCAAAATAAAAATTTAATGAAGGCAGAGACTTAATGGTAACAAAGATAAGAAGTTTAAGTTCCATTTATGATAGCACTTTTTTTTTTCCCTTGAGAGTCTTTATTATTACCTGGTATTTTCTTACTGATGGTGTATCTCCATCGCCCAAGAATGGGGACCTTGTCTGAATTGTTCCTCCCAATGTGCCTCTAATAGTTCTTGGCACATAGTCAGCACTCTACAGATGGTAACTGAAGAAACCCAATGTGACAAGTCCGATTACAAAGACAGGAGTGAGCTGCTTTGAGAGTGCAAAGTGGAAGTCACACAAGAGTATCAGGATGTTAATTACAGTGTATTAGTTCAGGCGGTTGTATCCGAATGCCATAGACTGGAGGCTTATGAACAACAGAAATTCCCCACTCTCACCTCCTCCTCCTTCCAGCCTCTGGCAACCACTTGCCTATGGTTGCCTATGGTTTCTGTCTCTATGGATTTCTCTCTTCCTATCTCTACTCCTGTATTCACTGGAATACTCATTGGAAGGACTGATGCTGAAGCTGAACCTCCAATACTTTGGCCACCTGATGGGAACAGCTGACTCATTAGATAAGACCCCGTGCTGGCAAAGACTGGAGGTGGTGGTTTCCAAATACTTGGGTGTATGTTGGCACCTGAGTTTTGTGTTGCACTGTGAAAACTGCTACACTGTGGTATATCTTGGCATATTTGTCACATGGAGGAGGAAATGGCAACCCACTCCAGTATGCTTGCCTGGAAAATTCCATGGACAGAGAGGCCTGGTGGCCTACAGTCCATGGGGTCCAAAGCATCAGATACAACTGAGAGACTGAGCATGCGCAGATCCCTCTTAGTGAAGGAAAAAAACGACAGTAAAAATCAAAAAGTGTGATGCCATCCATACAAGGGGTCGAGTCAACAAACAAACAAAATATATATAAAATACTATGAACGAAAGACTTGAAAGACAAGTGCTTAGGTATAACCCACAAAATAAAATCGGTCAATTGCAAAGTGTTGCCATGATCTACACATGTTAATTCAAATATTCCGTATTTTGCAAAAAAAAGTCATTTAAATTTTATCATTCACTTCTCATACTTCTTTGTGTCTTTGTTAATGTCCCTCTTTTATTTTTTTATAGCAAAACTGCCTTATGGCCAATGAGTTTTTACAGCATAAATGCTTGAGGTGAAAAGAGCTGCAGCAAAGATGTCCACAGCAAAGATGTTTATGGACAGAGTAGCTGGAACTGACACAAGCCATTGTAAAAAGGGTGCCACATGATGGCTGCCCAACTCTGTGAATATACCAAAAGTCGCTTTTAAAAGGGAGAATTTTGTGGGACATAAATTAAATCTCAATAAAGCTGTTGTTTTAAAAGGGGTATCGCAGTGGTTAAGAGCACAGTCTGTATTCCTACATTTCTGGATTCATGATCCTTGCTCTGCTATCAGCTGTGTTCTCTTTGCCCATCCGGTAGTTAATATTTCTGAATCTTTGTTTCTTCATCAGTAAAAGGAAGATAATAATAATATCTCCTTCTAGGATTATTCTGAAGATTAAACAATTTAGCATCCCCAAAGCACTGAAAATAACACCTGGTACCCGGTAGAAGTGAGTTGTTACCACTTTGGGGGAGTCAGGGAGGAAACAGGGATTCAATTGAGAGCACACCCAAAAGTCGGAAACCTCTTGGGCTCTATTCCTTGCCACCTGGAAACTTAACTACAAAGAAAGCTCTTTTGTCATAGAAATTGACTATGCCATGAACATATCTGAAACAACAATCACATGTTTTTCCATTTAGAACACAATTTCCTGCCTTCACTCTTGGAGAGAAAAAAAAAGGCTTCCAACAGCTTTATGGAGATATAATTCATAAACCTTAAACTCATCCTTTCAAGGTACACAAGTCAATGTTTAGTGGATTCCCAGAGTTGTGCAGCCATCACCACCGTTTAATTCCAGGACACTTCGTCATCCCCAAAGACACCTGACAACCATTACACGTCATTCCCCACTCTCCCCACCTGCTCCTTCCAGCCTCTGGGAGCCACCAATCCACTTTCTGTCTCCACGGATTTCTCTTGCCCTACCTTTATTCTTGGAAAGGCATGTGGAAATGAACTGTGCTCCTTTTGGGGTTGCCAAAGTTTCCCCTCAGATTCCAGAGGGAAAATAAATGTTTTCTGATCAAGTACAGCTGGGAACAACCTAAGTTTAAAAAAAAATATTAAAGTCAAATTTGCTATTCTTAAAGCTTCAAAATTGTAATTTAAAACAATGCTTCCTAGTTAAATTACATTTGATAGAAAATATTCTGTTGGTAATTACAACAAATTTGACCAACTTTAGTATTTTTACCACAATAAAACTGCAGTTGTTTATTAAGCATAAGAACTTCCAAGTCTGATAAGGACCATTATAACATGAATAAAAAGCTATATCTCTGGCTGAGTTTATATGACTTACAATTGACAGAATTACTGCACTATAAAACATTTCTTGGTTAAAAAAAATACAGTATGCTGTATTTTGTTAAATAAAGTTAAGTCACAAGATAGCCAATGTTAAATATATTAAAAATGCTATTCCTAAGCAGTTCATCCTTATATCTTTAAACTTCTTACTGTTCTATGTAATTGCAAAGGCTGAAGGATCAATGTCTTTGCAATTACAATTGGCTTCCCAGGTGGCGCTAGCAGTAAAGAACCCTTCTGCCAATGCAGGAGACCTGAGTTGTAGGTTTGATCCCTGCATTGAAAAGATCCCCTGGAGAAGGAAATGGCAACCCACTGCAGTATTCTTGCCTGGAGAATCCCATGGACAGAGCAGCCAGGCGGGCTTCAGTCTACGGGGTCACAACGGTTGGACACGACTGAAGCGACTTACCACTGAGGATAAAAAGTGTTAAAGGTCTTCCTTGTTAAGCAGTCAGGAGTTCCATGGGATAGCAATGTGCAAACAAAATAAAGTTATAGGAATGTGCATATGCCTGTAACATAGGTCTTAATTTAAAGCAGCTTCCAGTTCTTTAAAATGGTTAACATAATTAAGGTCAATTAAACTTAACAACCAATGACTTGATTTCTTGATTCTATTGTCCACTTGTGTAAAATTATCACTAAAAAGCAATCTACAGACTTCTGGTTTCATTTCAACATGGAAAGAGCTTGGAAGTTATCACTCCAACCTTCACAATAAGAAACAGCTGAAGAAACAGAAAAGCAACTTTTAGATACATTTCAGATAAGGGAAATGTAGGGAAAGCTGCTGCCTTCAAAACTGGAAAAAGAAGTGGATAAAACCCAAGAGCAGAAACCTGCTGCAAGAGCCAGTACTGGAANTCCAACCTTCACAATAAGAAACAGCTGAAGAAACAGAAAAGCAACTTTTAGATACATTTCAGATAAGGGAAATGTAGGGAAAGCTGCTGCCTTCAAAACTGGAAAAAGAAGTGGATAAAACCCAAGAGCAGAAACCTGCTGCAAGAGCCAGTACTGGAAGAACACTTGAATTCTAATCAACAAAGTGCTGGAGGTTCACTATAGATTCACGTGAGAGTTAGAATCTCTGAGGGGCCAAGTCTTAGCACAGCCTACAGTTTCATGAGTTTTACTTCTAGGAGTCCCACCTTATTTTCTCTGTGAACATCAGAGGAAAAACCCCTCCTGCTTCTAGCAGGGCAAAGAAAAGGAAGAGAGGCCATTTCAAAACACTCCAAGCNTAGATTCACGTGAGAGTTAGAATCTCTGAGGGGCCAAGTCTTAGCACAGCCTACAGTTTCATGAGTTTTACTTCTAGGAGCCCCACCTTATTTTCTCTGTGAACATCAGAGGAAAAACCCCTCCTGCTTCTAGCAGGGCAAAGAAAAGGAAGAGAGGCCATTTCAAAACACTCCAAGCTCTGTTCTTTTTCTGTTCTCTGCAATGAAGGCTGTGTCTCTCAGAGAACTATTTTACCAGAGCTTTATCTGATCTGGTCTTTCTATCTCACCAAAGGGAGTAAAAATGTTGAGAAAAATTTTTGAAGAGTCCAGGGGTGCAGACCTTCCAAAAGATTGAGACCTAATCACAGGATTATTGAATGCTTCCCCTCAACACACACTACATTCATTTCTGCAGACACAAGATCACAGATGAAAGAACTACAAGGCTCACATTCTACATAGGAAGGAGACTCTAGGGAAACACAAAGACAACAGAGAGGCTAAAAACGAAGATAACTGGTGAAATTAAAGCCTCAGATACTGACGGTTATAGCAGATGGCATAACTCCTGGCTAGAAAAATGCCTACTTACACTAAATGCCTACTTGCCTACCTAGTATTCTCTGTGTGGTTTATCATCTGTCGTTAATTTTGGAAAACTCTTAATATCTTACAGAAAAACCTGCCCTTTTGTTCTGCCCCCTCAGCAGCACTGAGTACTAGGGTGGCTTTATATGTTTTGCTAATTTGTTAGTTTTCTGTAACAAATTATATCACAAACTAATGGATCACAGCCTTGTCTAACTCAGTGAAACTATGAGCCATGCCATGTAGGGTCACCCAAGATGGACGGGTCATGGTGGAGAGTTCTGACAAAATGTGGTCCACTGAAGAAGGGAATGGCAAACCACTTCAGAATTCTTACCTTGAGAACCTCATGAACAGTATGAAAAGACAAAAAGATAGGACACTGAAAGATGAACTCCCCAGGTCGGTAAGTGCCCAATATGCTACAGGAGATCAGTGGAGAAATAACTCCAGAAAGAATGAAGAGGCTGAGCCAAAGTGAAAACAACACCCAGTTGTGGATGTGACTGATGATGGAAGTAAAGTGTGATGCTATAAAGAACAATATCGCATAGAAACCTGGAATGTTAAGTCCATGAATCAAGGTAAATTGGAAGTGGTCAAACAGATGGCAAGAGTGAACATTGACATTTTAGGGATCAGTGAACTAAAATGGACTAGAATGGGTGAATTTAATTCAGATGACCATTACATCTACTACTGTGGGCAAGAATCCCTTAGAAGAAATGGAGTAGCCCTCAGAGTCAACAAAAGAGACTAAAATGCAGTACTTGGGTGCAATCTGAAAAATGACAGAATGATCTCTGTTCGTTTCCAAGGCAAACCATTCAATATCACAGTAATCCAAGTCTATGCCCCAAGCACTAATGCTGAAGAAGCTGAGGTTGAACGGTTCTATGAAGACCTACAATATCTTCTATAACTAACACCCCAAAATGATGTCCTTTTCAGTATAGGGGACTAGAATGCAAAAGTAGGAAGTCAAGAGATACCTGGAGTAACAGGCAAATTTGGCCCTTGGAGTACAAAATGAAGCAAGGCAAAGGCTAACAAAGTTTTGCCAAGAGAACGTACTGGTTATAGGAAATACCCTCTTCCAACAACACAAGACACAACTCTACAAATGGACATCACCAGATGGTAAAAACCAAAATCAAACTGATTATATTCTTTGCAGCCAAAGATGGAGAAGCTCTATATAGTCAGCAAAACAAGACGGGGACCTGACCATGGCTCAGATTAAATTGAAAAAAGTAGGGAAAACCACTAGACCANAAATACCCTCTTCCAACAACACAAGACACAACTCTACAAATGGACATCACCAGATGGTAAAAACCAAAATCAAACTGATTATATTCTTTGCAGCCAAAGATGGAGAAGCTCTATATAGTCAGCAAAACAAGACGGGGACCTGACCATGGCTCAGATTAAATTGAAAAAAGTAGGGAAAACCACTAGACCATTCAGCTATAACCTAAACAAAATCCCTTATAGTGGAAGTGACAAANCCAGACTAAAGGAGATCAGTTCTGGGTGTTCATTGGAGGGTGATGTTGAAGCTGAAACGCTAATACTTTGGCCACCTGATGCAAAGAGGTGACTCATTGGAAAAGACCCTGATGCTGGGCAAGATTGAGGGCAGGAGGAGAAGGGGACGATAGAGGATGAGATGGTTGGGATGGCATCACCGACTCAATGGACATGAATTTGGGTGAACTCCAGGAGTTGGTGATGGTCAGGGAGGCCTGGTGTGCTGTGGTTTATGGGGTTCCAAAGAGTTGGACACAACTGAGCAACTGAACTAATAATACTGACACATATATCTACTCTTTTTTAGATTCTTTTCCTATATAAATCATTACAGGGTATTGCGTTCCCTGTGCCATACAGCAGGTCCTTATTATCTATTTTATACATAGTTGTGTGTAAAAAGGTCATTTCTCTTTAAGTCAATACTAATTTTAATAAATCATCTCTTAGGTTGTATTATTAATGTATATGTTAGTTGCTCAGTCCTGTTTGACTCTTTGTGACCCCATGGACTATAGGCCACCAGGCTCCTCTGTCCATGGAATTCCTCAGGCAAGAGTACTAGAGTGGACAGCCATTCCCTTCTCCAGGAGATCTTCCTGACTCAGGGATTGAACCTGGGTCTCCTATATTGCAGACAGATGCTTTACCGTCTGAGCCACCATTTCAATCAAGTTTTATTACTTTTGTTTGTTTACCCTGGATACCAAAATCATCTTTACAGTAAAGCACATCAGTCAGTCAGTTCAGTCACTCAGTCGTGTCTGACTCTTTGCGACACCATGAATCGCAGCATGCCAGGCCTCCCTGTCCATCACCAACTCCCGGAATTCACTCAGACTCACGTCCATTGAGGCAGTGATGCCATCCAGCCATCTCATCCTCTGTCGTCCCCTTCTCCTCCTGCCCCCAATCCCTCCCAGCATCAGAGTGTTTTCCAATGAGTCAACTCTTCGCATGAGATGGTCAAAGTACTGGAGTTTCAGCTTTAGCATCATTCCTTCCAAAGAAATCCCAGGGCTGATCTCCTTCAGAACGGACTGGTTGGATCTCCTTGCAGTCCAAGGGACTCTCAAGAGTCTTCTCCAACACCATGGTTCAAAAGCATCAATTCTTCGGTGCTCAGTTTTCTTTATAGTCCAACTCTCACATCCATACATGACTACTGGAAAAACCATAGCCTTGACTAGGTGGACTTTTGTTGGCAAAGTAATGTGTCTGCTTTTTAATATGCTGTCTAGGTTGGTCATAAGTTTTCTTCCAAGGAGTAAGCGTCTTTCAATTTCATGGCTGCAGTCACCATCTGCAGTGATTTTGGAGCCCCCCAAAATAAAGTCTGACACTGTTTCCACACATGACAGACTAAAAACTGNTCTGCTTTTTAATATGCTGTCTAGGTTGGTCATAAGTTTTCTTCCAAGGAGTAAGCGTCTTTCAATTTCATGGCTGCAGTCACCATCTGCAGTGATTTTGGAGCCCCCCAAAATAAAGTCTGACACTGTTTCCACACATGACAGACTAAAAACTGTAAAGAAAGCTCCAGATGATCGAAATAGCATGAAAATCGATTTGCTTTAGAGTATTTCCTATAGGAATTGAATTTGGCATGTTGTTGTTATTGTTGTGTCCAATTCTTTTGCGACACAATAGACTGTAGCCTACCAGACTCCTCTGTCCATGGGATTTCCCAGGCAAGAATACTAGTGTGGGTTGCCATTTCCTTCTGCAAGGGATCTTCCTGGCCCAGGCATTGAATAAGCATCTCCTGCACTGATAGGCAGATTCTTTCCCATCGAGCAACCAGTGAAGCCCTTGAATTTGGGATATGCTTTACTAAAAATACAAAAGATGTAACACCAAAACTAGGACCCTGAAATAACTGTCATGATGTCAAGCATTAAAATGCAGTAAATATAACATAGAATAACTTTATTAAAGTCTAAATTCTGCCATTAACTCCATAGGCAAAATTTGTATGGAAATTAGAATGGATATAAACAAAGCAAAGGAAATTTTGTCTTTACAGTCATCTCACTGAGTAAGAAAAGTTTTTTTTTTTTTTTTTGGTACCTATTTTAGACCCTAAAATGGCTATTTTACTTACCATTTGGAAGCATGAGAAGAATATAAGTTATAATCAATAGGAGTTGTTAACACATGTTGGTGTACAACGTTTAAATACTTCTCGATGTGTATCTGTTACAGAAAAGTTAAAGTTTAGGCCATGAGAGTGGACTGGAAATACTCATCTAATTTTCTCCATTTCATTAGGTTAACCCTCTGACTGATGTAATTAAGCCAAGAGAGATAACATGCTATGTTTATTACAAGCCTAAGGTATCATTAGGCATCTCAAGGCCAAATTACTTTATCCCAAAAAGCATCATAAACAGTTGAGACTCAAAGCTTAAGTGACTTGTAGCATTTTCCACAAATGAAACTGCACAGGAGTCAGTTGGCTACTTGGTCGGGGAAACTTGCTAGGTACCATGGACACAGAGTAATGTCTTTCTCTTACCAAGCATCTGAGGAAAGAGTTTGGCCTCTAGGTAACAGATGATTTTAAATGGCCAAACTCAAAGACTCCAGCTGGGTCCAGCCCTCTCACCATCACGTTATATAGGACAACAGCATGCTAATCTGATGAGGCAACAACATATTACCCCACCTCTCAGCCTCAGGAGCTGAGCTAGGATGCCAGTAAGATGGAACGGTGAAGGCTGGAAGTAAGAGTAGTGTTGCTGATAGAAGTCTAGACGATGGAGGCTGTCTTTATTGGAAACATGTGCTAATAGATTCTGGTTTTATATATGCGTGTTATCCTAGTCTGAAGATTGGATTCTCCTGTGCCCTTAGGTCCATCTATAATAATGAAGTTCCTATCTATTTTTTAAAATATTTATTTATTTATTTGCCTGTGCCAGGTCTTCATTGCAACACGTGGGATCTTTAGTTGGGGCATGTGAACTCTTAGTTACAGCAGGTGGAATCTCGTACCCTGACCAGAAATTGAACCCAGCCCCCCCCCCCCCCCCCCCCNAAATATTTATTTATTTATTTGCCTGTGCCAGGTCTTCATTGCAACACGTGGGATCTTTAGTTGGGGCATGTGAACTCTTAGTTACAGCAGGTGGAATCTCGTACCCTGACCAGAAATTGAGCCCAGCCCCCCCCCCCCCCCCCGCATTAGAAGCTTGGGGTCTTAGCCACTGGACCACCACAGGAAAGTCCTCCTATCTACTTTATTTCTATTTCCAGGTTTATGTACTAGGTTATAACATTTAAAAATTACTTAATCTTAAAATACTTAAGCTATTAAGGAAGAATGAACTCTTATTTTTTAGAATTCCAGTGATTCTAATAGAAACTCTCTGCGATGTATTGGTATGAATCCTTTTCTGTCAGGCATACTGTTGGACTAAGAGTAGTTATTTTTAAAATTATAAATTCTTTTTATCAAACCACATTTTAGGGGTCATAAATTACTGCATAATCATATATTATCCATATCTCACATTCTTTGTGCATGTGACAGTATGTAAATCAATCAATCAGCTAATAATCACCATTCTTAAAAAAGAAACAGGATGGGAAAGCTGATGACCAACCAAAGCCCCCTCTGTTCCAGAATTACACAGAGCCTGTGAGAAGCACAGTTCTTCTGGAGGAATCTTTGTCTCCTTCCAGGATTTTATTTAATATCTAAAGCTCTACTTACTTTTAACCCCATTTCAGTCCTTTTGATGGCTGTTTCAAGATTCTGAATGTCTAGAGCCCTGCCTTTTTCCTCAAGCGGGAATTTTGTTAATTTCTCCCGTAATTCATAAAGATCTTCATGGACCTAGAGAGAGAAAAATGTAAAAGAATACATAAATATTACACCTAAAACAGTTACTTGGCTTAAAGGTTTGCAATCTGCTTGAATTGCTAAGACAATAAAGTTGATTTAAAGGTGCTATTCATTAAAAAGACTGTGCTTATTGTTCTAGGATGTGCTTTATTAGATGGCTCCAGTTACTGTCTTTCAGAGTTTGAAAAATTAAGATTTCATACAATTTTCTATTTGTCCTTCCCCCATTAGGAACAGATCCAAGATAACATTGCAACCCAAATACCTTCTGCTTTCTCTGGTGGAAAAGAAGGTGAGTTAGATATAAGAAAAAGTTCATTCCAAACTCTGATTTCTACTAATTGATTGAGAGGTTAAAAAGAAGAAAACTTCCAAAAAAGAGAGGTTCTAGTGAAAACAGTGCCTGTCAAAAGAGAATTATAAATATGTTGACAGGGTCTGTTGGTTTTCCATTCTAGCTAGATCTTCCCCACCTAGTGCTCTGAAGAAGCAGTTCTGCAGGTGTGGCCTTAATTTTGTTTTATGTACTCAGAAATGAAAACAATCCATGAGGAAAAAGCAACATGTCATTACTTGAACATTTTCCTTCAGTCCATATTTTCCTTAGAAATGATGAACATTTCTCCAAAGTCAAGCACCCTCAGAGTAACATGAGCATTATGAAATTAGACAGCATAAGATTCTCTGCCTTCATATTAGAAACCAAGCTTCCAGAGACAAATACAGATGGCACCAATTATGGCATGGGCTGCTGCCACAAGAGAAACATTTTGCTATGCAAATTTATGAACCCAACACCTGTTTCAGCAATAGTCACACCAATAACAATCTGCAGATTGGGTTGCTAAAGGCATTTTGAAACAGTTACCTTTTTCTCTGTTGGTATAACTGGACCTACACATTGATCCAGCCTATGTTATCAATTACTATCAAACATTGCCAAGGAGCCAAGTATTTGAAAGATCAAAAGATTTGCATCTTTTCACTGATGAGCAGCACAATCTGGCAGACAGATTAGGTCATTTGCACCCTGCACAAATTATCATGTTGAGCCTCCAGCGTTCACAGATTGAAATTTGAACACACCTACTGTTTGCTGATAGGCACTAAGGATGAAGATGTATTAATACTTTTTTTTATTTTTTTGTCCAAATTATTGCTGCAAGCTATTTACAGTCTATTGTCTAAAGACATTTGGAAAGTACAAAAAGGCAGTTCAAGGGCAAGCCCACTTCCAGGCCCATAATTTTGTGGTTTAACTTTTTCTTTTTTAAGGTTTATTTATTTATGGTTGCACTGGGTCTTCATTTTTCTCTAGCTGTGGCGCATGGACTTCTCATTGTGGTGACCTGTTCCAGAGCACAGGCACTAGGCACATGGGCTTCAACAGCTGTGGCTCTAGGGAGCTGGCTCTGTAGTTGTAGCTCACAGGCTTAGTTGCCACAAGGCATTTGGGATCTTCCGAGAGCAGGGATTGAACCCGTGTTCCCTGCATTGGCAGAAGGATTCCTAACCACTGGACCACCAGGGAAGCCCCTGGCTCAGCTTTTGAATGTACCGAATTTCCTTCTTGTAGATTTAGTATTTGTAGCTTCATGTATCCTTCTATAATTATACCTGCCAACTGCTGGAGGGAGTGAAAACAACACTGGATCATTTAACAGGGGACTGAAACTCTGGTTACTTCATCTGTTTTGTAGGAACGGTTACATCTTCATAGGGTTGTGAGATAATATGTAACAGTCTAATAGTAATAATTCCGTAAAAGGCAGATGAACATGACTCCCTGTTCCATTGCTAGTCACACAGTGTCCGTGCACACCATCCACATTTCCTCTAGGGTCCTCACCAAGGGGGAACAAGAGAATTACTCTTCTTTAGGAATGAAAATGAGACAATACATGTGTAAATGAACTAATATAGGCTTTGGAATCAGACAGCTATGAGCTAGAATTCTATTTCCTTCTTTACTAAACGGAGATAGGCAAATTTACTTTTTTTTTTTAAGAGCCTTAGTGTTCTTATCTGTAAAATGGGGATAAACAGCAGCTTTCAACACACTGGCGAGAATAAAATGAGTTAAAAAGATGTAAAGTGCTTTATCCAGGGCCAGCAAGAGAGGAGGACACTGAGCCAATGTTAATTCTCTCCTCCTGATTGGTAAAGCCTAGTGAAATACTTTGTATGTAACTGGCACTTAGTAAATATTCACTGATTTGAATTACTCTCTTAATCTTTCTCAAGAGCTTTTTACTTTCCTAGCCAGGTATTGTCTTCTTCCCTCTTAGTAACTGCACATTTGTTTGTACAGCTGCAACAGAGACAACTACTGTAGGAAATGTTTCACCAGACTTGGATAGAAAAACATTAGGTTCTAAATCTTTCTTCTTTCTTCAAATAGATTCACTCTCCCATACTGAAATTTTATGTGTCACCCATCATTTTTGTGATCATCAAATACATTGCTTTCCATACATTTCCCACTTGGAGAAAGATTTTGACAGTTTGGGGACAGGGCTACTTAATAAGAAGCTCTCAAAAGATTTAATGCAGACAAAAATTGCTCTACAATTTAAATTTTTTTTAGGCTTTTGCCATACCACGTGGCTTGTTGGATCTTAGTTCCCCAACCAGGGATTGAACCTGGGCTCTTTGCATGAGGAGTCTTAACCACTGGACCACTGGGGAATTTCCTAGAATTTAAGGGCCATGCAACGAGACTCAGTTTTGTCAAAAGCAGTCTTATAATTCCATTTCTCTGCTAGTCCTAGGATCACAAAAAGAGCTAAAGATAAGACTTTAAATGAGTCATTCTCATTTTATTTTTAGATAGTGTACACTCCTGGCAAACCAGACAGAAGAGGTTGATAAGAGTTCAGTCAGTTCAGTTCAGTTGCTCAGTCATGTCCAACTCTTTGCGACCCCATGGACTGCAGCACGCTAGGCCTCCTTGTCCATCACCAACTCCTGGAGTTATTCAAACTCATTCCATTGAGTTGGTGATGCCATCCAACTATCTCATCCTTTGATGTCCCCTTCTCCTCCCGCCTTCAACCTTTCTCAGCATCAGGGTCTTTTCAAATGAGTCAGTTCTTCACATCAGGTGGCTAAAGCTTCAGCATCAGTCCTTCCAGTGAATATTCAGGACTGATTTCCTTTAGGATGGACTGGTTGGATCTGCCTGCAGTCCAAGGACTCTCAAGAGTCTTCTCTAACACCACAGTTCAAAAGCATCAAATCTTCAGTGCTCAGCTTTCTTTATAGTCCATCTCTCACATCCATTCATGACTACATATAATATTAATTTTTTCCCCCGTTGAAACTCCAGTACTTTGGCCACCTCATGCAAAGAGTTGACTCATTGGAAAAGACTTTGATGCTGGGAGGGATTGGGGGCAAGAGGAGAAGAGGACAACCGAGCATGAAATGGCTGGATGGCATCACTGACTCAATGGATGTGAGTCTGAGTGAACTCTGGGAGTTGATGATGGACAGGGTGGCCTGGCGTGCTGCGATTCATGGGGTCGCAAAGAATCAGACTCGACTGAGCAGACTGAACTGAAACATATTCTACATTGTATCAGGGAGAATTTTACACTGTATCTACAGATCAGATTCAATAATTAGATTAACAGGTGGCCTCTCTTTCTCTACATAACCCTCCATTTAAGTGTGTACAAAGTAACCCTTTCAAGCAAGTAGGAGTGTTGATCAACATAGATATGATTATTTCTAGTTCTTCCCAAAGAGAGATCTAGCCTCTGCCCTTAGACCCTGGGAAGTGATCACTAGGCCCCTGGAGTATCCCGCTTGATGGGACTGGGGTTGAAGATGGGGACTTTGAACTATGCTGTATCAGTTCTAATCTCTAGAGGAATTAGACTGAAATCATTGGTCTGCTCGCTGGGAAGGGCTGAAGACTAAAGTCAGCCAAATGGGCATTGTGACTGAGCTCCAATAAAACCTCTGGACATTAAAGTCTTGGGAAAGCTTCCCTAGTTGGCAATAATCTGTGTATGTTGGCACATATCATGACTGAAAGGAGGTAATGCTCTCTATGACTCCACTGGGAGAACACGGCTGGAGGCTCCATTTGAACCCCTTCTGGACTCTGCCCTGAGCCTCTCTTCCCTTGGCTGATTTTAATTTCTATTCTTTTTCTATAAAGACACTGTAATTATAAACATAGTGCTTTTCTGAGTTTTGTGAGTGCTCTAGCAAATCAGCCAATGTGACATGGTTGGGGCTTCCAAAAGTGTAGACAGCTGGTCTGAATTAAGGATAGTTCTAAGGACCCCTGAACTTGTGCCTGGTGTCTAAAGGAGGGCAGTCTTGTGGAGACTCTTCCCTCACACTTGGCAGTTTGGCTAAACTCATTCTAGGGTGATGGTAAAAGCAAGGATAAGAAAAGGTGAGGTAAGAAGATCTGGGTATGATTCATATTGGGGAAGTCTATAAAATTGGTGAGTTTAGGGGTTTAAAGAAGTCTCCCAGAGGGAAGGACCACTTTTCTGTGCTTTTTGTCACCTTTCCATATTCAAAGTTTAACTTGATTAGCAAGCTTTTATCTTGTTGCCAAGTAAGGAATTTTCATTATTTTTTATTGCGACATAAACATTATATTAGTTTCACATAGACAACAGCAGTCAATGTTTGTAAATATTGCTAAACGATGGCCACAGTAAGGCTAGTTAACATCCGTCACCACATACAGTTATAATACAACTTTTTTCTTGTGATGAGAACTTGAAAGATTTACTCAGCCGCTTTCAAATATACAGAACTATTAACTGTAATCACCATGGTGTGCATTACATCCCCAGAACTCCATTATATGCAAGGGACTTTTAGAGTGAAAAAAATTGGGGTACTTAAGAAAAGCAGGGCTTCCCTTGTAGCTCAGCTGGTAAAGAATCCGCCTGCAATGCAGGAGATGAAAGCAGTTCATCTATTTCAACTTCCACCCACATACGTGTCTGTTTGTACCTCCTCCACTTCCTTACATCATAGGATCAAACTTTTCCGAATATAACATTTAAAAATGGTGCCTCAGTGGAACATGGATTTTTCCAAAGAAAAGGTCCCAGAGTGGTGTATCGTCCTGGAGTTTTACCAGAGGCGGATTGGTCGTGCTTCGGCCGCGCAACCTCAAGAGGTGTGTGAGGCTGGCGAGAGAGGTCTAGGTTGACACACTTGGGAGTTCTTTAAACCGTGGTGTTGGAGGCAATCTGAGAAGCGGTGCTCTAAGTGGGTAAGCGTGAGTGGATAGGCTCTGCTGGGCCTCCCTCGCTCGAAGGATTCTAGCTGGACAGAGTTAAGAGAGGCTCATTTCCCACCTGGATTAAGATAGATCCGACGGGGTCTTGGTTTTCCTTCTCCTGGGCCATGCCTACAGCCGGGCGAGAATCCCTCCCCAGGAAGGCGCGGTCTCCAGACTCGGGAACTTGTTGCGAAGGGAGCTCGTCCCCATGGCAACGCCACGCGGAGCCCAGCCTGGTCCACGCCGGGAGCGGAAGAGGGGGCAAAGGAGGAGGCAGGGCCGGCCGTGCCTTCTGAGACGCATCTTTCTTGCGCGTCTCCCCCGCGCGCCGGCGGCCGTGGTATCGCCCAAGGCGGAAGTGGCTCCGGGAAGGAACCGGTTCGCGGGCGCAGAGATGGCCACGGGCGTCCCCTGCGCTCTCGTTACCAGCTGCTCCTCCACCTTCTCTGCAGACCGGCTAGTGCAACGTGAGTAGCGAGGCTCCTGGGCCGACCTCCAAGCCCCAGGACGAGCCTCGGCAGGGGGCAGTCCCAGCACCGCGGCCTCGCTCGGGGCCTCGGTCCTCGCCGCGAGCCCTGGACTCTTCCTCCCCTCGGTGGTGGCCCGAGGCCCCTCGGGTGCCCCTCGGATGTGGTCATGGTGCCTAGTCCCCCAGGTGTCCACTGTTAGCTACAGTGCTCGTTGCTTCTCTGTCTTTGCCTGGCCCACCATGGGGTTTGTTTCAGCGTTTTCTGTTAAGTAGGACCTCAACCGAGGGGTTGTCGGGGGGGAGCCGTTGAGGTGAACAGAAAAGGCGAATTGAACCTATGAACGCGAGCATCAGGTGCAGGATTCGTGATTTATGTTGTCATCCCTGCTCTTGAGGTAGAGAGTGTGGTTCCTCTGCACCCCCCCGCCCCATGTGTATCTGTTAAGACGTGTTAAACTTGCCCCCTCTACTCTGAGTTATCCACTGCCTTGCCTTCCTCCTGAGACGAGGCCCTCCGCCAGCATTAGTTTTTGGTTATTATTGGACCTAGTGTTTTTCCCTTTAGACCCTCATAGTGGTTGTCAACCTAAGTCACTCTTCAAAGAATCGTAGGCGAGGAGTGGGGACCAGTGGAGTAGAAAGAGCATAGGGTTTGGGGATCGACCATTCCACTGAGACTCTGCAAAGTTGATTATAACTCAAGACTCCTCTGTTTCCAATTGTGGCTTCGAGTCAGAACGATGACTCTCAGCTGTAACCTATGCTCTTCAGTTTTCTGATCTGTAAAGTGGTGATAATTTTCACATGACTGTTGTGCTTAACACTTTGAGTGATCAGTCGGTAAATGGTAAATACTGTTAATAAAGCACATTATCTCTCTAGCCCTCGGTTTCCTGATCCTGAAAGTGGGGCGTGCTAAGTCGCTTCAGTCGTGTCCGACTCTTTGCGACCCTATGGACTGTATCTCGCCAGGCTCTTCTTTCCATGGGATTCTCCAGGCAAGAATACTGAAGTGGGTTGCGAAGATCCAGAGGATCTTCCCGACCCAAGGGTCAAACCCACGTCTCTTATGTCTCCTGCATTGGCAGACAGGTTCTTTACCACTAGCGCCACTTGGGAAGCCCTGAAATGAGGCATATGAATCTACCTCACGGGATTCTTTGAAGGATAGATGGTGTGACATTTTGAAAGCATTTGGTAAGCTATAAAACATTATATAAACATAATTTTTCCTTGTACTGGTCAAATGACAGAATTAGGCAGGGTGTCTCTCCAGCACAAATACTATGTAACTTAGTTATCATTTGTGATCACCTAAAAAGTTCTTTGCCAGAGTAAAAGTTTAATTATACACTAAGTGGTAACCAGCTGCTTTAATTATGCCATTTTCTTACCTCTCAGCAGTGCTGCTTCTCATTTATTTCCTTTCTTTTTAAAAATTGTTTTATTGTAAAAGTAGTGTATAGTCCATTAAATAAGATTTAGCATAATGCAGAAAAGAAAATGTCAGCCAGGGTCTCATCACCCAAACACAAATACTGTGTTAACATTCTGTGCATTTACTTCCAGCCCCAACGCACAAATTTTTAAAAATTGGTAATTGCATTTCCAATATATATACAATTTTATCCTGATATTTTATAATAATTTTAACATTTTATATATAGCATATTTTATTTTACATATAAAAATTCAAATATTGTATCAAATATTAAATATATGTAAATGTATGAAGTTATGTATTTATAACATTTAAGGCATATGATTTTATAGATATATTTATGTAAATATACTTTTATTTTCATATAATATTTCATACTTTTCATTTGTAAAAATTTACCATTGCATTGTAAGTTAATTTTCATTATATATTACATCTAGAGAACGTATTAAAATTTGCTCAGAATTCTTAAGCTTCTTGATGTATTTAACTTCCCAAAAGAATTATATGCATTTTGATTTCCATTACTGATATATAAAAGTCCTTTCAAAGTCAGTCTTGAGAGTATTAAGTTTTCTCGTGGCTATCACGTGCTTTCGTTGCAGGAAGGGGTCCTCTTCCAGGGCCCGAGAGTGGGCTCTTGTCTAACACTCAGAAAAATGAATTGTCAGAGGAGACATACATGCTGGCAAATCTACAGACTTTATTGGGAAGGGGCACCTGGGCAGAGAGCAGCAGGGTAAGGGGACCCAGCAGAGCTGCTTTGCCACTTGGCTCATAGTCTTGCGTTTCATGGTAATAGAATTAGTTTCCAGCTTGTCTCTGGCCAGTCTTTCTGACTTAGTGTCCTTCCTGGTGGCGAGTGCATGGCTTAGTGAAGATGGCTTCCAGCGAGGAGGATTCTGGGAGGTTGCTAGGACATATGGACTGGAGTCTCCTCTCTTGCTGCTAAGTTGCTTCAGTCGTGTCCGACTCTGGGCGACCCCATCCCTGGGATTCTCCAGGCAAGAACACTGGAATGGGTTGCCATTTCCTTCTCCAATGCATGAAAGTGAAAGTGAAGTTGCTCAGTCGTGTCTGACTCTTAGCGACCCCATGGACCACAGCCTACCAGGCTCCTCCGTCCATGGGATTCTCTGGGCAAGAGTACATATGGACTGGAGTCTCCTCTCTTCTTTTGGCCTTTCCTCAATTCTTCCAGTTGGTGATATTTTGTTAGTTGTGCATTCCTTATCAGGACCTGCTGTCCTAAGATAAGCTTGCAAGTGGTACAATCTTGCCTGCCCAGGGCAGGCAGTTTCAGTCGGTGTTTCCCCTAACAGTTTAAGAATTTGCAGACACAGTCATTTCTTGAAGGAGCTGATTACCTGTAGTTGGTGGATGGTAATACTGTACTTCAAAATATATTAGCATCGTTGGAAATGAAATAAATCCTGTAAAACAATCTACTTTATTTCTGTATATAAAATGTTTCTTGGATAGCTTCTACGTTGGTTAAAGTTAGATAACCTTTCCTTTGTGGTTCCACTAATGTTTTATAGTGAAAAATAAGAACAATTAATGAAGAGATTAGTTGAGTAAGGAAAAGTGAACCATAAAAGAGAGATTTTACTCAGGTTAATGATTTTTTGGGTAACCATGGTAACATTAGAATGTAGTATTTGCTGAGTTTTGATTCTGTTTTATCATAATTAAAGATGGAGTCATCACAGTTTGAATCTAAGTTTGGCATAAAAGATGGAGACTACCATAACGAGTGACTTTCGTTAAGTGTTCAGAGACATTAAGCCATTGTATGGTTTTGGACTGAATCTGAATTTACCTTCTTGGGAAGATTTGGTTTCCTTCCATGCATTAGGAAGAAGAACATTTAGGGTTTCTCCAATTTCTTTCCTTCAACATTTGATCTATTTCCTTGCTTTTAAACAATGATGGGAAATATTTCTTAGCCAAATAACCAAGTTTATTATAAGTATTCATGAAATAAAAGTCAGTATGCCGCCACTATGGGTAAAGTATGGGCTGTGTGAGAAGCTTTTTCATTTTGTCACTCAGGGGCCTTATGTGCAGTTTTCTGGGTAGGTATCTGACCTCAGATAAAAGGGGCATTACCCTTCTAGATTTTTAAAGGGGAATGAAGGATCCTGATGCTTGTACAAGGCTATATGTGGTGTGAGAGCAAGTGTCTGTACCCCCAGGCCAGACCTCTTTCCACCTCACCTATGTTTATACGAACATTTTACTTTTATTCTGGAAAAGTGTATTCTGATATTAAGAACAGAGCTAGTCTGTGTGCCAGTTTGTTGTTTGGTCACTAAACTGTGTCCGACTTTTTTGCGACCCCATGGACTGTAGCCCGCCAGCCTCCTCTGTCCATGGCATTTCTTAAGGAAGGATACTGGGGTGGGTTGCCATTTCCTTATCCAGGGAATCTTTCCCATCTAGAGGTCCAACCGGTGTCTCCTACACTGGCAGGTATATTCTTTAACACTGAACCACCAGGGAAGCCAGTTATTGTAGCTAAAATGATGGCTAAGAGACTATTCCTGTCTTCAGGAAGGATGTGGTCAAAGTGCGTGCTCCACCTGTGAAAATATTAAATGTATTAGTAGATACCTAAGTCTTAACATTTTATTCTACTTTACTAGAAGAAACTTTTGATAGAAAAATCCCATTTGGTTTTAATATATGTAATGCATATTTAGCAACTGTAAGCCATTTAGGTTCTACACCTACACTTTTGGAGCAAAATTTTTTTCTTCCTGTGAAATGTGGGAATTTGGAGATCTTAAAATCAAGCATTTTTATGTATATCAATACTCTTCCCAAACATGTTTTCACATAATTTGGTTTGGTTCTTATATCCCCGTGAATTAACAAAGTCAGAAAATTTGAATTTTACAAATGAAGAAACTGTGGCTCAGAAGCACTTGGTGAGTTGCCTAGATTGCTGAAGTACCAAGTGTGGAGGATGTGTTCTCTTTCGGGATTTGTGTGCATGGGCTGTGCAAATGAAATATGTTGAAATTCCTCAACAATCAGAACTATTTAAATTTAAGGTGGTGGCATTGAAGAGAGAAGATTAACTCTAAAAGAAGGTTTTAAAATATGCTGGCATTTCCATTCAGAATGGTTGGAGTCTTAATTCTGAGTGAAGGAAAAAGAAAAAATCATTGCCCAAAGCATCTGTATTTTAAATAGAGTATGTGCGTGCCTAATAGTCTTTAACAGTGTCTGGATTTTTTCCCCTCAATTGAGGGAGCCCGTAGTACGCACATTGTATATATTAGTTCTAATGTATAAAATTAGCATTAAAATTAAAGAGTTGTTCCAGATCATGTCTAACAGCATCCTTTCTAAATGTGAAATTCTAAGTATTGGTTATTTTTATGTTAGATTATATAATTCAGTTCAGTCGCTCAGTCATTGTCAACTCCTTGCGACCCCATGGACTGCAGCACGCCAGGCTTCCCTGTCCATCACCATCTGCCGGAGCTTGCTTGAACTCATGTCCATTGAGTCGGTGATGCCATCCAACCATCTCATCCTTTGTTGTCCCTTTCTCCTCCTGCCTTCAATCTTTCCCAGCATCAGGGTCTTTTCCAGGGAGTCAGTTCTTGGCATCAGGTGGCCAAAGTATTGGAGTTTCAGCTTCAGCCTCAGTCCTTCCAGTGAATATTCAGGACTGATCTCCTTGATGATGGACTGGTTGGATCTCCTTGCAGTCCAAGGGACTCTCCAGCACCACAGTTCAAAAGCATCAAACACAGATCAACGGTTATATAATACTTTTTTTTTCATGTTTATCTTTTGAAAACTGAAAAATCAAGCCCCATTTTAAAGTTGCAGTAGACACTTCACTTGCCGTAAAGAATCTGACATTTTGTATCTGGAATTCAGATGCATTTTTACCCATAAAAACAATCTGCTGATCCTCAGGTTTCTACAGCTGTGGAACCAGGTAGCTCAATTATAAGATGGATAAACTAGACTTTGGGGAATTATACAGGCAAAGCTGGCCGTCAGGCTGCCCACTGCTGCATTCGGAAGCATTCATTCTGTGAAACAGAGTTTGTTCTAGGTCTGTCAGACTCCTACAGTTTACAAAAGATCTTAATTTACTAAAGAGAACATTCCTAATTCGGGGTAGGGGCTATTATACAACTTAGCCACATTATCTAGCAACAGAATAGGGATAGGAACTTGTGACTTCTAATTTGGGTTTTTCTGTAGCAGCTTGAGGTATTCTGAATGGAGCCTTTTAGTTTACTCTGGGAATAAGTAATAATTTTTGCTTAAACAAAGTTGCTTATTTTGCTGTGGTAGGAGAACTCTGAGAGAAGGCAATGGCACCCCACTCTAGTACTCTTGCAAGGAAACTCCCATGGACAGAGGAGTCTGGTGGGCTGCAGTCCATGGGGTCTCGATTGAGCGACTTCACTTTCACTTTTCACTTTCATGCATTGGAGAAGGAAATGGCAACCCACTCCAGTGTTCTTGCCTGGAGAATCCCAGGGACGGGGGAGCCCAGTGGGCTGCCGTCTGTGGGGTTGCACAGAGTCGGGCATGACTGAAGCAACTTAGCAGCAGCAGCAGCAGCAGCAGGAGAACTCTGCCTTTGATTAGATTGTGTATTTTCAAGTCTGTATTTTCCTCAAAGGAAGAAAGATTGGGCCAGGAAAATTTACCATGAGGATGATTTCAAATGGTAGTGGAGGAACTTTGATTTGTTTTCAACTATAATACTTAATATATTTAATTTTCAAATAACATTAAAAGAAGGCTCAAGATTTTTATCTTGATTGAATGAGGACTATTAAGTCATCAACCTTCAGGTTAAATACAAGTTCACATCCTCTCCAGACTCAAAGGGACTTCAAACACGTTCATATCATCTTTCTGTGTGTCTGTGTGTGTATAGGTGTATGTAAAATTAAAGCTCAAAGAGGTGGTGATTTTCTAAGTTTGTTTAGGTCATAAAAGTTAGGGAGCCAAGATTCAATTCTATCTTTTGTGTGTATGAAATATGAACTTCCTGGTGACCAGAGCTGTATGTCTCCAAGGTGAATTGAGGGACAGGAGAAATTACGGAAGATTTTACTACTACATTGAGAACTTTTATGGTTCAAAATAAGCTTATACCTTTTCTTTTGTGATAGTTGGAGCCTTAGTAGATGAACTATGGTAAGTTAAATAATAAATGAAAATGCCTCTTTTGTTGCCCAATTTGTTTTTTTAATCCATTGAGTAGAGAATTTCTATGAAGTGTCCGACTAATCAATCCTTTAGCCACTGTCGATGAGTTAAATGATTATAAGGTGTTTGTCTTCCCAGTAACGGAGGTTGGGGAGTAGGAGAGAACAGCAATGGAGAAGTGTTACGCGTCAGACCATGGTGCACAAAACCGTTCACGGTACTGAGAGTACTGCATCGTCCTAGAGAACCGAGTGTGTCAAAACTCAGACCTTTCTTTCTGGGCCACTCAATGACTTATTTACGTGCAGCAAAAGGTAACAACATCCAGAAGCTATGCAGTGGTCATTTGGTTTAAACAACTTGCTTCCTTTTGCCCTGAATAATTTTTTAGCAAATAGTGACAATAAATAATGAAATCTGATATGAAACCATTTTTTTAAAGCGATAAGTATGAAAATTGTTCTAAATATGTCTGGCAAGAGTGAGAATCCTGGACATGACATTGTATTTATGTTGGAGCCGGTGCACAAACACTTCCCTAATAATTACTTATCCAGGAAGCGAGACTAAGGTATATTAAGACAGACAGGATAGTTGTGAAACTCTTAAAGAGCCTTTGTGATGTTTCAGATTCAGTAACAAATGACCTATTTAGGGTTTAATTTTGTACATAGACCTGAAAGCTGGTTCTACACAGGGGTGAAGTAGTATCGTGCCTGAATCAAAATCAGTATGCTCAGAGCAGAAAAATGAGTAGGATCATTTGGTAATAACACTGTTATGCTGACATAAGAGAATTACCATTCTATCTGAATTCTGCTGCGGTTTTTAGGACTTTTGTGGGGAAAACATTTGTGAATTGAGCACTGAGTTCTGCCCACTTCCTAGCTACCTGACTTGAAGCAAGTTAATTTTTCATCCCACGGATACTTAACTGTCTTTGCATGTGCTGCCATTGTTCTCAGCGTCTACATCCTGTGCCTCAGTCACCTACCTTATCCATAAAGTAAGAGCATTATCTCCCAGTTTCCGTGATTTTCTTCCAAGCCCCTTTATTGGGGTGTAACTTAAATGCTATAAAGTCCACCTGTTTTTAAGTGTAGACCATTCCTGTCATCCTAGGAGAAAACCTGACTGTTAGCAGTCATTCCTCACTCCCAGCCCCAGCTTTGGGCAGCCACTAATAGACCTCCCACCACTATACAGTTGCCCTTTCTGGACATTTTATATAAAAGGAATCATACAGTATGTGGTCTTTTGTGCCTGGCTTCTTTGACTTAGCTTGATGTTTTTGAGACTCATCCCTGTTGTAGCATGTACTTGGTATTCCATTGTATGCCTAGGTCACATTTCGTTTACCTATTTATTCATCAGTTGATAGACATTCGGTTGCTTCCAGTTTTTGGCTATTGTGAACAAAGGCTATGAACAATAATAATATGAATGCCATTGTGGACTTTCTAAGAAACTGTTGTATTCTTTTATGAAACTGCTGGGCTTTTCCAGAGTGCCAGTGCCATTTGACCTTTCCCGTCAGCAGTGTGTGTTGCTGTTTAATCTCTTAGCCGTGTTGGACTTGTGCGGCCCCGGGGACTGCAGCCTGCCAGGTTTCTCAGTCTGTGGGACTTCCCAGGCAAGATGACTGGAGTGGCTTGCCATTCCTTCTGCAGGGGTCTTCCTGACTCAGGGATCAACCAGCATCTCCTGCATTACAGGTGGATTCTTTACCTCCGAGCCCCCGGGGACAATGACAATGTAGGAGGGTTTCAGTTTCTCCGCATTTTTGACAACAGTTGTGTTTGTTTGTATTTTCAATTAGTATTTTCAACTGCATTTTCAATTTCATTCTAGTGGGAGTGAAGCAGTGTCTCGTTGTGGTTTTAATTTGCATTTTCTTAGTAACTAACGATGTTGAGAATCTTTTCATGTGTATATAGTCCATTCATATATCTTTGGTCAAAAGTTTATTCACATCTTTTGCTCATTTAAAAAACATTGAAGTATAGTTGAATTACAAGACAGTGTTGTGTTAAACAACAGCAAAGTGATTCAGTTATATATATATATATATTTCAGATAATTTTCCATTGTAGGTTATTATAAGGTATTGAATATTATTCCTTGTACTGCCTTGTTGCTTATCTATGTTATGTGTAGTAGTTTGTCCCTGTTAATCCTGTACTCCTAATTTCTCTCCCCTCTCCCTGCTGTGGTAACCATGTTTGTTTTCTATGTCTGTGAGTCTATTTCTGTTTTGTATAAGATTCGTTGTTTTTTGAGTCCACATATAAGTTATATTGTATAATATTTGTCTTCCTCTGGTTTCACTGAGTATAATATTCTCTAGGCCCGTCTCTGCTGCTGCAAATGGCAATATTTCGTTCTTTTTTTATGGCTGAGTAATATTCCACTATATATGTATACTGCATCTTTGTAAGCCAGTTGTCTGTTGATGGGCACTTGGGTTGTTTCCGTATTTTGCTTTTTTCCCCATTAAAAAAAACCTTTATCTTCTTATTAATGAATTTGTAAGTATTTTATATATCCTAGATACACATTCCTTATCATGTATGTAATTTGTGAATATCTTCTCCCATTCTGNCTATATATGTATACTGCATCTTTGTAAGCCAGTTGTCTGTTGATGGGCACTTGGGTTGTTTCCGTATTTTGCTTTTTTCCCCATTAAAAAAAACCTTTATCTTCTTATTAATGAATTTGTAAGTATTTTATATATCCTAGATACACATTCCTTATCATGTATGTAATTTGTGAATATCTTCTCCCATTCTGTGGCTTATCATTTGCTTTTCTTGATGGGTATCTTTGGAAATGCAGAACTTTTAAGTTTTGATGAGTCCAATTTATTGATATCATAGTTTTCTTTTTCTGAGGTCCTTTGTGTGTTGTCCAGTTATGATTTTAACCTGTTTTGAAGAACCTTTTGGGTACTGGGATGTTGGTTCTGTTACTTTTGTAATGTTATTCATTGGACCAAGCTTATTTTCAATGCATGCATACCGGGACTACAGAATAAATGTTCTTCACTGAATTTATTCTGTTTTGGAAGGTTCATCTCAAATATGTTTACCTTCTTTCAGAATAAGTTAACATCTGCTGCAGATTCTGTTGTCAACTTGAACATCAGTACTTTTGGTGTGAGGTTTTATTACTTGATGCTGATTTGTTTATGAAAATTACCATTTGAGTATAAAAATTATTTTCATCTCATAATTGTCCTGTTCAGGCTTATGTGTTCTTCAGAAAACCACCACTTATAAATTATTTTCAAAACATCTAAGATTAATTGCCAGATAATTTTTACTGTTAAAAGAATTAGAGAATACTTTTATGATAGGTTTTTGATCAGATGCAAATGAATGGCATTTATGTCTGTGGTGGGAGGTTATTGTGCCTGGCTGTAAAAGGGCTAGCTTCAGTTCTGTAAGAAAGAATAAAACCAGCTGTGCATTCCACAACTTCTGTTTTGTTTCATGAATACAGTTAAGTCAGAGCCACAGGTTCTTTTGCTTTAAATTAGGGTTTCTGAACATTAACATTGTTGACATTTTGGACAGAGTAATTCCCTGTTGTGTGGAGCTGTCCTGTGCATTGTATTCCTGGCCTCTGCCCACTAGGTGCCAGTAGCGTCTCCCTAGTTGTGACAGCCAAAAATGTCTCCAGATGTTGACATGTCCCCTGGGAGACAAGATCATCTCCCAGTAAAGAATCACTGCTTTAGATATGTATCTCAAACTGTGAGAATAGGAATGGAATTCAGAGAAGTCCCCTCCTTTCCCCAAATATAAGTAGGAATTGTCTGTCGGCTGTGCCACTGGGATTGATAAAGTGGTCTTTGCAAGAAGCCCGTGAAGCTTAGAGGCTGGTGGTTCTTCCTTGGTCCTCCTAAGGCTCNGTATCTCAAACTGTGAGAATAGGAATGGAATTCAGAGAAGTCCCCTCCTTTCCCCAAATATAAGTAGGAATTGTCTGTCGGCTGTGCCACTGGGATTGATAAAGTGGTCTTTGCAAGAAGCCCGTGAAGCTTAGAGGCTGGTGGTTCTTCCTTGGTCCTCCTAAGGCTCTCTCCCCTACCATAATCTCTCTCCCCTACCTGCCAGCTTCTTTATGTTCTTTTGTGCATATTGCTCTTTCATGGGCAAGCAGAGACACCCCCACCCCTAGGTGTTTTTTTTGAACTTTTAAATTTTGTATTGGGGTCTAGCTGATAAGTGATGTTGTGATGGTTTCAGTTGGACAGCAGAGGGTCTCAGCCATACATATGTGTCCATTCTCCCCCAGGCTGCTGTCCCATCCAGGCTGCAGCATAACATTGGGCAGAGTTCCCTGTGCTATAGAATAGGTCCTTGTTGGTTATCCATTTTAAATATAGCAGTGTGGACTTGTCCATCCCAGACTCGCTAACTGTCCCAGTTATTTTAACCAGAAGATGTGGTAACCATTTCCAGACGGATATTGGAAGGAAGTGAACTTGAAGAAAAGGAGGAGGACTGAGTTGGATTTCCTCTGCTTCAACTTTTAAAACTTCTGCTGTGATACAGAAAGCCCCAAAGCATGTGGAAATGGGACTTTAGAGAGTGACCAGAGAGGAGTGTGTGAGGAAGAGGTAATTAAGTGTTGTGAGCAAACCAGAATTGCTGTGCTCTCGTTAAAGCTGGCGTATATTGCTCCAGCTCAGGCCAGTTCCTCTCCTCAGTCACTTACTGCTGCTCCACGGATGGAGCAGTCGTCTACACGCAGGCAGATGTTGCATTTACGCGCACCAGGAGGCTGCAGGATGCTTACTCAGAGAATCTCAGATAAGAATTTCCCGACATTTGTCTCTGTAAAGTCCCAGCCCTAACCTTGCAGTTTTAACCTTTCAGTGGCACACAGGCTCCAAAGGCCCTTTCCACTGCAGCAGTGTGAGCTGCTCCTAGTGATTGGGCAATCATCTGGTAGTTAATGACGGCTACAGAGTTTTTGACAGAGCAGCACCCACCTTATACAGCGTTCTCGTGAAACTGTGGTTATGAAATGGTCACTGGTTACAACGGCACGGAGCCGTCATGGTTTTTAAAGATTCTGGCTTTCCTTCTCGCTGGTTAATGAAAACCCTGGCTGTCATATATTTGCCCGAATCACAGTTTGCTCAGTTCTTTTCTTATCATAACGGTTGCTTTCCCCTTCATCTGACGTCAGACTCCGCCGCCTCCTATAATTTTCCTAATTGCTTTCTCTTCTGTCTCAGTCTGCGCAGTAACAATGGAAAAGAAAAACTCAAGAAGGCTGACGCTGGGGAGGGAGGGGCCCGGGCGGCCTCAGGGAGCTGGCGATTTCCTGCCTGCAGTGCTTCTCACCCACTCTCCTCAGCGCGGCGTAACGCGTCCTCTTGGAGTCAGGACTGCTCTCCCAGGTGCAGGAACTGAGCCGAGGAGGACGTGGACTTGACTGAGGGCCTGCTCTGTGCCCGGGGCCCGCCTGGGCTTCTTGTGCATCGTTTTATTTAATCCTCCAGGTGCCCTTTGAGGAGTGTTTTGTCTCCTGCTGCAGGTGAGCAGCTGACACACAGAGGTTAATCTGTCATTCTCACCCAGGCCTGGCATTCAGATACAGGTCCCTCTGAACCTAGGTCTGTGCTGTCTCCTTTTCCTGGCCTTTTCAGGC
>SJYA01001504.1:0-17558 GCA_006410615.1 Neotragus moschatus
CTATCACATTTGGGCGTTTCCCTTCCCTCATCCTCACTGCAGGCAGATTCTTTACCATCTGAGCCACCAGGAAAGTCTGCCTTCAAAGGTGAATCCTCACCCGCAAAGGAGACCCCACACAGGCCCTCAAACCCAATGGGGATCGGAAACTCTCCTCTCTCCCAGGAAGGGTTAAGGTTGCAATAAAGTACATGCTTGCTGGGAGTTTGGGGAAAGTGTAAAGGTAAGGCAGACACAGAAAGGGGACCTGAAAGTTCCAGTGGCACACTTTCACAGGCGGGATCAGCTCCAGGTGGGATGAGCAGCAGGTGCCAGCTGATGTATCCAGATCTCTGCTTCCCACCCCACCTCATGACCTTGTGCCCTGAACGGTGTCAGAGGCCTCATCCCTGACCATCAGCAGAACTCTCATCCTGCAAGGGGATCTGGAGCCCTGTAGTCTGACCTGCTCAGTTTACAGCTGGAGAAACTGAGCCTAAAGAAAAGCCGAAGGACTGAGTCTCTTTTTCTCCTTAATTTTACACTGACTCCTGTTTTGCAAAGTGCCATTGGGACATATTTATCTTCCCCGATCAAATAATTCCATTTCTGAGACTCTCATTTGAGGAAATAGTCATCCTAAGCACAAGAAAGGTTTGGGCTCAAAGATGGTCATCGTAGCATCATTCTACCTAAAAATGCCAGACAAGAGGGCAGGCCAAGCGATTCCCCTGGATGGAAGACAGGTTGTGGATGATCCACTAAAAATGATAGTTCAGTCCAGCTTTTAATAAATGGGAAGATTCTGCTATGATACTGGAGGGGAGGAAAAGATACCAATTTTTATATGAGCCAAACTATGTGAGAAAAGCAGCTAGCTGCAGAGAAGCAAGATTGAGAAGGGGAAAAGAATGGTTTTCTTGTGTATTTTGTACCTGGTGTATTTTTAAGTAGCTATCTAGTATAGGTAGTGAGTTATAGGAGAGTCCCCTCAAAGAGATAGAGTGGAAGAAAATGTAAATTATATTTTTAAATGATGATATTGGACAGCCAGTTTACTAGGAAAAGAAAAGTCGTCGCTGGCAACCTGAGCAGTTAAAGTTGCTTCTCATAATTATTGCAAAGGCCACTGTCAGGGCCACTCTTTCCTCTAACCATCCCGCAGGACCCTTGCTAGACACCACATCCTCATTGGAATGTATTCATGCAAGAAAACTAAGTCCCTACTGGCACAAACAGGGTCAGGCACTGCGTTGGTTGCTGGGAATACGGGAGTAAACAAGCCAGATGGAGTCTCTGCCCTCATCAAGCAAACTGTCTAATGATCGAGATAGTAAAAAGGTCTGTGCACAACTAGCATTAACTATGATAAGCACAACAAAGAATGCTTTATCAATCGGGGTTGAGTTTGGCTCCCAGGAATAGAAATTCAACCATAGTGATGAAAGCAAATGAAAGTTTTACCTCTTCATAAAACAAGTCCAGAAGTAGGCGGCCCAGGGCTGGAGTGATGGCTTCCATAAAGCCCTCAGGGACCCAAACTCTTGCTATGCTTCTGATCTAACATATGAGCATCCTCAATATNTATCAATCGGGGTTGAGTTTGGCTCCCAGGAATAGAAATTCAACCATAGTGATGAAAGCAAATGAAAGTTTTACCTCTTCATAAAACAAGTCCAGAAGTAGGCGGCCCAGGGCTGGAGTGATGGCTTCCATAAAGCCCTCAGGGACCCAAACTCTTGCTATGCTTCTGATCTAACATATGAGCATCCTCAATATTCTTAACCTAAAGGTCCAAGATGGCTGCTAGAGCTCTAATCGTTACATCTCTGTTCCAGAAATAATAAAGGAAAGACATAAATGGCAAAATGCAAAGGAAAAAATAGTCAGCTGTTTCTCAATCTCTCAGAAGCCCTACCCAGCAATTTCCTGTGAGGAAGGCTATGAGAAGTAGTCTTTTCACTGTACATGTTGCTTCCCTGTTAAATTGCTGCTGAGTCACTTCAGTCGTGTCCGATTCTGTGTGACCCCATAGACGGCAGCCCTCCAGGCTCCCCCGTCCCTGGGATTCTCCAGGCAAGAACACTGGAGTGGGTTGCCATTTCCTTCTTCATGCATGAAAGTGAAAAGTGAAAGCAAAGTCTCTCAGTCGTGTCCGACTCTTAGCGACCCCATGGACTGCACCCTACCAAGCTCCTCCGTCCACAGGATTTTCCAGGCAAGAGTACTAGAGTGGGGTGCCATTGCCTTCTCCTCTCTGTTAAATTGGGATCTGATAAAACAAGAAGGTAAACATGTACATCAGGAAAAGACCAGCAATCTCTGCCCCAGATAATGTTGTGAGAGCAAAACACAGAGAGATTCCACCTGGTCAAGGAGGGAGCTCAAAGCCATAATGTTTAAGCTGAGGCTCAAAGAATACAGGGGAGCAAAATAGGCAAGGGTAGGAGAAGAATTCCAAGCAGAGGGCCAGAAGCTCAACCTACTGAACAACTCTGCTGTAAATTCAGCAAGGCCACAGGGAGTGCCTGAAGTGAGATCAGAAGACGTGGCTTTACGTCCTGACTCTGGGGAACAGCGCATCCCCCTCTGAGCCTCTCCAGCTGTAAAGTGAGCACTCTGCACTAGGGTCCTATGAAATATTGATCAGGCCTCTGCTGGGTTATACTAAGGCAGGAAGAGGACACACCACTATATACCGTAGCCCCATTCTCTCGGGGCCTTCGGACAAGGCAGACAGAGGAAACTCATGCAATCTGAAAGCTGTCAGGGGAGAACTGGATCTGGCAAAGAAACCCAGCCTCACTGGAGGGTTCAGAAGAGTTCACATCTGGGCGACGTCAGCCTCACATCAACGTCAGCCTTACATCCACTCTGGAACCTCCCACTGCAGAGACCATAGTTCTGTGGGGGGCGGGGGAGGGGGGGAGTGCCGGGAAGGCTGCAGGCCTCCACTTGACCGAATTCTAGATGATGCCACACAGTGGGGTGGACAGTGGTGGCGGCGTGGGGAGGACCACCACTTCCTAAGCATGTTCTGCAGGCTGGGCCCTGGGCAGCTTTGCATTTATCATCCCATGTCATCCTTCCAATCAAGCTACTGGATACATATGAGATATTTCCATTCCGCAAACAAGAAAGTGGAGGCTCAGAGAAGTCACTTGTTCACATGATGATTCAGAGTGATGGAAACACGGGTGAAGTCACAGTGGGGAGATTCCTTTGAACGCCCAGCTCTCTTCCCAGGACCATGTGACTTCAGTTAAGGTTCTCCTTGGGGTTCAGTTTCCTTATCTGTATAATGGGGTCAGTTTCCTTCCCTACTTACAGCTGTCGCAGCTCTGCTGCTTCCAGTGTCTGCCACGTGCAACCACCCTCCCCTTGGCATTTCGTTGCATGTCCATGACGGCCCTTCCAGGTATGTGCTGTTCACCCTGGGTCACGGACGAAGAACTGACTGGGCTCCTTTCAGCTATCGCCACCATGGCGGGCTGCCCCGTGGCAATCCAGAAAAGACAGTTCCCTGTGCTAGGGGGACGCTGCCCCCTGCTTGACCTTTGTCCTCACAAACATCTGGAGCAGGGTGGGGATGTACAGACAGGCCCATGGCTCATGGGCCAGCCGTGGGAAGACACTTAAGGAGGCCCGTCACAGTGTTGCTATTCAGGTCAAAACACCTCCCTGTGTTTAAACAATTACAATCCANGCTGCCCCCTGCTTGACCTTTGTCCTCACAAACATCTGGAGCAGGGTGGGGATGTACAGACAGGCCCATGGCTCATGGGCCAGCCGTGGGAAGACACTTAAGGAGGCCCGTCACAGTGTTGCTATTCAGGTCAAAACACCTCCCTGTGTTTAAACAATTACAATCCATAATTACTTGCCATCACAGTGGAACAAGCCCACTGTGGTTTCAAAATCACAGTGACTGCTTTATTTAGCTAAAGCGACCGCAGCTGGGGACCACTGGATTCTTTGTTAAAGAAAATGTCTCAGCTTTGGCTTACCAACCTTCTCTCAGCCCGTCTCTCCTGGCCCCGCAGGCACACACCCAGCCCTCCCACTGCCCCTGCTGCACCACTGTCTCAAACTGGGCTCCTCACACCCATCCTTGAGCTCTTCTGTAGCTTATCCCTCTTCCTCGTGTTTCTTCATTCCCTGTCCATCCTTTAAAGCCCAAGCTGGGGCCTCCCCCTCCAGGAAGGCTGCTTTGACTACTGGAGCCCCCTTGGCCTCTCCCCCAAGCCCACTCCCATTGTTTCTTCACACATTAGTTGGCTCACTGATCTCCTGGGGGTCGGGAGGGGGCGCTGGGAGGTGAGAAGGAAGGGGGAGTAGACTGTGGAACAGGCAGGAGAGAGATGTGCCCCGATGCAGGCCTTAGTACCACACTCCTGTCTCCTGTGCTACAGGGAATAGGGAGCCAGGCTGGGAGGGAGGGAGAGGCTGATGGGGCCAGGCCGATGGGTCCTTCCCACTCAGATGGCTAGGGTGTCAGCAGGACTCAAGCTACTTCTGAAGGAAGAGGTGATCAGGGCAGATACATGATCACGGAGGAGAGGCTGGAATGGGGCGCAGCCAGGTTCGCCCTTAGTGATGCTGAGTGAAGACAGTGTTTTTCTCTCAAAGGCCAGGACTTGCAAGACATCAGGGGTGAGGACAAAAGATTCCCGTGGTGCCGAGAAACTTACAGTCACTCCCTCACTCCCTCACCAACTGTTAGAGGAAATGTGGAGTTTTTCTTAAGAGCGAACAGCTCAGTGTGTTTCCTCCCAATAGGGCTTTTCTAACAGGAATCTAGTGATGGAGTTGGACATCGGGGCTTGGAATGCTTGTCACTCTGAGTGAGAGGTGGGTCCACAGTCAGCCTGGCCCAGGGAGGCTGGGATAGGCGGCCAGTCAGAGAGGAGCCCAAGAGAAGCTGCTGTCTCTCCCCCTTGCCCGGCGGAGACCCCTCCCACACTGCTCACTTTTGGATGCCTTTAAGAGCCTCCCATTACTTCCCTCCCAGACTCCGAAGCAGACACACCTAAAATTACCGGGTGACTTCAGAAATCAGGCAGCTCAGCCTTTATCTCATCATGAAACCCTTCACAGCCTCCCTGATGAGTAGCGGTCCAGGGACAAGACTGTTACCCCATTCAACAGATGAGGAAACTGAGGCTCCAAAAGGGAGGACAACTCTTAGAAGGCTTTGAGGAGTCCCATGCTGTTTCGATTTTTGGCTGTGCCCCACTTCTCATTCCTGTGGGGTCTGACTCTCAGCTGCTTGCCCATTGACCATACCTGCCCCCAAAATATGACACCCAACAATGGCTTAAGGCATCAGGTCCAATATTTCTGAACCAAAGGCACGCACCACTAATGTATGTGGGTCAGGGATCTCGGTTGACCGCCTGGGGTCTGAGCCTCCTTCTCGTGTACCTATCAGGTTGAACTAGTCTCATTTTGGCTCTCGTCTTTTCTGGTTCTCTAAAATATTTTTTAAGGGGGTGGGGGAGGGGAGCGTAACCAGTTCGATACATTACCCACTCACTTTTTACGTGTTTCATATTCTTTTAAATTTTTATATCCAGGAGACAGGGGTGGGGAGGGAGCTGATGTGGAGTCAGCTCGCTGCCCTCTGAAGCAGCTGAAGGCCAGGAATTGGATTAAAGAGGTGAGGAGCCTGTAAGAAACCAGAGGATGAGGTCTTCCTCCTTCCCAGTCCTCGGGGGGTCTGAAGCTGGAGACTCATGGGGCTCCAGCCCACTCCCCACCCAGCTCACCCACCAGTACTGGCAGGAGGCCTCTGAGGCTCAGGCAGCCCTCTCCCTGAAGGGCCAGCTTAACCGCAGGCTCTGCCAAGCTAGGGGGCTTGCTCCCCCAGGCTGCCCTGTCCTGGACCAGCCATCATACTGACTGTGAGTGGGACAGGGTAAGGTCCTCATGGGGCTGCCGACCGAGCCAGTCAGGCCTCCTTCTGAGCTCTATTCACTCAGACTGTGAGTCCCACCTGGTTCGTGTGGCCCTCCCAGTGACCCCTCTGCCCAGAGCTGCTCCCCTCCTCAGAGCACCATATATTATGTGTCTCCCCCAGGCTGCCCACTGTTCCGCCTCATGGAATGTTTGCTGATAGACACGCTTAGACACCAGAGTAGAGGCCAAGACCTGAACTGGGGACAGACGGAAGAGGGAAAGTAGACCAAGCTCTACTGGGGAGTGCCAGGATGAGTCAAAAAGAGAGGCATCCAGCAGACCTTCATCCTCCCCTGCCCTGCTGCCCCAGTTTCATTCATTCATTCACTCACAGGTGCTTACCTAACTCCCTCTATGCACCAAGCTCAACGCTAAATGCTGGGCCACCACAGAGAACAAGACACGGCCTCTGACATCATAGTGTTTATAGATCAGTCAAAAGGGCAGATGTTAAACAATTACACAATGAATTAATTAAGTGCTGTTGCAACTGATTCTGTGAAGNCAGGTGCTTACCTAACTCCCTCTATGCACCAAGCTCAACGCTAAATGCTGGGCCACCACAGAGAACAAGACACGGCCTCTGACATCATAGTGTTTATAGATCAGTCAAAAGGGCAGATGTTAAACAATTACACAATGAATTAATTAAGTGCTGTTGCAACTGATTCTGTGAAGAATAAGTAAGGGCAGGTGCTAAGAGAGAACGCTTGCCAGGAAGAATTTACCTGTGAGAGGGTCACAGAAAGTTCACAGAAGAAGAGATATCTTAGCAAAGACCCAGGAGATGGCAAAATAGAAACAAACGGTGCAAAGGCCCTGAGGCAGGAAGGAGGAGGAAACAGTCTAGAAATCTGTGGAGAGTCAGTGTGGCTGGAGCACAGAGCCATGTCGGGGAAGAGGGGGGCTGTGATGAGGTTGGAATAGCAACAAAGAATCTCGTGTGGGTGGGTGAGGAGCCCATGAAGAACCTTAACAAAGAAAGAGCTCTCTGCTTTTGAACTTGGCCATGGCAAATTTTCCTCCTGGCCTAAACCATCTCTCTTCTAAAAGGCAACAGACATTGGGACTTGCTCTTCCCAACCTGAAATCAAACCATATTAACAGCCTACCTCTGCACCACTCCATCAATGATTATAGCACTTTGCCACCCGTTATTTCTTTCCATACTCACAGAAACCTCATCAAGGAGGCATTTTTAGCCCCACTTTGCAGATGAAGATGTTAAGACCTGAAATTCATGAACATGCCCCGAGGTCACCTACACAGTGTTCTGCTTAAGATAACTACCAAATGTTACCAAGAAATAGAAAGTATCAGGCATTCCAAAACAAATGAAAATATTCAGGATTAATCTGCTTTTCTGAATTGCCCTCTAATAAATATAGGTATAGGGACAGATACAGATATAGACGTAGAAATAGAAAATAACTGTAGAATATCAAGAGTTGAAAGAACTTATTTTTTTTCTATAACTCTAGATTTTGTTGTTATTTAGTTGCTAAGTCATATCTGACTCTTTTGTGATGCCATGGACTGTACACAAACAAGGTTCTCTGTCGATGGGATTTTCCTTGAACGGGTTGTCATTTCCTTCTCCAGGGGATCTTCCTGACTCAGGGATCAAACCCAAGTCTCCTGCATTGGCAGGTGGATTCTTTATCACTGCTGCTGCTGCTGCTAAGTCACTTCAGTCGTGTCTGACTCTGTGCGACCCCATAGACGGCAGCCCACCAGGCTCCCCCGTCCCTGGGATTCTCCAGGCAAGAACACTGAAGTGGGTTGCCATTTCCTTCTCCTATGCATGAAAGTGAAAAGTGAATGTGAAGTCGTTCAGTCGTGTCCGACTCTTAGCGACTCCATGGACTGCAGCCTACCTGGCTCCTCTGTCCATGGGATTTTCCAGGCGAGAGTACTGGAGCGGGGTGCCATTGCCTTCTCCAGCTTTACCACTGAGTCACCTGGAAAACCAAACGCTAGATCTTAAGCTTCTCATTTTGGGTGATGAGCAAATTTTATGTTCTAGCAATGAGCTGGTTCAAAACTAAATTTCAATTCTTAGATTTAATAAATAAATAGGTTAGGGACTTCCCTGGTGGTCCAGTGGTTAAGATCCACTTTCCAACACAGGGACACACATTTGATCCCTGGTTGGGGACCTAAAATCCCACATGCTGAGGGGCAACTAAGCCCACGTTCCACAACTGCCAAGCTTGCGCATCACAGCTAAGACCCAACGCAGCCAGAAATAAGTAAATAATATATACATACAAACAAGGTTAAAGCTCTTCACTTAGAAACACTACTTCAATGTCTGTTGCAACGTGAATTAAAATGATAAATAATAAAAAAGGCATGAGTCCTAAATCAGAAACCGAAGTGTGCAAGAAGCTCCACTTTCTTCTACTCTTCTAATGACCCCAGTCCAGGGTCCTGAGCCTCCTCAGAGGAAGGGTTTGAGCCCCCACTCCATCAGGATCCACTCTTAATGCCCGTGTTCAAGGGAAGACACGGAGGAGACTTGCAGAAAGAGAGAAACAGACACTGTGCTGCAAAAGAAACCCCTTCCCCCCAGAAAGCAAAGCAGGCGGAGGCAGATTTGGAGGCAGGGGTAGGGGCTGGGCAAGCCTGTCCTTTCCACATAAAACCCTGGGCGCTGGAGTCAGGCTCAGCATTAAAAGTCTTACACTCATGCAAAATTCTGCTGCCAAAACTGCTGTGCAAAGGCACAGGGAAACTGAAATTTAAAAACTGAATCCTCAGTCCCATGGCAAATGAGTCATTCAGCAAATTGGAGTCATTTGGCAAATTGGCTTTTAGCAAATTGATTTTGGAAGGCTGTCCACTGGCCAGTAGAGTGTGCAGAGTCTGGTGGAGAACACAGCTGCCAGGGAGCAGATCTCTTCCCTCTACTCCCCCACAGGAGAGATCTCCAGGTGCCCCAGAGGCTCCAAGGAGACATGATGTCAGGGGATGTGGGCAAGCCTGGGTGCCTTTCAGCGTGGCCTTAGGTCTGATCCCATGAGAAGCACCTCTCCCACCCACGAAATGGACCTTGAAGTCATTTATGGATAGTTAAACCTCAGCGCTTAATCTGTAAAACCCGCCAATCCTCTGCACCACTTAAACTCCTGGTCCACCCGAATCTGAACATCTGCTTGGCTGCCACTGATGGATGGGGTGCACCTCTGCAGGGTCCTGCACTTGGGCCACACCCACCCGGGTTCTCCAGAGTCATTCAGTGCAGAAGGCTGGCAGAATCACCGCCAAAGCTACTCACACTCAAGGGGAATCATCTAAGCAATGGTTTATCCACCTGCTCCTTACACCCAGAGTGCGTGCTCTCCAAGGCTTCCTCCCACTCTGATGTTTTGAGGTTCTGAGGCACCGAATCCTTTCCTTTGGGTTACAACCTCCGTGTTTTTTGTTTGTTTGTTTGTTTGTTTTAGTCCCTCAGTCATGTCTGACTCTTTGCAACCTCATGGACTAGGGCCCACCAGGCTCCTCACTCCACGGAGGAATGAGGCAAGACTATTGGAGTGTGTTGCCATTCCCTTCTCCAGGGAATCTTCCTGACCCAGGAACTGAACCAGGTCTCCTGCATTGCAAGTGTATTCTTTACCATCTGAGCCACCAGGGAAGCCTCCATAAATTACAATAAAATAGAGCCATGACATTAAGTCAGCAAATCCTGCCCAGCCAGCCACTCAGCGGTCATTTAGATCCACAGAGTGATAAGTGGGGGACACACATTAGTGAAGGTCTTACTGAGTAGACACACTACAGAGGGTCCATCAGAAAAAGGGGAGAATCGTATGGAGCCCAAAATAGGGGGCCAGTGATGACAATGTTGATGAACTGATGTTCATGGAAGATGAGGACATAGAGGAGGAGGCCTCTTTACAATACTCAAAATTCTCTCACAGCCTCACCTTATCTTCACAAGGCACATAGGGAAGGTATTGAGTCCCATATTACAGAAGGGGAGGGTGAGTCCCATCAAGGTAAATACCTTGTCCAAGTCAGTCTACCCAATTTGAACCCAAGTCTTTCACATTCATATCCGGGAGCCATCTATGTGCACCCCGCTGCCCAGATGACCACCTTCTACTCTGGAATCCTTCCACGTGCACAAAGGACAGTGACTTGGCCCACGTCAAAGGCCGATGTGCCTTTGCTACCAGATAACAAAGGAGCATACTCTGAAGTCAAGATGGCAAAGGAGGAAAACAATCTTAGACCCTATTTAGTATAAACTCTTCCCCACCAGAGCAGAGAGAGAAGGAATTCCCAGCCTCACAGAATCCCATGCCACAGAGTCTTCTGATTCTAGTGCAACATCAGGGCTGGTGGCCTTTCCCAGGCTGGAGCACTGGTGCCCGCCGACCCATCAGCTCCATCCTTCCCCTTCTGCTGCAGACAGTGAGGACCTGGCATAAATACGGCCGGAGACATGCTCTTATCACAAACTCTGCCGGCTTGTTCTGCCCACAAACATGTAGTATTTCATAATCGTGGCATCCAGTGAACGCCTCGCCACTCTTGGTTGAATGAATGCACGCACGTATCCATGAATGAATGAAGAAAACTCTGGCCTACATACAGCATGTCCTCCTTTCCACAGCAGCTTCGCATCCATTATCCCATCTAATCCTCGGGGTACCCAGGTGAATGCAGTATTGGAATCCCTGCTATTCCTATGGGATGACGGAGGTTCAGGGCAAGGACCATCTCACACAAGCTGGTGACAGAGCCTGGCCTAGAATCCCAGCCAGGGTTCCCTATGCTGGCTGCTGACCTGGGCTACGGTCTCCAAAGAGAGGAGCTTTGCCTCCAGAGCCCAGCAACCTGCAGCATCCCTGGTCACCCAGTTCACCACCAGAGGTCAGGAGGCTGGAACTACAGGAAAGCCCCCAGAAAAAAGGAGTCCTCACCTCTTGGCCAGGGAGCACTTGTGACTTTCCAAACAGTCCTCCACGTTTTCCCCCAAGTTAGCTCGTAATTTCCAGATCCAGATGCGGACCGGAAAGCCCCCACCCCCATCCATCACCTCTCTGATCCTGACTCACTCTGGGGGCAAGGAAGTGGGAGGGGTGAGATGCCCAAGTTTCAAGTCTCACCAGTATTTGGGTTTTTCTTTTTTTTTTTTCTGATAGCTTTATTTTTTAAAAACAATTTTACTGAGATATAATTCATAGACCACACAACTCACCCATGTAAAGTATACAATTTGGGACTTCCCTGGCAGTTCCCTGGGTTAGGACCCTGTAAGGAGTGCAGGTTCAATCCCTGGTTGGGGAAAGAAGATCCTGCATGCCGCTCAGTGCGTCCAAAAAAAATAATAAAAATTTTAAAAACAAATAAAAATAAAGAGTACGTTTGGGAGAAACCAATCCAATATTGTAGAGCATTTATCCTTCAGTTAAAATACATCAATTTAATTATAAAAAAGAAAAAAAAGTGTACAATTCAGTGTCTTTCCATATCGTCACAGAGTTGTGCATCCATCCCCACAGTCAATTTTCACAGTTTAATGACCCCAAAAGAAACCCCACACTCCTTAGTGTCACCCCAAGTGTCCCAGCCAACGACCCAGCCTTAGATGACCATTCATCTACTCATCTACTTTTTGTTCTATAGATTTGCCCGTTCGAGTCTCATCAATCTTTAAAACAAAAAGCCTCTTCTTCGACCCCACAGTCACTCATTCATCACAGTTTTCCTGACCACATGTTCCCCCAGGGACTGATTGCCCAGTGCTGTGTTCAGAGCCGTGCAGGCAGGGCGGAGATGGCAGCCCGACATGTGGGGGTCAGCCCGAAGCCGACGTCCTCTCCTGCCACTCCACTCTCTCGCTCAGGCCAGGCATGCCAGTGCCCTTCCTGCCAGAGCTCCACCCCAGCTTCTCTGCCTTAGTCTTGGACATGTTAGTCCTCCTTCACCTTGACCCCCATCACACCATCCTCAGACTCCGTTGTCCCCTCTCTTCCTTGCATACTCTGTGCTTAGTCACTCAGTCATGTCCGACTCTTTGTGGCTCCATGGACTGCAGCCCACCAGACTCCCCTGTCCATGAGGATTCTCCAGGCAAGAATACTGGAGTGGGTTGCCATGCCCTCCTTCAAGGGATCTTCCCAACCCAGGGATGGAACCCAGATCTCCTGCATTGCAGGTAGATTCTTTACCATCTGAGCTACAGGGAAGCCCATTAGCATCCTCTATCCCCTCGTTAAATGCCAGAGCTCCTCAGAGCTTGACCTGGCCCTTTTCTTTTATCTCCCTTTATTCATCCCCTTTTAATCATCTCATTGACCCCATAGGGATTCAGACACTTCTCAGATGCTGAGGACACCCATGTCAGTTCTCCAAACTCTAAACCAAATGCTTGTTGGTGTAGAGGTGGCCTCTCCTGAGACTGGAATCCCAAATTCAGTGCATCCATACCTGAATACACCCTCAGGCCCCACAGCCAACCTGCTACTCTTCTGCCCTAGCCTGGTGAGGGAGGTGTAGCCCCCAAACATCAGCGACTAGAGTCAGGAACCTGGAGGTCAGCCTCAGCCGCTCCTTATTCCTCATCACCATGTCCAAAAGGTCATCTGGTTGGATGGCTTCTACCCACCCAGTGTCTCTCGGAGCTGTTCCTCAACTCCACCCCCTGCCCACCTTAAATGACCCCTCTTCCCCCTTTCTGAGCTAGAACACTCATCTCCATATGGCCTACCAGCCACGCTAGATTGCCTGCTCTAATCTGCAGCCCAAGGCCCTCCCTTAGGTCCACCTTCTTCTCAGCCTCATCCTTACTCACATGCATTTGCTCCCGCAGCACTGAACACTTCAGTCCCAGAACACACCCAACTTTGCTGTGTATTTCACCCCTCTCCTGAAAAACTCTCTCCCAGTCCTCAACCGCCAACTCCTACTGCTTTTCCTTCAACAACCAATCCAGACCTCACCTTCTTGTGAGAGCCCCGCCCCCAGGCCCCTTACATGCAGGGCACCCTGAATGGCAAGACCCACTCAGCTCAACCCCTTCAAGGACTATGTTCTGCTCCTCTATCTCTGAGTGTCTAGTCCCTGGGAATGTTATGCCCATGGGGCCCCCATGAATGTCTGAAAGAATGAATGAATGAATGAGTAATCCAGCTGGGTGGACTTGATGGGACCCAGAGCTACTCACCAGGGACAGAGCATGACAGCGCCCACAAGTCAGGAGAAGGGAGAAATGCCCAAACCGTCTGCCTCACCCTAAGCAGTTTACAACCAGTTCGTGGGAGACCAGCTTCTCAACACATCTGATCCACCACAATAGCTTACAGGTAGCACTTAGCTTACAGGCAGTGTGCTCATTCCCACTAGAGCTCAGAGGAACCAGATTCTGGGGAGAGTGGATGAAGTCTTCAGAAGTGGCCTGTCTCTGGGCCTCACCCCAGCTTTCCAGAATCTGAACCTAACGAAGGTTGAAGGGTTGAAGGAGACAGTGCTTCTCCAGGGAAATCCCACCCAGAGGGCACTTTCCAGAGCTCCAGCACTCTTGCTGGGAAAAGCTTGGCACCTCCTTTTCACCTGGAAGCCTGACTGGCTAGTAAGGATAAGGAAAGGGGCAAAAAGCATAATGGGGACATTCCTTACCCCCTCATTCCTCTCAAGGTCATGGCTTGGAGTTCATCTGCTTGACCTTTTAGAAGACAGGCCTGACTAAGGTTCCAGAGATCAGGCCAGATCCCCTGTCCAAGTGGGAGGGAAGCAGCCCCAGGAGACTTAGGAGGTAGGAGCAGCGCCTAAAGGAGGCTAGGAACTTCCCTGGTTGTCCGCTGGTTAGGACTCCTCACTTCCAATGCAGAGGATATGGATTCAATCCCTAGTTGGGGAGCTAAGATCCCACATATCATATAGCACAACCAAAAACGAGGAGTGAGAGGGGGCCGGAATTTAGTAAATAGATAAAAGTTAAGCAAGGAGGCTGGGAGGAAGGCTGGAGACTCAGGTGCCCCTGGCAACCTCTTCTGTGTGACTCTGGGCCAGCCAGGGTGAGATGTAATGGTCTGACCTGACTTCAGTCTTTACATCTGGAGGAACGTAAACACTGAAACACACCAACACAAAAGGAAAGCAAGTGGACACAGGCAATTCAACTGCTCCTGGAAAATGTCACATCCAGCTAGTGACTCTCAGGGGCCCAGGTCCCCTCTCCCACGCCCCATCTGCACCCTTTTCCTTCCTGGTAGCTCTCTTCTCTCCCTCCCGCCCCTTCCCCAGTGCTGGGCTTTGTCCCCATTCCTGAGTGGCAACACTTGCTCCCAGAAGCATAGTTTCCTGGCCCTGATCTCTTTCTTACAGCCAAGTAAACTGAGGCCCAGGGAGGGACTCGAAGGCACCACACAGCTGCCTGCCCACCCCTGCAGGATAAAGCCCTCTGTACCGATCAGGCTCCCCGGTCCTCCCCTCACTGTGCTGCGAGTCTAGGAACAGCTGCTCCTCGCCCTGCCCTCTCCAACCACCACTGCCTCCTTCCACCACAAAGAGAAACAGGGCTGCATCTGAGCACAGACGCAAGCCATGTGATGAAGAGATAGAAGTCTAGCTGGAGGATTCAAGGCCTAGAGAGCAGCCGCCTCAGGGGAGGCCTGGTGCTTCCTGCCCTGTGCCGTGTGGGCGGCTGTGTGTAAGCCGTGCCCAGCACGCTCCGACCTCCTCCCAGCTGCCCCTTCCAGCCTGATGCCGGGCCTGATGTCCGACAACTAAAGCAGAGTCTGGGCCAAGAGAGAAGAGGTGAGTGGAAGACCTGCTCTCTAGAAGCCTCAGAGAGTGAAGCCCCTTGCCTGCTGTTCCCCGGTGTTCTCTGAAGCCCACTGAGGGGTGAGGCTGAGTCATGCAGACACTTGCCCACAACTGCAGTGCCGCGGAAGAGGGGCAGGCCCTGAGATCGCACCCTGCTTAGGCCCGAGGGCCACCTGCCTCCAGGGCCAGCTCCCCCGACACCAGCACCCTGGACGGTACCGAGATGAGCGAGCAGACACAGGCCTCTGGTGCCCTCTGCTGCTCAGCACTCCCGTCCCACAGCCTGCAGGGCAGCCCTGAGGCTGTGTGGAGACACTCAAGGAATGCCACCAGTCCCTGAGGTTGCCCTAGCTCTCAGCAGCCCCTCCGACTACCTTCCCCAAAGGAGCCCGGACAAACGCCACGAGTCAGCCCCAGAAAGGGCAACAAACCAGTCAGAATGCACCAGGGTGCATCATGGTAACCAGCACTCCCAGTGTGGAGCAGCTTCTCACAACTTTTGTTTCTTGGAACTGGGTTGTCTGGGGGCGATGCTGCTGTTTCCTCCTCCAGGATCCAGAACAAGGGAACAGCCATTTTCTTTAATGCTGCCCGTGAGAGAAGGCGGGAGACTGAGGGGCCTCCGTCGATCTTTAAAACTTCCGCTCGTAACGCATTGTCCAGATAAAGTCTCTTGGCCCTGCCCTACACAGGAGGCCTGGACGTGCAACCCTAGCAGGTTGCAGTAACCTACAGAAGTCCAGGGGTTGGAAATATTCAGAGAACAACATGATGACTAGAGGCCAGTTTACTCTTAGGGTCACCAAACGTTTGGCTCCTTCTCCCTCCGTACAGCCCCAAATTCCCCTCTGGCACACTAGCACCACAGGTCCTCTCAGTACCGTATCAGGGTGGCATGTCGGGGTATCCTCATCAGCAACGAGACGCCATAACTCCTGTATCACTCACAGATGGGGCATCTCTTGATTTCAGGTTGTTACCTGAAAATTAAAGTTATCTGCCGCCCTTAAATTCAACATTCAGTGAAACGACGAGGACAAGGTCACGTCAGCAGTGCATCCGGTTAGAAAAAGCACAGTCGGGAGACACATCTTGGCAGATGCTGCTCCAGAATTATCCTGACATCCCACGGGCAGACACTGAAGGGTCCCTGCCCTAGGACTGCGGCATCTTCCTTGCTCAGGGACTGAAGCTGTTCCTTGGGTATCTCTTCCCGGGTTCTTTATGCCCCTTCTCCCCTGGCTGACTGGCTCCCTGGGTTTCTTCTTACTCAGAAACTTGGGGTGTTGACAGCCCTGTCATGGCCACACCACCCTTGCGTCTACTGGACCTCTGAGTTCCAGTGTGACACAGTTGCACTGTCCCTTAGGTCTCAGTTTGAATTCAAGAGAGAGAGAGACTGACTGGCCTAGTTATATTATTTAGAACCAGGCACAGGAGTCATGATTACCCTCCAGCTTATGCATGGATGCGCTTGAGAAGGGACCACATGCTGCCCACATAGCCTGGGTTGCCCCAGAGGTAAGAACAGGGAAGACAACGGATGCTTATTTCCTCTGAGACAAATTGCTTGGAGTTGCCTTTGAATGACTCGGAAGAAAACACACAATAAGGGGTGAGAAAGTGGGGCTTGGCCTTCTCCCACCTCAGACTGCTAATTGTTTTCCTTATTTCTCCAAGTCTCAGTTTCCTCATCTGGATAATGGGACAACAATCTCTGTTCCCCACTCACCCTTTTTGTTCCCTCAGGTACCCAATGGAACGATTGCAGTCTCTGGGATTGCCTGAACTAGAACACAGTCTGGGTTTACCGGTCACCTCTCTCAGGAAGTTTTGCATTTGTAACAGAGAACTCTCAGAGACTGAATAACCAGAGAAAGGCACTTCTCTCTCTCTTTACTTTTTGGTCACACCCCGGGGCATGTGGATCTTAGTTCCCTATCCAGGGATCGAACCTGCACCCTGCGCACTGAAAGGCAGAGTCTGGACCGCTGGGGAAGTCCAGAACTCATCTCTAATAGTGAAATTAGCTGTGAGAGAGGTGAAAGGGGGAAATGGTTCAGTAGAAGGGCGGGAGGAGAGAGGGGCAGTCGAGATCACCTAGATATGAAGTCTGCTCTCCCTCGCTGACTTTCCATTTCCTCCTATGTGGGAGAAATGAGTCAAGGCTGATCTTGAATGACAACTCTTTTTACCAGAATCCTCGGGTCATTTTCGGTGGTAAACTTGCGTTTGAACCATGTGTGTGGGCGTGGTGCCCACCACACTCTTTCTGTCCCCTGTCTTCTAAATTCTACCCAGAAGCGATTCCGGCATAGTGTTGATGATAGCAACGCTATTACAGCCCGCATTTCTCAGCCTCAGGGAACGTGATTGCTGGGGGTTTTCTTCGGGAAACTCCTTCCTTCCCTGGTCTGTGATAGTCTGAAGATCTGCTGTGTATGTTTAGTTCACCCTGTTTCTGAAGCAGAAGTCACATACAAGGGATGACGGGCACCGTCTGTGTGTCCTTGTGCTCAGAGCCCCAGCATGGGTTTTAGCAAATATCTTTCGTAGAGAGTATCAAAAACTAACAATAGGGCTTCCCTGGTGGCTCATTGGTTAAGAACCCACTTGCCAGTGTAGGAGACATGGGTTCAATCACTGGCCCGGGAAAATCCCACGTGCCATGGCTCAACTAAGACCATACACAACTATTGAGCCTGTGCTCTAGAGCCTGGGAACGGTAACTACTGAAGCCCTAGAGCCTGTGTTCTGCAACAGGAGAAGCCACTACAATGAGAAGCCTGCACATGACGACAAAGAGTAGCTCCCACTTGACACAACTAGAGAAAAGCCCA
>SJYA01001504.1:17573-143830 GCA_006410615.1 Neotragus moschatus
GGGCAGGAGGAGAAGGGGACGACAGAGGATGAGATGGCTGGATGGCATCACTGACTCGATGGATGTGAGTCTGAGTGAACTCTGGGAGTTGGTGATGGACAAGGAGGCCTGGCATGCTGTGATTGATGGGGTCGCAAAGAGTCGGACACGACTGAGCTACTGAACTGAATATTGCTACAATGCTTTTCAGTCTATGAAACATGGCCACATTTATTATTCTATTTAAGACTACTGGTAACTCCAAAAGGGTAATTATTTCACAAAAGCATAAACTGAGGTTCAGAGAGGTAAGTGACTTGTCTAAGATCACACAGCTAGTAATAAAAATAACAATTGAGATTAAAATTTAGGTAGTAAGACCAAGTACCCCTTCCACCTAATCAGATGGTGTCTCTCCCATACACCCAGCTTGATGGCCACAATCCTTACTCCCCAGGAAGAGCATCTTTTATGTCAAATCAATAAGAATAGACTTAGGGCATAACCTCCCCGCACTTCCCTGGGAAAGGGGACAGAGGGTCGTAGCATCACCACAAAATGAGTCACCTGGATCTTATTGAACTATAATTAAAAGGAGGAAAAAAGACTTTAAAGCCTGTCCACATGCTCTCGTATCACTGACCTGGCTCTCTTTGGAGCCTCTGGGCTGGTTCTACTTTGCAAGGCCAGGCCAAGTGGTACTCTGTCCACCCACATGACAGCTTCCCTAGGACCAATGCCTACAGGTCTCTCCTCTCTGCTCTCCAGTCTGGCACTGTCAGAAGCTGGTTGTACCCTTCTCTACACCTCTCTACACCTTTCTCTATCTGTAAAGTGGGAATGATCTCCACTTTCCTGTCACCATTCTCCACTAGGAATGGAGAGGAAGACAAAAGTTCTTTCTCGAGCCACAGTTTCTTAAAGGATTTGGTCTTTTTATAGAGGTGATAGCGGAATAAAAGGTAAGAGCAAGAGTGACCTCAATGCTACCTGATAAGAGGACTCCAGAGGAGAAATTAATTCCATGGAATATTCTAAGGAGCCAAATCTTCTTCTTTTTAAATTTCTGGCCATATCTCACAGCATGCAGGATCCTATTCCTTGACCAGGAATCAAACTCATGCATTGGAAAGCAAAGTCTCAACCACTGGACTTCCAGGGAAGTCCCATGGGAAATCAAGGCTTCTAAATGATAAGTAGTTCTTTTGATACAAACCCTTCTATTCCAGAAAGAGAGCCTTTCGAGGGTTGTGACTAGAGATGACCTTGCTAATGTGGATTCTGCCTGGGGCCCCCTTCCCAGGATGAAACCAAGGGGTGACTGTGGGAGACAGTGCCAAGTGGACCTGGAACTCAGATAGATTCCATGGTAGCTAGTTCTGAGTCCATAATTCCTTCGTTCCTTTGGTTTCTTTCTCAAAATGGTAAAGTATGGTAAAATCTCAGTTGCATAGGGGCAGTATTTCATTGTATCACAGCCATAGGAAAATGTACTGAAATGTGTATGAATAATTGCCATTATTTCTGTGGATACATCTTGCCAGTCACCATGATCTGGCACCATTGTCACTTTGATAAAAAGCTCTCAGAGACATGGTTTCTCTATCTGAACAATGAAAGAGTTGCATTTCATTGTCTTTGAGGCCCCTTCCAGAGTGAATACTTGCTTGGAATGATAAAGCAAAACATCAGAGCCTTTAAGACTCGGGGGACTGGTGGGGGGCAGAATTCACCACCACTCATCCAGGTTTAGTGGGAATAGATGATGTTGCGTGGATGAACCATCTCTGCCTGTTTCCCTCCCTATTGTCTTTCCTTTGAGAGTTCTAACACATAACCCGACGTTGCCACTGCTTACACAAAAACTGGCCATCGTATTGAAACCTTAGGCTGTTTCCTATCATTGTCTGCTTCTCTGCTGATGATCCCCCAGGAACTTGCTCACATGTGAGCTTCCTGAGGGCAAGAATCGCATCTCCATCTCTGTTAGGGCTTTCTAAAGAAAATGATTTAAAGGCAGTAGGATAGATAGATAGCTAGACACATATGCATATATGTGTGCATATGTGTATCTGTGTATATACTGAGGGCTGGGGAAGTGAGGGCGGGAGAGAGAGAGAAATAAATTTCTTTTAAGGAATTGGTTCATATAGTAACAGGCTGGCAGGTCCAAAATTCATAGAGTAGGCTGACAGGCCAGACGTTTAGGTAAGAGTTAATGTTGCAATCTCCCATTTAAATTCCATAGGATATCAGGCTGGCAACTCAAGCAGCATTTCTACAGTGCAGTCTTGAGAATTCCCTCTCCTGGGAAACTCAACTTTTGCTCTCAAGGCCTTCAACTGATTGGATAAGACCCACCCACTGGATGAAGGGTAATCTGCTTCACTCATTAACTTAAATGTTAATTACATTAATAAATAATTATGGCAACATCTAGACTGATGTTTGACCAAATGGCTGGTCATCATAGCCTGGCCAAGTTGACATATAAAATTAATCATCCACACCACCTCTTGTTCACCTCTGTGTGCCCACCTGGCTCTTAGGGGTGGCCAAGCTTGAGCAGATAAACAATGAGGAGTCCTCAGGGTGCCAGGATATGTCCTGACTTCTCTCTGCCCTAATATTTCTTACCTTCCCGTTTTTAATAACTCAGGTCTCCTGAGTCAAAGACTCAGCCCCATTCAGCAGCACCCACTGTTCATCCCTTGACCACAATCAGTGGATGTTGCAGAAAGGGGTTTTAAGCCTGAGCTTCATCCTTGGCTCCACCACCCATTAGCCCAGGGACCCTGAGCAGGGAGTTTAATCCCTTAGAGAGTGAGTTCCATATCTGTGAAGTGGGCCGTGTGATGCCCCAGATGGGGTGGGACTTTTGTGAAGCTCAACGGTATGATACACATGACATCCCAGTTCAGTGTCTGCCATGAATGAAGCACCCCGTCATCTTAGTAATGATTATTTTATTGCTTCTTCACACACAATTAAAACTCACTAATTCAGACCTATCAGAGAGGGCAGCCAATGGCTGGAAAGTCCACATTAAAAAATAATTTTAAAATAATGTCATTTTATTACTTTAAAATATATTACTCAATCCAGGCTAATAAAGTGTTGCATGGTGAGCCCTTGGGGGATTCATGTTAATGAACAAATAAGGACAATTTGAGGTTAGTCTATCAATTATTGGTGTGGGAAAGGATGTCTTGGAAAGTGCTTGAAAACAGTGTACTATCCTCTGTAGATTAAGTGTTTCTCCTGCAATCATCTTAATGCATTTTATTAATTCAACAGCTTCTCCCTACCTTGAGAGCTCTCCAGGCAATATGGGTGCAGGACTGACTGGGTTTCTACAAATTGTGACTCGGCAGTAACCGAGTATGTTCGCTAAGTTAGGCCAAGACCTTTATTTTATGTTCTTGCCTTTTCTTAGAATTCTGTTTCTTAGAATTCTATAGATGACCATCTTCGTCTACAACTCCCAGAGGTAGAACTGTTTTTATCAACAAGCAAAGATGCTAGACTTGCAAACCTGGACACTGGACTCAGACAGATCTGGGCTCAAATTCCAGCTCTGGCTTTTGTAAGCTGTGTGACCTCAGGCAAGCCACTTACCTACTCTGGGCCACAGTAAAGTGGAGATCAGGTGGTCTCCCTCACAGGGTTGCTTTGGGATTCAATAGAGTGGTACAACCACAGTTGCTGAAATATTGGCCCTGGCACAGGTGCCAATCTAGAGATGAGTCAGCGGTTATGGGCATAGTCTGAATGAGGCTCCAGGGATAAGGAATGTTGAATTGTTAATCTGCATGCTGGGCCAGTCCTTGGGTGAATGACTAAAGTTACCCATAGACAGACTATGATCCCAGGGCAGAAGCCCAGGAATTATTGTTATTATTATTATTAGCAATAAAAATGACAATTTATAGCTTGTAAGAGCTATCCAGCTTCTCCCTAAAGTTCCACTGAGATGATTTATATTTGAGGAAGCTGTACAAGGGCCATGGCATTTGTCTGTTCCTCTAAGCATTCCAAGTCTGGGTTAGTTTCACTCCCAGAGACCCACGTGCTCCAGGTCAACTCAGTTCCTGCAGAAAGGCTGTCTCTGAGTGCAGGTGGGGGTTGGGCCCTTGACTGTACCATGCATCAGGGTCAAGAACTACCAGCGAAGGGGAGTGTCATGGAGACCTGGGAACAGAACATCAGTACTTTCTCTGGGGAGGGGTGGGAGCTCTACAATCGCCTTAGTCTGTCCCCACTTCATCTGACCGGGAGGTTGGGCTAGAACCCCTTGCCTCAGATTCTCAGAGGAGAGGGCTCTGAGTCCTACAATACAGGGGACCTGCTCAAGGTCACACAGCTGATGAGCACAGCGTGTCAGCCTCCAAAGGTTCTCTTACCGTCTCAGATTCTGCAAAGTCTCCCGGCTTTCTGTGAGACTTTTCAGGCCAAGTTCTCTCACCCTCCTTTAACAGCCCAGACCATCACCCACAGCCTCTCTCTTGGAACTGCCTCTGCCCTTTCTCTAATTCCAGTCACGCTCCTGAATGTCATAGCACCCCATGAAGGCAGTCCTGGATCTTATCTGATTTTGCTGACCCTTGGCCAGCACAAGGACTGGGCCTAAAGAACATACTTAATAGCTGTCTGTTGCATGTGTTGACAAAGTTAATAAGAATTTCCCAGAGACTTCACTGGTGGTCCAGGAGCTACGAATCCACCTTCCAATGCAGGGGACTTGGATTCAATCCCTGGTCAGGGAACTGAGATCCTACATGCCATGAGGTAACTAAGCCCACGCACTGCAATCACTGAGTCCGAGTTACAACTGGAGAGCCCATGGCCACAGCCAAAACCTAACGCAGCCACAGAAATAAATGTTTTTAAAATGTCCCAGGGGCCTGTGGAGAAGCAGAGGACCTGCTTGCCTCTGTTAAATGATCTCAGTCTAAGCACAGCTGACTGAAGGTGGACAGAGGGGCTACTTAGAGCTGGGCAACCCAGGGACAGGTGACACCCCCCCCCCAGGTCTCCCTGCCTGTCCCCTTAGGGCCAGGCCGCAGGAGAAGAGAGCAGCCCAATACCACTGATTTGAGCCAGGCTACACGGGTGCTATATACACGGCCCTTATAACAAAAGAGCCCCAAAAGAGGTTCTTCTCAAGGGAGTTGGAGCCAGTTAAGGAAGAGGGTCTCATGGTAACTGACTTTGCACCCCCTTCGCCCCTGACTAAGGACACCTCCGGCCCCCACGCAGTCCATGTAGTCCAAACAGAGATGGCAAATCAGTGCTGTAACTAGACTGCTTGACATCCGATCATGTTTTTAACTTGAACCTCTTCCATGCAACATAGTTATTTCCCATAAGAAACAGGAAATGCGATGAATAACAATAGTGTAGGTGCACTAGATAGGCCCATTAGCGTGTCTTCAGAATTTTGTTAACCACACATGATTTTGAAAGCAGTACCTACTTTTAATATCTCCAGACATGGTTTCAGTTGCCTCCTCTTTGGCTCTTTTCATTTTTCTTAGTTGAGCTCCACTGAATTCATGTCATTTATGGCTGGCGCAGGTGCCCCACTTGACATTTCTTTAGACCTTCAGAAAAATGATGAACCAGTTGCCATTTTCACAGGAATGCAAGACATTGCAAGTTACCCCAAATTCCTGAGACAAAAAAAGGCACAATTATTTACACAGTAGTTTTTATACATGCCTACCAGCTTGAACTTTAATCCTTTGGTTGCTGACGTAACAATAACAATTTATGTAAACAATTATCCAGTAACCGACAAGAGCATTTTAATAAAGCTAAAATGTCAACAAAAAGTACAGTTTATTGATAAATCTGCTTTCTGGATTTTGTTCTGTCTTTTTAAAATGATTAAAAAATAAGCTTCAGTTTAAAAGATCTTATCAAAACTCAGTAAAATATTTCCAGCATGAGCTAAAATATGCACTTACTAAGCAAAAATATGACACCTCACCATTCACACTTTTGTGCTGTTTCAAATTTTCAACAGAAATAAACCAGTGATCATCTAGAATGGCTGAATTAAAGAACTCAGGTTACCTTTTTCTATCTTTACAATCAGTGCATCATCTTGGTTCATTTCCGATCTACTTCTTAAGCACAAGCATGTGCAATACCACAGGAGGTTGGAGGTACAAACTGTACCCGCAGAGAAAGCAAACCATTCTGTAGCCTGTGGGTGGGTCCACGTTTGGGGAGCCAGCTCTGCAGCCGGTTCTCCAGATTAACTTCTGTGCACAATAAAATGTTTGTTAAGGGACAAGCAATAAAACTGTCCTAACGTGAAGGATTTATGATTATTATTATTAAACTCCACATACTACGATTGTTTACAGCTTAGGCCAAGGAAAGATTTTTCATGGAGGGGAATTTCATCACTGACATTGGTTACAATTGCCAGTGTACAATGGCAATAAAAGCCAAATTTCAGTCAAATGTATTGGTTTTTTTTAAACTCCTCGGTACCTGCTTCTCACCTGCACTAGAGGATGGTGCCCCTCGCCCCACCCTGAGTGCACAGACCAAGATGCCCTAAACAAAGCCCCCCAGGGTGTCTTTCAGAGCTGGCTAGCAGGAACTGCTATGTATTTTTCCTTCGTAAACAGCGAAAAGCGTGACATTGATTGTGTTGCCCTTACTGCTTTGGCACCAAGAAGCTCAGAACCAAATTCACCAGACACCTTGTGGGACCTCATGGAATTTTAACTTCGCCCCTTTAATTCCACCCTCCAAGTGCTTAGATGTCAACCTAATGTATACCTTTCCAGTTCTAATATTCACTTACTGTTGTATTTCCAAGTTTTCAAAATGACTTCCCACACAGCCTCATTAACATGCCGCCTCCTTCTGTGTGAACTTTTCCTTTTGCATCTCAGTGGCTTTGGATGGGGTTTGCAACCTCCAGTTTGCCGCAGTCCCCACCACCGCCCTACGCACTACCCTGTAGCCTGTCTCTTTCACACCTTCTCTGCTTATCCTCTGACAGCCTTGGATTTTACAACCCGTGTGTGTTCTTGTTTATAGAGTTTTGCAAGTCAACTCCTCTCCTTGGTGGAGTGGAGCGGGAACTTAGGCCAGCTCAGCCTGGTGTGAGACATGCCGAGACCTGGAAAGAGGGGCACTGTGTATCTGGCACCATGCCAGGCTCTTTTGCATCCTCTCACTTAACCCCTCAATAACTTGTTGAGAAAAGCACTGGTACCATTCTCTAAGTGAGGCATCAAAGCTCCAAGGAGTGAAGCACCTCATCCCAAGTCACAGAAATAGGACAGAAAGCCGGGGCGTCTGGAGCCTGCTCTGATGAGGGTGGAAGAGGACTGGAATTCTCCCGGAGGGAGCAGGAATGCCTAGGGAAGAGGTGCCCCCACCACTTCCTGGCTCCACAGAGACACCCACCAGGAGACCCAACAGTGCCCGCCCCAGGGTCACTGCACAGCCCGCAGTCTCTGCAGTCTCTCAGGCCCTGTCCTCAGAGGGACGCCTGCTGGGCTTAANGGAGCAGGAATGCCTAGGGAAGAGGTGCCCCCACCACTTCCTGGCTCCACAGAGACACCCACCAGGAGACCCAACAGTGCCCGCCCCAGGGTCACTGCACAGCCCGCAGTCTCTGCAGTCTCTCAGGCCCTGTCCTCAGAGGGACGCCTGCTGGGCTTAATGCCCTGCTGTTGCCATCTGGAAATTCTTAATTTTTGAATAAATAGCCACAGCGCCCCCACCCACACCGTCCCCACCTAGATTGTCAGATGGCAGCAAGATGGCCCAGCCGCCACCAGGCTCCCCTGCCCACGGTGTACGGAGGACTCCCTGCACAAGCAGAGGCTTCTGGGAGGCCCCACTCATAGATCCCAGCTCCTCCTCCTCCTAGACTGTTTACAGCCAGAATGCCTTGGTGTCACTGATACTCTAAGCTGTCTGCGCTTTGCTCTAGATGGTCACCACAGCAACCAGAGGTTAGCCTCGGCCGCTGAATGAATCAGCAAATATTTATCAAGCACTGCGCTAGCAGCTACGGGGGAAGATGAGCAGCTTCACTGGACAGTCCAGTTTTCTAAAGTATTTTTATCATAAATGCCCTAGAAGCAAGGGTGCAGGTAACGTTTGTAAGACTCTTTCTCTCCCACCCTGGAAGCCGTGAGGTACACACAATGGATAGTTTTACAGGCCCAGACCTTGAAGCCAGAGACTTTGGGGTTCATGCGCCAGCCCCAGCAATGGCAGCTGTGCACACTCTCTAAGCCTCAGTTTCCCCTTCACAACACAGGACACTCACCCCTGCCCTCCTTACAGGGCTCTCGCTTTAAGGACAAAGTGAGCTCATGTATAACAAAGAGCTTTGTTGACTGTGCAAATGTTAGGTTGTTCTTTCAATAAACATTTATTAAGCATTTTCTCTGAGCCAAAGCCTGAGTTAGGCATTAGAGCTTCTCAAATGTAAACGTTCTGGGCTCATTGGGATTCACTCTTTCTTTTTTCCACTGAGGTGAAAAGTCACGTAACATAAAAGTAACCATTATAAAGTGAACACTTCAGTGGCATTTAGTGTGCTCTCACACTTAGCAAGTTCTAAAATGGGAGAAGCCTGTACCCATTACACAGCCCCCTCTTTTAAGGGTATGTTTTCTCTTTTCATTACTTCTTATTTTATATTGGAGTATAGAATCCTCCTGCCAAGCAGGAGATGCAGGTTCGATCCCTGGGTCGGGAAGATCCCCTGGAAAAAGAAACGGCAACCCACTCTAGTATTCGTGCCTGGGAAATCCCATGGACAGAAAAACCTGGAGGGCTACACTCCATGGGGTGGCAAAGAGTTGGACACAACTTAGCAACTAAGCCACAGAAACAATAGTCAATTAAACAATGTTGTGGTAGTTTCAAGGGCACAGCACAGTGACTCAGCCATGCTTACACATGTATCCTTTCCCTTGTAAACTCCCCTCCCATCCAGGCTGCACGTAACACTGAGCAGAGTTCCCTGTGCTATACAGCAGGACCTCGTCGGTCATCCACTTTAAATACAGCAGCATGTACCTGTGATCCCAGACTCCCTGATCACCCCTTCCCTCATCCTTCCCTCGGGATTTATTTTCTCTTGCTATCATTTTGTTCCTCTTAGGAGTTGATTTCCTGAGCTTGATAATATCCTGATGTCCCTCTGATCACCTGTGACTCCAAGTCAACCCCTGGATCCAACCTGAAGCTTCATAAGATAAAACCCAGTTTCCTTTGCCAGGGCTGGGGAAACCAGAGCCCCAAGCTGGCCACTTTTAATTACACCAGGGCTGGATGCGCCGGTAATCGCTGTGTATTGCAGTAAATTACCTCTCATAAAGAAGCTATCATGTTTGCTCACGTGCCCTGCTTTCCTGGAATCAGTTCCCTGTCTGCTGCCATCACCTCTTCCCAGTATCCTGTGCTCTTGGCAAATGTCCGTCTTGTCAAACCAAGGAGAGTCAGGTGCAGCGTGAGGGGGAGGCATTTGGGCAAATATTGGACTTGGCCACACTTGCTGTCCGTATCAGGAACCCGATTGGCCGTATTGATTGACAGATGCAGGGACCAACTGTTTGGAAAGCTGAGCCCCCTCGGATTGGGGTAGGTGTTTCGGCAAACAGCCCTAATACTGGGCAAACAGGCCTGTTGGAAGAAGTGCCCGGCGTGTTAGCAGAGCAAACCCAACGCTGAGCAAACAGCTTAAAAGAATGTGACCACCTCCACGTAACCTCAGTCGACGTATTGATCCCACTGGAGGCTGAAGAGGGGCTGAGCAGGGAGCAGAGACACACAAATCCCGGCAGAATGTAAATGTTATCTTTAAGCTGCGGTTGTCAGGGCCCTAATGGGCATCTGTTTGGAATTTGTCTTCTTGCAAATCTTTAAATCCAGGTCAGGGCCACGCACAGAATTTAATAACAACTTTTCAGAGAGATCGGGGCTTGGGACTGATTTCATTTTTCATAAGCCCAACTGGGACTTTCTGCTCTTCTTAGAGGTAACAGCCTCACACAGAAATTTCTAGGTGCAGGTTCCAAGCCAGGAAGAAGCAGATCTTCTGAACATTAGTCTGTAGGTTACCAGAGAGGAGCAAATCCAGAAATAAAGGTTCTTTCTCTGACCCATGGACTGGCCATGCATGGGAGCTGGTCGAATGGAAAGAATCATGGAATCGGTACCAAGAAACGAGGGCTGGCTGTAGCTGCCAGCTCCCACTGGCTGGGCCTTCTATCATCACCTCCTGAGGCCTCAGCTTCTGCATCTTGCAAGTGGAGGAAGCAGACCTTGCTAAGGATACAGAAGGGTTCGGATTAGACAAGACCACTCTGAGGACACTCTTGTCTGAAAACACTGCCTCCGTGTAAGGTACTGGGCTGTTTGCTGTGAGACCCTGAAGGATGTACTTCCTGGGCCCAAGACCCTCTGAGATCGCCATGTAATGGAATGGACCACAGCCTTGGCTATCATCTGTTATTTTAGACAAGTGGCTACCTGGGGGACCCATCCTAGAAGCTGAGCGGGAAGAAGGAAATACACAATATTTGCACATTCCTTGAAAATCTGAAAACCAAGCTTGCTTGTCTTGTAATATCTCTGTAAAAGAACAGAGTGGGAAATACCTGCTCCTCAGTGTCCATTCCAACAAGAAGGCTGGAATCGCATGTCACTATTGGTCCACACTTCTAAGAAGAGTCACAGAAAGAACAAAACCTTACCCTCCCTCTCCTTTCCCAGGCTGGTCTGGTCCCCTTGAAACTGGGCCTACCTCAGCCATGCATATTCGAAGAGAGGGCACACCTATGCTGGGTCTTAGCTTATTCAGAGGACTCATTCCTATCTTCAGGGGAGGACTTGAGCAGTGTGGGTAATCCCAGGGTATAACTTTTCACTGCATTGAATACAAAAAAGTAAAAGGAGCTTATGAACCATTTTCCCATCTCTGGCTTCTGGCACTTGGCCTCATGGTGATGAGAAGAATCAAAGAAGGCCATGGCTCAGAGAAGGGAGCAATACTAATGAATCTCTAAACAGGCACTTACCGAAAGGCCAAGTGGTTAAGAGCAAGCGTGGGCATCAACCCAGAGCTAGGATAGGATCCCCAGCTCTGCCACTCACTAGCTGCGTGATCTTGGGCAAGTCACCTAACTTCTCTGAACGTAATATTCCGTGTAAAATGGAAATACTAATCATGCTGACCAGAGTTCTTGATCTTTCTCAATCANAGGCAGAGGATGCAAGGTTCCAGGCACCTGTTGGACCCCCAGTGCCCCTCCCTCCCCTCTCTCCCCTCAGCTCTTCAGAACCATGACACGATTAAAGGTAAAAAGGGGGAAACTTGTTCAGTGAAACCACTGCTGTTTTCAAGGCCCAGGAAGCATACCCTCAGTGGCCTAGAGGTAGGGAACCAGGGCACATATCCATCACCCCCAACCCCTTGCCCTAACCATCCTCAGGTTCCAGGCCTTACTCTCACTTCTGTTGGGCAAAGTCCTCTTTTCCTGAATGGGGAGATGTCAGGTGCTGTGCAGACCTGGCAGAGCTTCTTTTTGGAGGTGGAAGGCCAGCTGAGCGTGAACTTGGTAAGGGTTTCTGGGCACTTCAGCCCAGGTTGGATTAAGGAAAAGCTGGGGACAGTTCAGGGGCTTCCCCAGTGGCTCAGCAGTAAAGAATCCACTAACAACGCAGGAGACACAGGTTCCATCCCTGGGTCAGAAAGATCTCCTGGAGAAGAAAATGGCAACCCACTCCAGTATTCTTGCCTGGGAAATCCCAGGGACAGAGGAGCCTGACGGGCTACAGTCCATGGGGTCACAAAGAGTCAGACGCGACATAGCTACTAAACAGCAACAACAGAGACAATTCAGAGTGAGTCTTTAACCCAGCGCTCCCCAACCTTNCTCCTGGAGAAGAAAATGGCAACCCACTCCAGTATTCTTGCCTGGGAAATCCCAGGGACAGAGGAGCCTAACGGGCTACAGTCCATGGGGTCACAAAGAGTCGGACGCGACATAGCTACTAAACAGCAACAACAGAGACAATTCAGAGTGAGTCTTTAACCTAGCGCTCCCCAACCTTCTTGGCACCAGGGACGTGATTCATAGAAGGCAATTTTTCCATGGACCGGGGGAAGGGGAGATGGTTTCGGGATGATTCAAGTGCATCACATCTATTGTGCACTTTGTGACAGTGCTAAGCCACTCTGTCACGTCCAGCTCCTCGCCACCTATGGACTGTAGCCCACCAGGCTTCTCTGTACATTGGATTCTCCAGGCAAGAGTACTGGAGTGGGTTACCATGCCCTCTTTATTTCTAATATAATGCCACCACTGATATGACAGGAGGTACTGGTCCATGGCTGGCCAGTGGGGACCCCTGCTCTAAACCCNGTAGCCCACCAGGCTTCTCTGTACATTGGATTCTCCAGGCAAGAGTACTGGAGTGGGTTACCATGCCCTCTTTATTTCTAATATAATGCCACCACTGATATGACAGGAGGTACTGGTCCATGGCTGGCCAGTGGGGACCCCTGCTCTAAACCCTCCTCCATTCACATTTGGTCACAGGAGCCCAGAAAGTCTTTATCCAGTGCCTGCTTTGTCTCCCCTGCAGGGACCACCTCCTCTGAAAGCCTAAGTCAAAAGGAAGGGGAAACCTTGCCCCTGATTCTGCGGCTGATGCGTCTCCAGGCACAAGCCGCGCTCCTGCGGCTGCTGAAGATGCAGGCTTGAAAACAGGAGCCACGGTTCCCTTCTATGTCCCCACGGTCTCCTGCCATCACTAATGACCAACTGTTTACAGCAAAGGCAATTAGACCGAATCCCCTGATAGAAGGGGTTAGTTATCACGAGCCAGGAAAAGAGGGGCTTATTGTAAGCGGACGCCCATCTACCTGAATACACAGTAGCTAGCACTGCTCTTGAAAGCACCCAGGTTAGAAGAGGGTCTTCACTTGAGAAGCCCCCGCTAATCACAACCATAATGTGAACTGCACAAGCAGCGGCACTGCTGATGAGTCACTGAAAAGGCTGGAGTGATGCTGAGAATGTTCGATTAATGACTCACTTCTGTAAAAACGGACTCCGCGGCTCAGGGTCCATCTCGGCTGCTTTATACTAAAATCACAATCTTGCCTTCAACCACGGAACCTTCCGTACAGATTCTAAATATCTTCGGAACTTCGGACTTTGACCTAAGTAAATACAAATATTCGCTGAACCGGGACCGACCTCGTGAGTCATGGGTCTGTGACCCGCACAGCCACTCGGCGCTGGAGCTCAGAAGGGCCCCTCACGTGGTTTAACACTGCTGTCACTCTCGTGACATTCTTAATAATTTCTGAGAAGGGAAATTATTTTCCCCCAGCATTTGCAGTTTGCACTGGGACCTGCAAAATGATGTCACCAGTCTTGCACCAAACTCTTATTGGAGAAAAAAAATAAAATGACACTAAGAGAAAGCAAAACATGGGAATCCATACATCAAGCCCCTTTGCAATCATTTGGATCAAAATGCTCCATTCTTTGACATTTCTGAGCAAAAGAACATCTGAGCTGCAGAATCCCTTTTTGAAGAAAAGAATTTATTGCATTAAAAATTCCTAATGAGCAAGTCTGAACCTGTCCTCCAAACTAAGCCCTTTCTTCCTGAACAGCTGCTGTCAGGAAAGCACCTTTCTGACTTGTTGTATCTGCAAGTCAAAGTCGGGGAGAGTCAGCCTTTGCCAGCCTGCTTCTCAGTTGTTCAAAAATATTCACCCAGGATTTCCCTGGTGGCACAGTGATAAAGAATCTGCCTATAATGCTGGAGACACACATTCGATCCCTGATCTGGGAAGATCCTACAGGCCGAGAAGCAGTTAAGCCCTGAGCCACAACTATTGAGCCTGTGCTCCAGAGCCCGGGAGCCACAGCTACTGAGCCCATGTGCTTCGACTATAAAAACCCGCAGGCCCTAGAACCTGCACTCCACAAGAGAAGGCACTGCAATGAGAAACCCAAGCACTGCAACTAGAAACAAATCCCACACAGCAATGAATAACAGCACAGCCAAAACTAAATACAATTTTTAAAAAATATTCACTCAGAGTCTCTACAACAAAAGCAACTTTTGGAAACTCCAGGTCAAAGAAAGTTAATGTTTTGAATTGCAAGACTTCTCAGAACCTTTAAAGAGTTACCAGGATTCTCCACAGCTATGCAGACACCACTTTCCAAGCTTATTTTACAACATCAATCCACCCACCCACCTCCTTAGAGGACTATTTACCATCAGATTCGTGGAACTTAAACTTCAGAGCCTCTCTTCTTCCTAGGTCACTCCTAGACTCTAGAAGGATCCTGTCAAAGTGTTCACTGGGTCATCTGTTTATGTNCACAGCTATGCAGACACCACTTTCCAAGCTTATTTTACAACATCAATCCACCCACCCACCTCCTTAGAGGACTATTTACCATCAGATTCGTGGAACTTAAACTTCAGAGCCTCTCTTCTTCCTAGGTCACTCCTAGACTCTAGAAGGATCCTATCAAAGTGTTCACTGGGTCATCTGTTTATGTAAACTTCAAAGAAGTAAGATCTTGCTGTCTCTGTCTGCTTAGAGAGCACCCCCAAAATTGTACTAGTTTTGGACCCTACAAAATGTGCATCCTCCTCTGAGCTCATTCCCACATCCAGAGGCCCCATCCCTATATTATGCCAAACATCTTAAAATGCACTCACATCCCTCCCCACTTTGAAGTAATTTGTAAGTATCTCTAAGAGTTGAGTCAGAGATAGCATATCATTTGCTTATTAGACTTTTAATTAAACATTCTTTCATATTAGTTTTGCTCAGTTGCACGGAATGTTAATTTTGGAGGCAACAATTTTTGCATTTCCATGTGGCCATCATTTCTCAGGCCCTGGGAAAGCTAGGGGCCCTGAGTACCAGGCCTATAACACACAACGCATAAGACGGTGCTGTATTAGACTTCCCTGGCAGTTCAGTGGTTAAGACTTTATCTTCCAGTGCAGGGGGTATTGGTTTGACCCCTGGTGGAAGAGCTAAGAGTCCACATGTCTCATGGCCAAAAAAAAAAAAAACATAAGTAGAAGCGATAATCTAATAAATCCAATGAAGACTTTTAAAAAATCTTTTTTAAAAAAGTTCCATATTATAAAAAAAAAAATCCAATGGTGTTGTACTTTCCAGTCTCAACAGTTTGAGAAATGCTGCCTTAGATTATTTTCATAGTCTTTCCAATTCAGAGGAAATATCTATCTAGGGTCTAATTCAGACTAGAGGGAGATTAGAGTGGTGAGGAGAGAGGAGTCTGGATTATAGAAATGGAACTTTTTTATTCTCAAGAATCAGCAGGTTTCCTTGAACTGGGTTAACAAGGTGCTATCTAATGAGACCTGAGGGGCTGCTTTAACATTAGGACAAGATTGTTGTGCAATTAGCTTCTCAAGTCTGTATATGGAAATGAAGGCTTTTAAAATTCTTGAAAACAGCTCTTGCTCTTAAGTAATTGAACTGTTTCCTCTTGATGCAATTCATTCTCTCCTGCTTGGACACTGCTTCCTTTAACTAAACCTTAACAGAAATCCACCTTGTGAGAAGCACTCTACCCAGTAGGTAAAGCATGAATAAGCCCCAGTCCCTACCCTCCACCAGCCGACTGGCTTATCAAGAATTGGCACCCTTTTTCTGCAAAAGGCCAGATAGTAACTGTGTATGGCTTTGCAGACCATCTTTGCGTCAAGAACCCAGCTGGGCCCTTCTAACACAAAAGCAGCCTGAGACCACGGACAAATGAATGGGTAGAGCTATGCTCCGTTAAACTTTCATTTCACAAAAGCTACTGGGCTATAGCGTGCTGACCCCTGGTCTAACACGGAGATAGACACATAAAGAATTTACTATATGAAGGTAAACCTGAGTCTGTGCTAGCCCGGGACTATGGATTGCAGATGGGAGAGAAGAAGCAACTGATTGCCAGGGGAAGGAAGGACGGAGGCTTCCTGGAAGAGGTGTCTGAGTTTATGGAGCCATTGTGTCTCAGTTTGGGCCTTTATTCCCTGGTTGCTTTGTTCTTGCCCGATTTTCCTCCCCAGCAAGGCTGGCACTTCTAAGAGCTGGTGTCTTCTCGTATCATTCAAGAGGCTTAAATAAAATGGGTGCATATGTCCTGCCTACAAAGTCAGCATCCAGTCACATAAAGTTAATGTTGTAAGAAGGAAACCCTGACACCAGGCTCTGTCCCCCAGGCTTCAGATAACCATTTTTTGTTTGGGAAACCAAACCACCTGTGCCTTTGAGGGAAATTAAACAATGCAACCTCCTCCTGTACTGCAACCTTGGCTGTAATTCCTTTATTGTTCTAGAGACACTTTCTCTTTGCATTCTCAATATCCACATGTCATGTAGTTTATTGGGACTTGTTTGCTCAAGGCTGTGCAAACACAAGAACAAAGGCAGCTCTGAGTATCACCCCAGCCTTTGCCATCACTTCTCTCCCTGTGAGCTCAGCGGTCTTCAGCACCCCATCCCCTCAAGCGGTGCTTGAGATGGGCCATCAGGACTGGACAGGAGATGAGGCATTCTCTGGATAGGCCTCCTGAGAGCATATCTTAAATCCACCAGGAACTGGGAAAATGATGATACCCTGCAATAACAGCAGGTAAATGACTTCTGCACCCATTACAATGGATGGAACTGATAACAGCAAGACCCAGTAGTGGGTCAGAGATCTCACCAAGAGACACCTAGGGAGTTTTGTCCCCGCATCACCATCATCAGCCCCTCTGCAAAGCCTCTCCGTATTAACATCTAACCTACCTATGAATACAGCGTGGAGGTATCCAGAGTACCTTCCCTGAGCTCCTTCTCCAGAGACAGTCTGGAGCCCCCAATGTCTATTCATGCCTGGTATACACTCCCTGGGGAAACAGCCCTCACATGAGTGACTCCTTGCCAACACACAGGGGGCTCTCCNAGGAGTTTTGTCCCCACATCACCGTCATCAGCCCTTCTGCAAAGCCTCTCCGTATTAACATCTAACCTACCTATGAATACAGTGTGTGAGGTATCCAGAGTACCTTCCCTGAGCTCCTTCTCCAGAGACAGTCTGGAGCCCCCAGTGTCTATTCACGCCTGGTATACACTCCCTGGGGAAACAGCCCTCACATGAGTGACTCCTTGCCAACACACAGGGGGCTCTCCAGGAAGCAAAAGGAGGTCAAACCCAAAACTGCTGGATCTCAAATGTACCTCCTCTCAGGGTATCAAAAGTAGTTAGCACATGCGAGCATCGTGTCCCTCCCCTCCTAAGCACTTAGCACCCCGAACTGCAGTTTTCTCATCTGCAAAAGTAAGCAAGTATNCCAGGAAGCAAGAGGAGGTCAAACCCAAAAATGCTGGATCTCAAATGTACCTCCTCTCAGGGTATCAAAAGTAGTTAGCACATGCGAGCATCGTGTCCCTCCCCTCCTAAGCACTTAGCACCCCGAACTGCAGTTTTCTCATCTGCAAAAGTAAGCAAGTATCTGACACGACTGAGCAGCTAAGCACACACAGCACATCTGTCCTCCAGTTTCGAACCCCAGACCCCAGGCTGTGGCAAGACGTAGCTGTCAGCACAGCCCCTGACTGAACCCAACTCCCTCTCCTATCTAACACCGGCCAGGGTGGTCGCAGTCCACAGAGGAATCTCCCCACCAAGATGGCCCTCCTGCTTCCTCTCCACCTTCTCAGGGGTTGCCCACCCTTCAAGCTCTGCTTCCAGGCTGCCTCTTCCAGGAAGCCTTCCCATTACCCTAGCTCTCCCGCACCACCTCCCTCTCAATAACCTCCTCTCACTTTCAGGCAGGCTCACACAACTTCAGACTTAATAACACCCTGTCCAAGCCTGCAGTCTCATCACTCTGCGTGTGTTCATTATCTCCCCAGAGTGTGAGTTCGTTGGCTGGAAACTATACCTTCTCTTTGAACCCCCTAAATGCACTGCACAGAGCCAGACAAACAGCAGGTGCCCAATATAAAGATCTGCTAATATAAATCCCAGGGATTTTAAAAAGGTCTGATCCCAGTTTCCTCCTCTTTTAAAAGACATGATCATAGCTGTAACCAATACCTATAAGGCATTGCATATTTAAAAGATATGCCACGTGCATTATCTCCTTAATCCACAACCCAGGGAGGTAAGTGAAATTAATCCCATAAGGCAGATGTGAAAACAGACCGCCAGTGTGTTATTTGCCTGAGAGCACAGCCAGTAAGTGACAATGTCAAAATATGAACCTAGGTCCTGTGACTTCACAAGCCCACTCTTTTTTTTTCCCCATCATATGGGGCTGTGAGCCTTCAAAACCAAGAGAGGGATCAAGGGATGACCACCAGTTCTGCTACAGAGAAACAACCGTCTTTACAGGGACCACAGAGAAGCCAAGTTTCCCACGAGACTTCAAAAAAAGTGATGGAATGTGGATCAAAAGAGAAGTCAGAGGCGAAGCGGCTGGAGCAAAATCATAGAGGGAGCAAGCAGGGGTGTTCGAGGCAGATGGTGGATATCACCCGAGAGCATGGCTGGAGCTAGGCTTGTGGAGGAGCTGTAAGTAAAAGACAAAGCCAGAGGGGAGAAATGCACAGTCATACCATAAGCATGCTTGGTGGTTCAGTGGTTAAGACTCTGCCTTGCAATGTTGGGGGCACAGGTTCGATCCCTGGTCAGGGAACTAAGATCCCACATGCCATGCAGCATGGCCAAAAGATAAAGAATAAAAACTAAGAGCGTCTCAAATATCAAGTAGAAGATTGTGAGGATGAGGCGAGCAGAGAGGAGATGGAAGGTGGGAGGCACTGGTGAGCCACCACTCTGCAGCCCTCAAGAGGGTCTAGTTGGGGAGAGAAGCAAGTAAGAATAAGCCAAGGTCATTCCAAGCTCCCAGGGCAGAGAGACTGCTAAAGTGTAGATGCCATTAGCCGACACGGGGGTGGCAAAAATTGCCACTGATTTTGACTGGGAAGGAAACAGGCAGTATCACACAATGTCAAATTTAATAATATCCTGTCGCCAGGCACTATCTCATTATTCCACACATGTTCATTATCTCCCCAGATTGTGTGCTAGCTGGCTTTTAGAAACTGTGTCTTCTCGTTTAGCCTCCACAGCTCCTTGTGCGGGGCTGAGCAGATAGCAGGGACCCAAGGAATACCAGCAGATGTACATTTCCAGACCATAAAATAGACCGAAACCCCAAGGTCATGAGAGGGCATTACAGAGAGACAAAAGCTCAATACATTCTTAAAAGCAGTTTGCAGTAGCAACCAGAAGCATCCAACAAAGCCCAGTGATGAAATGCCGCCCATCAAGGTAGAGAGCACCCCTTCATGTGTGGTATCCAAGTAGAAACTAGACAATCATCAGCGGTTTCATGAAAGGAATCCCTGCATGGGGAGGGAGACCAGACAGAACAGCTCCTTCAGCCCCCTCCATCTCTCAGACGCTATCGTTCAAAAATGCTGTGAATTTGATCTCCGGTTTCTTTGGCATGTCCCATTCAGAAATAGCCAGACTGATTTAAAAAAAGAAGTCTCCATGCCTCTTTCTATTTCTTTCAAACCCTTTAAATGTCAAGTTCCAGACCACTGCTCTGCCTTGCCGGGTGGTTGGATACCAAACCCATGAGTGCTGGGCTTAGAATAGCATGCCTGGCGTGGCCAGAGGAGGGGTCTGACTTCATGCATTCCTAATGCACGTCTGTTTTTACAGCCATGAGACATGTCGCCTTCCTTCGCTGTTCACATCAATATCACACAGGGACGCTGACACAGGGCCATCTGTCCCCGCAGACACATTTTTGGGGGAGAGGAGGCAGAGGGAACCAGAGGGAGATAGATATGCGTTTTTGTTCGAGTCTGAAAATTGATTTGGGATATGATAGCTCCAGACTCAAGCTGGCCAGAGACGCCTTTTGCCGATACCTCTTGGGAGTAGTGTCTTATTTTTTCACTTCCTTCTGAAGTTTAGTACAGTCAGTCAGCCCACCTGCCATCCATCCATTCATTCATTCATTCACTCACTCACTCACTCACTCACTCACTCTTCTGCCCAGGCTTCCAGCTCTGGGCCACACATAACTCTCACCATGCTGGACTCTTCTGGAAGAAGATCTAGGAATGACTTTAAAGAGCCACAGCGGGAGCCTGAATGTGTGGGACTTTTTAGGGACTCCAGTTCTTAAAGCCTTTGAGGACCCTTCCCGCTTTCCCATCTCTCTTCTCTGATATTGTAGCCACTTTTCCGTCCACATGCTGCTCCCCGATCCCTGGGGGTCCTGCTGGACCTGTCAATCATACGAATCCACCTTCCCTTGATAATGATGAGGCTCCAGGCCCAGTCAATCAGAATAGCCCTCCACAAGGCACTACTGTGATTAGTTCAAGGAGGCACAAATGCTCCTGGTATGGTCAGTTAGAGGCTGTCCTGTGACGTTTCTGCCAGAGCTAAGGAAAATAAACTCTCTCAATTGTTGTTGCTAAATTGAGAGAATATGAGTCTGAAATCACCCACCACCCTCTTGCCTGCTCCATAGTGAAAGGACTTGTGTGTGGAATAGAACCAGTCAGAGACCACACAGGCCAGGAAGGAGGAGGAGGGAGAGTCCTGATGATTTAACTGACCCTTGGGCCCCGTCTGCAGAAGTCAACCCCAAACATGACCATTTACATGAGCCAGGACATTCTTTTCCCCCTTGTCCTCAAATGAATTTGATTTGAACTTGCAACCAACAATTTGCTCATTGATTTGCACTGACAGTGGCCTTGGCCAGATGGGGCATTAAAGAATAGAACCACAGGATGACTGCACTAGCCCTCTTTGCATCCAGAACTCTGATCTGGAAGGTGCCCTGGGTCAGGACACCGTTCCAGGGCTCTTGGTCCAGTCCCAGGCGATGCTCGTCAGCCCTGTCATGGGCACCACACTCCAGCAAGGCAGCTGCAGCTCACAGAGTGTCTTCTTATACCCCGCCCCAGACTTCAGCTGTCCTTGACTTGAAGAGAGTCTGGGTGGTACTGCAGTTTTTAGATGCATGGAGCATCTTTTGGCCCTTTTGTTCCAGCTCTGAGAGTAGACTGGCCTGGCCCCTTGTAAGGCTGGGGGGTGCCTGGACATTTGAGAGAAGGGGATCTGAGAAGCAGGGCTCCTGGTCACTTGAGCATGTGGCGGCCACACCTTGCTCTTTTGGCCTTTACTAGGAGGGGCATTACTTTGGCTCTGAAGTTAGTTACCTCACCAGATCCGCTGGACCACAAGGGAGAAGTCAAGCCTCCAGGCTGTGAGTTGGACCTTTTACATCATTTAGGAAGGGGGAGGTAACTGAAAGCCACAGGACATATGCAGATGAAAACAAGACCAGATAGTCTTGCCCTCTAGGAGCTCATGACCCTTGGTTAGAAGACCCTTTCCCAAATAGAAAGCTACAGTGCAGTGTGGACTGAGGCACATCTTTTTATTTACTTTTTATTTTATTTTATTTACTTTGTGGTAAAATATACATAAACATAAAATTTATAATTTTAACCATTTTTGTGGGGTTTTTTTGGGGGGCGATACACTGTGCATCATGTAGGGTCTTGGTTCGCTAATCAGGGATTGAACCCACGTTTCTGCATTGGAAGAGCAGAGACTTCACCACTAGACGTCCAGGGAAGTGCTTATTTTATTTTAACCATTTTTAAGTGTTCCGGCATTAAGTATATTCAGAATGTTGTATATCTATCACCACTATATATATCCAGAAGTTTTTCATCATAGAGATGGCATCAGGCCTGAGTACAGAGAGCATTAGGGGTCAAATGACCTGGGCAGACATGGCCCACAGTAGCTGGGTGACACTGGGCAAGCTACTCTTCAATAAGTCTGTTATCACAAAGTACTATTCAACCTGAGGGTCATTAGGGGATATTGCAATGAGAATATATTATTGCTGTTATGTGTGAGTTAGTTGTTCTGGCCCTTCTGTCCTCAGTGGGAACTCTGTTATGTTTTTTGAATAAAACTTGCAAAATGAAACACAACTGAAAATGGAAAAATCTCTGGCTGGAGCAGCTCAATTTCCAATGGCTTGGAACATCAAAGTGGCCCCAGTATCTGGGGATTGCTAAAGCACTCTAAATAAAATAGACATTGAACTCCAGCAGCTCATTTCCTTAACAAAGATTGGAGTGATCAGAGAGATGACACTGCAGGAATCTATTTTACCCACCAAGATTGGAACAATAAGAGAAAATGAAATCCCATCCCTTCAATCTGCAAATTGAAGTTTTTCAACAACCTGGCCAAGAGGAATTGCACCGTGTCCACTTATCATGCAGCCAGGTCATGTTAGCTGAGCTCCCCTCCAGAAGGGTCAGCTCACCCCAGGGGCCTCCAGGCTCTTGCTGGCCCAACCAGGGTCTGGAGTGCTTTGACCCACAACAGATAGTTCCCTGGGGCAATCCTTTGAAATTTCTCCAGAAATGCTGGCCCCTGGCACAGACAATCTTCCCCCAATATCTTTCACAGTCTGACGCCATTCTAGGGCCTTATGCCTAAGGGACTCTATTCACCTACCCGCTATCACCCAGATGGAAAGGGCTGGACAAATAATAGCCAACTCCATGATCGTCTTTAAAACATATTGATTCTCTGAACTATGCTGGACAAATAATAGCCAACTCCATGATAGTCTTTAAAACTTATTGATTCTCTGAACTATGCACATGATCTAAACCTGTATAAGAACACCCTATGAGCCAGCAACTCCTACCTGGGTTTTGTTAGTTTGTATTAGTTAGCTACTGCTGCATAACAAACTGCCTCAAAATTTAATGGTTTAAAACAGTGATAAACATCCTTGATCTTAGTTTCTGTAGGTCAGGGTAGTTTTGTGCAGTTTTGTTGGATGCTTCTAGCTTATGTGAGTTTGCAGTCAAGACATTAGCTGAGGCTGTCGTCTGAAGGCTAGACTGAGGCTGAAGGACCCAGCTCCAAGGCATTTCACTCACACAGAGAGCAAGCTGGTGCTGGTTGTTGACAGGATGCCTGCTTCTCACCACATGCATGTGAAGCTAGCGCCTTCATAGCATAGCAGCTGCTGTCCTCCAAGTGAGTGATCCAAGAGGGAAGCCTGTTTGTAATATCATTTATGACTTCACCTTGGAAGTCACATTCCAGCTTTTCTGCAAAACCCTACTGGTACACAGGGCAGCCCTGTTCACAGCGGAAGGATGTGAATTTCAGGAGGCAAGAAACACCGGACCGTCTTGGAGGATGACAAGTTCGCAGACACATATCCCACAAAAATCCTCACCAGGATCATAAGCTGACGTGTGCAAAGATGTTCACTGCAGCATTACCCAGGGTGGCCAGGAGTGGAAGTGCTCTGGGCAGAGAAGGAGATGCGGAGGACACGCACGATGGGTACTGTGCAGCAGGTCTAAGAAAGGGATTAAATGAACACATGGCAACATGGATGCATCTTAAAATCATGGTACTTTGTTTTAAAAAAAAAAAAGTAAACTATAGAGTGAGTTCCATAGCAACATTCCATTTACATCAGTTAAAACAACAAAACATTTTTCAGGGACACATACAGACTACAAGATACATGTTGAACCGATTAAAAATAGCTGCCTGCAGCACAGGTAGGAAAGAGAAATGGAAGGTTTTCTGTCATGCTGCACAGCATGGGGGATCTTAGTTCCCCCACCAGGCATAGAATCTGTGCCCTCTGTAGGGGAAGCACAAAGTCTTAACCACTGGACTTCAGGGAAGTCCCAGGGATGGAGATTAACGGGACGAAAGAACAAATGCAAACAAATGCATGGGGCTTGATGGGGATGGGCAAGAGGTGTGCCATTACCTAAGAAATAAATAACTCAGTCCTCTGCCCCTGAGACTCAAAAGTTTTCCTTATGCCCCTCACACAAGGAAGGATACCCCTTTCCCTACAGCCAGGTGACCTGGAGTGACCCTGTCTGCTACACAGCTGCCTTCAGAGTAGTTGATTTGTTGCTGTTGGTTGGTTGGTTTTGCTTTGCATCCAAACCTTTGTCTCCAATCCACATTTTCCTTAACATTCCGGACTCCATTCCCACCTGGGCATTACACAAACCAGTTCTCTCTCAGGGCAGGGCCCCACCACCCTCCCAGCCACGCCATCAGCATCCATGCTATCCTCCATTCTCCTGCCCCCTCACTCAGCCCCATGTCTCGTGGGGCTCCCTATACATAGCAGTTCAAACCGTCATCATCCCGTGCTTAGCAGATAGAACCTTTCTGTCTGCAACATGGAAACACGAGTGATACTTGTCTTTCTATCAGCCAAGACACTTTGAGTTGCAACTTAACATACAAATTACTCAAACTGGTTCCAGCAAAAACAAGCAAACGGGTCACCAGGCCTTGGTTTCTGCCTTCAGACTCTGCTCTGGGCTCCCCCTTGGGAAGATATCACCTACCCAGAGCTCTCAGAGAGGCTCTCCTCCCACGGTCACAAGCTGGAGGCAGAAACTCCTGGTCTATCCTTTCAGCTTCTCATCCTTGAGTCAGGTCTTGTTCCCAAGCATCACTGGCTCTCCCTGGGTCACGTGACCATCCATGAAACAACGACCATGGCCAGGGAAATGCTCTGATTGGCCAGGTCTGAGTCATATGTCACACCTCTGCACTGGGGTAGAGTCACCGACAGAAGCACAAGGAATGACAGTTGGGGAGGATGGCAGGACACAGTGACCAGCTAAGTGGCAGATGGAAGCTGGGTGGCCCCAGAGCTGACAGTCACCATGACCTCGTGGAGTGCCATGAGGATGCAGGGAGAACATGTCCCCTGCACACAGAACATTCTCAGCAAAAGTGACTCTCGCCAGCACCTACCTCAGTGTCAGCGTTATTAACTTCAGTTAATATTTGAGCATCCTGATACTTTTAAAAGCTAGAAATCCCAAAATTTGGCAGCCCGAGTATATACAAACCCTCAATACCTTTAAAATTTCTCATTAGATAACAGCCAATCAGTACCACCCATAATTCTATTTTGCCTCCATAAGTTAAAAACTTTTACATGTCACAGCTGTCTAATGAGTACATGCAGTATCCCAGAAAGCATCTCTGTTTTCCGTTTAAAACACTACATTAAAGTGAATCAAAGTCTTGGGAAGAAGAAATAGTCCCATTTATCANTCTATTTTGCCTCCATAAGTTAAAAACTTTTACATGTCACAGCTGTCTAATGAGTACATGCAGTATCCCAGAAAGCATCTCTGTTTTCCGTTTAAAACACTACATTAAAGTGAATCAAAGTCTTGGGAAGAAGAAATAGTCCCATTTATCAGAACTCCTGTAGCTCTTCTGGTTGGTTCCACAGACATAAGTCAGGTCCAAAATTTTATCCAGGATCTTGTCTTATTCTTCAAGTTTTTCTATGTCAAAATCTTCCCACTTCAACTCAAACCTGAGCTCCAAGAAGCTGAGAGCTTATCTACGCTTACCCCAAGTCCCCTGAAACAATCTTCCTGGGTGAATGTTCTGATTTGGCCGGCTGGCTGATTGGTAGTCTGGGTGGCCAGACCACTGTCTGGCCGTCCAGCTGACTGACAGTGCAGCCTGGATCTTGGTAGCTGGCAGAATTCCCATCTGTCTGCACAGCCCACACACCCCCAGCCCCCTGCCAACCAGGGCTTAGGCTCCGGCCTTTGGAGACTCTATTTGTGCCATTAACGGCAACTTCAGCGACAGCTGCCGGCAGCAGGTGCAAAGCCAAACAGAGCCCAGCTCTGGAGAGAAATCTTTTACTCGTCAAGCCAGCTGTAGAGACAGTGAAGAGAAGTGGGAGGGGGAACAGTTCTTCCTGAAAGCCGGCTCAGAGCAGGGAAAGTTTGGTCTGGGCCTTTTTCATCATTGAGTCAATCAGTTAGATGGGCCAGCTGGATGGCCACCCAGCCACACCAGAGCCAAACACCCCTCATCACGGGAACTAGGATCATCCCACCTGCTCCTCTCACTGCCAAAGAGTCCTTGTACCACCTCCAAACCCAGATCACCCTCCTTATAGAAAGGGGAGGGGACGCCTGGGACTGAAGCAAAGGGACAAGGATTTAGAGCCTCCAGCCATCACCTGAAGCCTTGCACATGAGAAATGCAGAGTCCCAGTCTCCACTCTAGACCTCTTGAGTCAGAATCTGCAGTTTAGCAATTTCCCCAGAGGATGTATGTGCACATCCAAGTCTGAGAAGCACTGGCTTGGAGACTCAAGCAGCTATTTAATCCTTAAAAAATTTTTTTTTCTTAAGTATTTATTTATTTGGCTGCACTGAATCTTAGTTACAGCCTTCAGGATCCTTCATTGTGGCATGCCAGGTGGCACAAATGGTAAAGAACCCTCCTGCCAATGCAAGAGACATAAGAGACACAAGTTCAACCCCTGGGTCAGGAAGATCCCTGGAGGAGGGCATGGCAACCCACTCCAGTATTCTGGTCTGGAGAATCCCATGGACAGCGGAGCCTGGTGGGCTACAGTCTATAGGATCTCAAAGAGTCGGACATGACTGCAGGGACTTGCCACCATGCACATGAACCCTCATTTGCGGCATGTGGGATCTAGTACCCTGACCAAAGATTGAACCCTGGCCCCCTGCATTGGGATTGTGGAGTTTTAGCCACTGGACCACCAGAGAAGACCCTAAGGCCTCAAAATTTTTATGGAGCTTCCGCTCTGTGCCTGGCAGTGTTGTAGGCTCCACGGTTACCTTAGTGACAAAAGAAAATGCCTCAGCTCTGTGCAGCTTACTTTCTAGTGGAGAGAAACACAATCAATGAGATAAATATATAAAAGAGACAGCGTGCTACTGGGTGATAACTTTTAAGAGGAAAACCGAACAGGAAGAGCAACAAGCAGAGGATGCAAGCCGGGGAGGGAGCAGGGGTAAGGAGAATGCTTTGCTGAGAGGTGGTGATGGAGGGAGGACCTGGGAGGAAGTGAGTCCAAGAGGAGGGGCTGGGGAGGGACCAGATAGTTGCAGGGAGGGAATTCCCAGGAGTGGGACTTTCTATTTTAAAATCAAAGCAGGGGCTTCCCTGGTGGCTCAGTCATAAAGAATCAGCCTGCCAATGGAGGAATCACAGGTTCAATCTCTGATCCAGGAAGTTCCCACATGCAGTGCCACAGAGCAACTAACCCCCTGCAGAACTATTGAGCCTGTGCTCCAGAGCCCAGGAACCGCAACTGCTGAAGCCAGTGCTCTGCAACAAGCGAAGCCACTTCAATGAGAAGCCCGTGCACCACAACTATAGAGTAGCCCCTACTCTCTGCAACTAGAGAAAAGCCCTTGAAGCAATGAAAACCCAGTGCAGCTACAAATAAATAAATAAAATGTTAAAGTAAATAAATAAATAAAACCAAGGCAGTCCCGGGCAAACAGGGACAGACGGTTACCCTGGAATGAGGGCAAGGGTAGTCGATGCACTCGGAAGAGGGGGCACCCTCCTGGAGACTTCCTACTCACAGTGCGGTCCTCATCTGTGCAGCATCACATCCATGGGGAATGGGAGTGTCTTATTATTAGAAATGCAGAATTTCAAGCCTTGCCCCAGACCTCCTGAATCAGAATCTGCGCTTCCTAAGAGCCCCCAGGGAATCCAGTGGCATGTAAGCTCCTTCTAGACATCTTTTCTAAATAACTTTTATTGGAGTATAGTTGCTTTACAATGATGTGTTAGTTTCTACTGTACAGACAAGTGAATCAGCTATAGGTATACATATATCCCCTCCTTTTTGGATTTCCTTCCCATTTATGTCACCACAGAGCACTGAGTTTCCGAGTATACAGTAGGTTCTCATTAGCTATCCATTTTATATATGGTATCAATAGTATATGGACTTCCCTATAGCTCAGATGGTAAAGAATCTGCCTGCAATGCAGGAGGCCTGGGTTTGATCCCGGGGTCAGGAAGATCCTCTGGAGAAGGGAACGGCAATCCACTCCAATATTCTGGACTGGAGAAGCCCATGAACAGAGGAGCCGGGCAGGCTACAGTCTGTGAAGCCTCAAACAGTCAGATACGACCCAGCTACTAATACTACTATCAATAATGTCTATGTGTCAATCTTAAAATCCTAATCTCCCAACTCATCCCTTCCCCCCCCCCACTTATAAAAAGCCTAGAAATGTAGAAGATAGAGTTCTTCTAGACTTTTTATAGGGACTTTGACACTTCTTTTGAGCTGTGAAACCATCACCCATGACATGATTTAGCATTTAACAGACTGCTGAGTTGAAAATAGACTGAGAAGCGACGGGGCCAATTAAGAGAGGCCTGATTACAATCCAGGTGAACAAAGATGGCGACTGCTGGTCTCAGGCCGGTCACGACAGAGGTTGTGAAAGCAGTCGGATTCTAAACATATTTTTAAAGGTGAGTGTGGGTTTACCAAGTCCCTGAGGAGATAAGTCCATGAGCTACTTTTCACAACAAGCTTTCTCCTAAGTTCACCTCCCTTGTATTTCCTGCAGTAATTTCCTTCCTTTGCCAACATTTGGTGGGGGTCAGGGAGAAGACTGGTTGCTGGAAGTCCCTCTGCTGCTGGAATGAGGCCGGGTCCACGTGACATGCTTTCTGGTGAAGAAAACCCCAGGGGCTCCAGGAGTCCAAGGGAAGAGCCACTCAGGCTGGGTGGGGGTGGGGTTCAGGGAAATGTTCCCCCAGAGGATTTGTTCTCACAGCAAAGCTAGATCTCAAGGAACCTGAGATGAAGGATGGTGCAGATGCAGGAAGCAGCCCCTGTGAGTCCCCAAGGGCAGGACAGAACATTTCCAGTGTGGGATCTATGGGGTCACTCTGGCCCTGGGTCCTGAAGTCCCCGCAGCCTCCCCAGTGTCCATAGAAACAAATGCAATCTCTATAGCCTGAAATTCAGCGCCATCTTCATTCAAGCCTAAATATATTTTCAATTTCATTTGCCAGTTCTCCCTTCCAGGTCTAACTCACCTCTGTGACCCCACGTGAACACATCCACTCCTGGCTCCCCGCCAGGACCAGCCCTCCACCTGGGCAAGAAGGCCGCTGCCCTGGACTCGGCTNTCTCTATAGCCTGAAATTCAGTGCCATCTTCATTCAAGCCTAAATATATTTTCAATTTCATTTGCCAGTTCTCCCTTCCAGGTCTAACTCACCTCTGTGACCCCACGTGAACACATCCACTCCTGGCTCCCCGCCAGGACCAGCCCTCCACCTGGGCAAGAAGGCCGCTGCCCTGGACTCGGCTCTTCCTGTGGCCCCTCTCTGCCCACACCCCTCTCTTTGGAGTGGGCAGTCTATGAGGTCACAAGGAAGTGTCCACCTGAGCCCACATATCCCCTCAACGCTGTTACCAACTCAGGTCCTTGGGCTCTTTAGTCAATAGCAATTGATAAGAGGCCAGACAAGAAATTCAGGCTCGGCTTTCCTGAGACTCCTGCTGCAGATGGGGCAAAAACAGGCAACAGGCGCCCTTGCTTGCTCTCCACTCTCTGAGGAGGGCAGCCTCCTTCCTTAAGTGGCATAAAGATGGCGTGAATCTGTGGGTCTAGGTCGGGTGAAGGGGCAGCTTAGGCGGTCTGCCTACCCCCTTGGTGGTGCTGAGTGCAGGGATCATACACAGCACCCTGCTTTTGCTCCCCGCATCTCAGAAATAGGAGTTCGTCTATGGCCTTTTTGTATCTTATTGTTCATAACTGCCTGAACTGTGCATGCGTGCAGTTATTTGTAGTCCCTTATAGATTCTTTTGTATTGTTGCTTGAGGAGACATTTGTCCAGGTGCAAGCACACAAGCAGAGGGTCTCAGATCTTAGCCTACCTCAGTGCCACATTTCAACATCTAGAGCTCAGACAGCCCCAGCCTCCTTCCACGGCCTGCACAGGCCTCTTTCCAGGCCAATCCCCTGAAGGTGAACAGGAAGGGTCAGCATGTGCACCCCAGGCAAGCCATTTGCAAGGATTCAGACTTTGATATGTGTGTGCTGAGGTGTCTACTTGATGTGGGAGGGAGTCGGGGTGAAAAGAGAAAGTGAAAGGCTACAGGCTTGCTCTACTCCGTCTCACCCAGTGCAAAATTCCAAAGATGGTGAAAATTATGAGCAGGAACCTGCCTTCAGGTCATTATGAAGGTCCATGCGTCCAGATGAGCAGAGAAATGTGTTTAACAGATTGATAGTGGAGTTATGACTCTTTAATATTGAGTCCCTATGGCCTGTGGCCTCCGTTTGGGCTCTTGCCTTGGGCCCCACAGAGGTTCCAGTCAGGCCTGTGCCATAGGTACAACCCTGCTGCTCTCCTGCAGGGATGCTCCTCCCCTTCTCCGCTTCTATCTGAACCCCAAATGCACTCAAGGCCCATGCGGAGATCATCTGGCCCTTTATACTGCCATCAATCCTTTCGACTCAGCTGGTACCTGAAACTTTCTCTTCTGGAAGAAACCCACTCGCTTCAGTTTAGATGGGGCTGAGCAACTAGGGACTATCAAAAAAAGACGGTCTCCCTGTGATGGAGAGACAAGCCGGCACAGGGAGCAGGGAGCACAGACCATCGTGGAGCAGGAGGAGACCAAGCTGAAGGAACCTTTGGCAGCTCCTGGATCCATCCATACCCGGCCCTAGCACTCCCTTGGCCTTCACAGTTACCTCCAATAAGTGCCCCCCTTTTTGATTTAGCTGGTTGGAGTTGGATTTCTGTTACTGGCAACTGAAAAGAGCCTTACTAATCATTCTAATTCATACACTCGGGTGTCAGAGCCTGAAGGAGTCTTAGGAACCCTCTGCCCAACTTCCTCTATTCAACATGTAACAAATCTGGGACTCAGAAAGCTGAAGTAGCTTGGTCCAGTTCACACAGTAAATCCAGGCCAGAATGGAGACAGGAATATAGATCTTATTTTTAAGCCATGACCCCATGTTTCCTCTCCATGTCCCCTTCCTGAAGTGGCCCAAACCAGAGCTGTGCGACCTCCTTCCTCTCAGCTTGAGACGTGTTCCCACATCTCTGGATCTTGTCCTGCGTTTGTATTACCACTTCATTGGTCCCAGTGGGTGCTGTATCCAAATTCAAACAGCAAATCCCCTAAGGGAGGAATCCCTGCCTTCCCTCATTCTGAAACACCCTACTGGTCTAAGCACGTCTCCCAGCCCAGGGCAGGCACTGAATGAGCCCTCGGTAATTTGGCAGTCAAAGGCCTTGACGCTTGATTGACCATATCCAGCCTTCTTTTCCATCCAAGGCTCCATCTTTGAGTTAATGTTTCTCAGAGGCAAGACTTTCTCGGTTCAACAGGCTATTTCCCAGGCCATTAGGAGCGACTACAATCAGAAGTAGCAGTGCTCTCTAGCTTTTTTTCCCTCCGTTTCCTTTTGTTTTCAATTTTCTGCCTGTGGAGTCTTTTTTTTTTTTTTCCTTCCTCCTTCTTTAACAGCCCAACTTGCTAAATTGCACATCGCCAGCAACTCCTGTGAGTTTAGTCCTTAAGTGTTACATTTCTGTAACAGATACTCCAAAAGCAGCACTTATTTTCAGGAGGGGGTTGGTGAGGCACGCTAAAATTACATTTCCATTTCTGTTCCTATGTTTTTAAGCTGTTATTTTAGCATTTCTGACTAGTTCACAGTTGACACCTACTGATGGAAAATTAAATGAAACTTGGCCAGGAAGGAGCCTTCTCTCTCCTCCCCAGGCTGAGAACGAGCTCCTTTTTTAACGAGACACAGCTGTGGAGGGGCGAAAAGACTCTTAGTTTTCAAAAGGCAAGATCTTGCTGTCCCGTCCCAGCTCTGCTGCTCACTAGTTCCTGGACCTGGATTGAGAACCAGGTGATTCAGAGGAATCACCTACACTCTCAGAAACTTGTCTTCTCTGTCAAGTGGGAATCATACCTGTAGAAACTGGGCTATCAGGAGGCTTTCTGTTATGTGAAAATATCTGTCCAGACACTGACAACATGAATCTGATACCATGAAGATTCTTGGCACACAGTAGGTGCTCAGTGGATGTTAGTTTTTTGTAGATCTTAGTTCTTTTTTCCTTAGCCATTTGACATTATTTGAGTTGGCTTATTCTCCAAACTGGCTACCCAGGTTGTGCTAGGGGTAAAGCACCCACCTGCCCATGCAGCAGACGAGAGAGACATGGGTCTGACCTCTGGGTTGGGAAGATCCCCTAGAGGAAGGCATGGCAACCTACTCCATACTCTTGCCTGGAGAATCCCACGGACAGAGGAGCCTGGCAGGCTACAATCCATAGGGTCACAAAGAGTCTGACACGACTGAAGCGACTTATCATGCACCAAACTGGCCAAGTGATTAAATATGGACTTTTAAAATATATCTATCTATTTGACTGCATTGTGTCTTAGTTGAGGCCTGTGGGATCTTTAGTTGCAGCTTACGAGATCTTTGCTTGCGGCATGGGAACTCTCACTTGCAGCACGGGATCTAGTTCCCTGACCAGGTATAGAACTTGGGCACCTGCATTGGGAGCATGGAGTCTTAGCCACCGGACCACCAGGGAAGTACCTCAATATGGGAATTATGGGATTCCTCTCCTTCTCAGTTAAATTAGCAAACCATGCCCCCAAATACAGGTGACACTAAGGCCATGGGGTCAGCCTCACCCTCCTGTTCTGGAGATCAAGCCTTAAATCTGTAACACTACGCGCAGCAGAGGCAGCTCCCACCTTCCTCACCCTCTCCTGCCACGGCCCCACCTGGAATCTTTGTTGGTACATTTCCACCTGCCCAATAGGCCCTTTCCCTGGCTAACTCCCCTTCAGACTGCAGGACAGTTTCATTACACCTTGTCTTTGGGCTTCTACCATGCCTTGCACCTCTCTTTTAGGACTAGTATTGATGGTCTTGCCTGTCTGTGCCTCCCACTAGACTTTGAACCTAGCTGGAAAGAATTGTGCCCTGTTCATCTTTTATCTTTGGTGCCAGCAAAATGCTCGGCATACATAGAAGTTCAAAAAATATTAAAGTATAAGCAGATTAATACTTTAGGTGAAAATAGGTGAGGAAGCTTCCATAAGTAAAATAAAAAATTCCCCTGCAATTAATATATAAACTCAATGTAACTCTAACCTATATTCTAATGGGGTTTTAATTCTGAAGTTTGTCTAAAGAGTAAATTCACAAGAAAAAGCAAAATAAACTTGAAAATCGATTCTGCAAAACATCAAAATATGTTATAAGGCTTTACCAATTAAAACAGCTGATTTTGGTAGAAGAGTGGGCAAGTGGATAGATGAATGTAACTCAAGAGTCCATTTACTAATATGTTAGTTGCTCAGTTGTATCTGACTCTTTGCAACCCCATGGACTAGTGACAACAAGCTCTTCTGTCCATGGGATTACCCAGGCAAGAATACTGGAGTGGGTTGCCTGACCCAGGGATTGAACCTGAGTCTCCTGCATTGCAGGCAAATTCTTTACCAAGCCACCAGAGGGTTCATAGGTCCATAGGTATATATGTCCATAGGTCCACAGGTATATACCTACGAATATATGAGAAAGGAGGGAGTGATAAGTTTGGCATTTTATATCAGCAGGAAAAGATGGCATATTTTTAAAAATAGAAAATCAATAATCAGCTGTTCACATGGAAAAAAAGCAAAGAGATCAGTTACAATAGGCTATATTGTGTCATGGTAATGAACTGCCCAAAACCTCAGTGACCTAACGCACTGAAGGCTGAGTCATGGCTGGGGCACATGTCTGTTTACATGTTGGTAGGGTGGCTCTACTCATTAAAGTGGCGCAGGAACCAGCTGATAAAGCAGCCATCATCTCAAACGTCACCACGGAAGGGGTGGGCATGGACTGGAAGGTCTTGCATTAGCAATTAAGTGCTTGGTCCTGAAGTGACCCCATCCATTCTGCTTATAACTAGGGCTAGAGCTAGTCACATAGCCCCACCTGACCACAAGGAGTGCAGGAAGTGAAATTCTACCATATGCTGTGAAGAGAAGAGAACCAAAAGGGTGCTGTGGTGAAGACCATAATGACTATGTACTGCCTTCCCCAGTTAATGCTTTGATCCCTCAAAAAAAGTACTTTTAATTTTTTTAAAGCATTAGAAAATACAGGGTACATTTTTTTTTTCTTTTACTCTTGGAAAGGAAGATGACTTCCTATTCAAGGCATTAAATTCAGAAGCCATAAAAGAACACTTTTGCAGTCAAAACATAAATGAAGATAAGGGACAAGTAATAGACCAGAGAAAATATTTGCACCATCATACATAACTGACAAAGGGTATGTGTCCATAATATACAAAAAGTTCTTGAAAATCAATAAGAAGAATCAGTATGTAGAATAATAGGCACAGGGTAAATGGACTTATTTAGAGGATTTAGGGCTGCCATCTCTGGGGCTGCACAGAGTCAGACATGACTGAAGCGACTTAGCAGCAGCAGCAGAGGATTTGGAAAAATAGACATGTTCATACACTTGTTAGAAGTAACGTGAGTTTTTTTTCTTTTCCAAGAGTAGTCTGAAAGTTCCTATGAACGTGTCGAACGTACCTACATTTAATGCAGTAATTCCTCCAAGTCCTCATACAAAATACTATCTGTAAATGTGTAGTGCACAATGTTATCATACAAAATGTTATTTATAAATGTATTTAGACCCTGCTGATCATTACAGAATTACCAGTAATGGGAAAAAAGTATTACTTTTAAGACAAAAATTGTGATTAATTCACCTATTATTTTTGGCTGTGCTGGGTCTTTGTTGCTGCGTGAGCTTTTCTCTAGTTGCAGTGATCTGGGTCGACTTCTGAGCTGCACTGTGAGGGCTTCTCACTGCAGTGGCTTCTCTTGTTGCAGAGCACAGGCTCGAGAGCTCACAGGCTCCAGCAGTTGCAGCACGTGGGCTCGGTAGCTGAGGAACATGGACTTAGCCCCGAGACATATGGGATCTCCCCAGACCTGGGAGCAAACTCGTGTCTCCTGCATTGACAGGTGGATTCTTTACCACTGAGTCATCAGGGAAACCCCAAAAGTATTACCTTTAAAAGGGCAAAAAGACAAATATACTGCTTTTAAACAAATATGGTACCTGCACGCTTTGGAATACTATGCTGGCATTAAAAGTGTGAGATAGTGTTATAAGTATGGGCGTGAGAAAGTGTTCATGATCCACTTATTGTGTGAGGTTTCTGGAACTCGCTGGTCACCCCTCCTACCCTCCAATTTCTAGCATAGTTGTAAATAATCCTAAGATCCAAGGAAGACCAGCTGTATCGACAATGATGTGGGGTGAGAGGACTCAGTGAAATGTCCAACCACATCCCATGGGCCCAGACCTGACTCTTTAGAAATCAATTTTGGCTTTTTTCAAGAAGTCCCTATAATTACAATGTTAGTTCTTCTAGAGTTTTTAAACATAGAAAAGGGCTCTAGGGGCCACTTAGCTTTGGTGTAAAATGATATAATTAATTAGCTGACATAGGGTCACCCACCAGGTGAGTGGCAGACCGGGATTCAAATTCAGATCCGATCGTTGGACGCCTCAAAGCACTTTCTCATTTCTAGGTTCCTTGTGTTAAGACAAATCGCCAGGAAGCTGCGCTCCTGGGGTCAAGTCTTTGATATTCTTCCTCCAAACCAAGTTCTGACCTTAACAGTGTGATTTGACCTTCATGACTATTACCTCTGCTTTTGTTCTAAAAACTGAATCCAAAGAGGTCCCTCCTGGTCGGCATGCCCCTTGGGGAGATGGTGCTGGGTTCTTGGGTTGTCCCTTCCTCTAGCAGTGAGAACTCCCTCTCCCTGCTGGTGCCCCTGCCCTCCCCCACCAACCTCCTCCCTTAGGAAGCACGGGATGGCATTTTGCCTTTAACAGCAGAAGTCTCGTCAGAGTTGTGGGATGCAGTTTTCTACATCCAACTACCTCTTTTTTCTCTATATTTTGTTCTTCTGTCTGGTGAGCTCCAAGCCCAAGGTGCCTGTATTCTGTGACACTTCCATGTGGCCCAGGTAGCCCAGGGCTGAAGCCCAGCTCCATGAGACCTAGGAAGGTTCAGTTCTTTTTGCCTCAGTTTCCCTGTCTGTACAATAGGAGTGGTCGTCACAGAATCTCCCATAGAGATTAAAATCACTATTTTATTCTAAATGGTTGAATGTGGCAGTTTCATGTCACAAAAAAACCTGACTGCTTTTTTGACAAAAGTCAGCAGGCTATNGGAGGAAAGGAAAAAATTAAGAAACGCATATCATCTATTGATTTAATACAGTTAATTTTCCATAGTGTCTAAAAGAAATGGTAAATCAAGAGGTAGACTCAGAATGTAATGAAATAATACACACATATGCACGGTAGTCCTGATCCAGTTTTAAAAGGAAAGACCAGGCCTACCCTCCCCTCCCACTCCAGCCCTGAGGCTGCTCCTCCTCTCTGAGCCAGAGCACTCAGCTGGTAAGGAATGGCAGGCCCCCTCCTTACATGGCATCCCTTCATTTGGCTGATCAGTTTCCCCAGGGCAAACCAACATTCCATCAATTCCCTTCCACTTATAGTGCTGGAGTAGGAAGACCACCAGTAAGGAATGTAGATAAGTAAACAGATGTCTACAAGATAAGAGAATGGTGGAAACAGGGAGATCCCGTGAGAGAGACAGGGAGACAAAGAAACAGAAAGAGATTAGTATTGACAGACTGTCTGACAAGTGTGCCAAGCTTATTCAGTGGGGGAAAGAGTAGTCTCTTCAGCAAAAGGTGCCAGGACAACTGGATCTTCATATGCAGAAGGATGGAGTGAGCCCCTTACCTCAACCACATTGATTGCTGTTGTTTAGCTGCTAAGTTGTGTCACACTGTGCAGCCCCATGTAGCCCGCCAGGCTCCTCTGTCCATGGGATTTCCCAGGCAAGAATACTGGAGTGGGTTACTGTTTCCTTTTCCAGGGGTTCTTTCCCACCCAGGGATCAAACCCATGTCTCCTGCATTAGCAGGAGGATTGTTTACTGCTGAACCACCAGGGGCTTCCCACCTCACTCTATATTCAGAAATTAACTCAAATGGATGGACAACTTCAATATTAGAGTCAAAACTTTATAAAAAAAACAATTAGAAGAAAACATAGGAGTAAATCTTTATGGAATTGGATTTGGCAATGAATTTTAGACTTGACACTAAAAGCGTGAATCGCAAAGTAAAAGATTGGTAAATTGGACTCACAAAATTTAAAAATTTTGTGCATAAAGGCATTATCAAAATATGAAGAGACAACCCACAGAATGGGAGAAAGTATTTGTAAATCATATGCTTGATAAATATCCAGAACGTAGAAAGAACACTNCTTGACACTAAAAGCGTGAATCGCAAAGTAAAAGATTGGTAAATTGGACTCACAAAATTTAAAAATTTTGTGCATAAAGGCATTATCAAAATATGAAGAGACAACCCACAGAATGGGAGAAAGTATTTGTAAATCATATGCTTGATAAATATCCAGAACGTAGAAAGAACACTTTGACACAAGGACAACAAGACAAGCAACCCAGTTAATAAAAGACCAAAAGGGACTTACCCAGTAGTCCAGTGGCTAGGACTCCATGCCCAATTCTGGAGGCCTGGGTTCTACCCCTCATCAGGGAACTAGATCCACATGCCAAAACTAAGATCCTGCATGCTGCAACTAAGATCTGGCACAGCCAAATAAATAGAAATAAATAATTTTTAAATGTGAAAACCATTACAAAATAAAAGGGCAAGATGTTGGAATAGGCATTTCTCCAAAAAAGATATAGAAATGGCCAAGAAGCACATGAAAAGATTTTTTAACATCATTGGTCATTCAGAAAATGCAAATCAAAACCTCAATGAAATACCAAGTCAGACCCACTACTAGAATGTTTTTAAAAGAATATTTTTTAGTTAGCTAGGATGTGGAGAAACAGAAACCCTCACAACATCACTTACACAAGGGGCTAGGGTTACAGAATGGCCCAGCTACTGTGGAAAACAGAATGATATTTCCTTATAACGTTAAACATAGAATTAATATGTGGCCTAGCAATCCCCTTCTTACGTATCCAAGAAAAATGAAAGCGTATGTCCACATATAACTTGTACATGAATGTTCACAGCAGCATTATTCATAATAACCAGAAAGTGGAAATGACCAAAGTATGCATCAATAGATGAATTCCAGTTGTGGTACATCCATACAGTGGAATATTATTCAGCTATAAAGAGGAATACAGTAACTGACTCATGCTACAATGTGGATGAACCTCAAAAACGTGAGCGAAAGAAGCCAGACACAAAAGTGCACAAGTTATATGATTCCTTTTATAGAAAATATCCAGAATAAGCAAATCCGCAGAGACAGAAAGTGGATTCGTGATCAACAGGAGATAGGAGAAGGAAGGAGCAGGGCGTGATTACTTAATGGGCATGGGGTGTTCTACTGAGGGGGTGAAAATTTTTTGAAACTAGAGAGAGCTGGGGTTACACAGCATTGTGAAGGCGTGAAGGCACTAAATGCCACTAAATTGCACACATTAAAACGTTTAAATGTAAGTTGTATGAATTTCACTCCAGTTTTTCTAAGTGATGTAGCGATAGCTCGGCCAAGACAGAAGCAGGGATCTGGGGAGAGGGATGGAGAGAGAGGAGCTGGGGAAACCAGGACAAGCTGTGACCTGTTACAAGAAATTTATTAGTACCATTCTGTCAGCAGGTTGCCAGCTAAATTTAATATAGATCTATACACAAAGAAAATGCCTCTTTCTACATAATGAATATTTAATCATGCATGGGTCAGGCAATTCCATAGAAGTAATTAAAAGCAGTCTTTTGTTTATTGCTCAGAAATGATAGCGGCCCGCTGACCGGAGCTGCAGACACAGTGACATATTGAAAACGTTACCTACTGACATATGTTATTAAAGAGGAATTAAGGGTCACTTTCTTCCCCTCCCCTTAAAAGCTAATCTTTCCTAAGCCTCCTGTCTGCTTACATGCAGAGGACAGCTCCAAGGGGGAGCCACCTCCCAGATGAGGCTGGAGAGCGAGGCTGGCCCCCCTCCATCTACAGCGTTCCCTCCACAACCATAAATTGAAACAGATGAGATGGTTATTGAAAAGACCATCGAGAGGAAATAGATGTGGAGTCTCTATGGAAAGTTCTCTCCACTGTTCTGCCATATCCAGCCAGTTGCAAAAACCTGTCAATCTAACTAATTCTACTCCACTGATACTTTCTCCCTGTGTCTCCTCTTTGCCCTTGAAGTTTTGTTCCTCCCTGTTCCCGCCTACTACTGACTCTTCCTGGATCTGTCAATCAAGACACTACTTCACTCATGCACCCCCATGGCTCCCCATTGTGGTATGAGGAGGAGTGGGGTACAGACTGGTACCGAGGTCGACTGGTAAGACGTAGTCCCAAGACCCAATACAACAGCAGAAAGTGACTGTGTCTGATTTAAGGCAGAGAGAACTTGAGGACACTGGGGCACTCATAGAATCGATGGGAAACTGAGAGGTCAGCCAGCAAAGGGCAGAAGTAAACTCACGTGGACCAGGGGGTGGTCCAACCAGGATGTCCTGCTTAAACCACCCCTGCCACCACCCCTGCTGCCATCATCCAACATCCCTGCAGCCCCCATGAGCCACCCCTCAGCGTCTCCACCTCTTCACGTCAACCTCCAGACTTCCAGTCCTAGGTAGGAGTGTCCAACCNCCATACTCCTCCTCACCCCATGTCTGACCATGGCTCCAGCTGACCATTCTGCATCAGGGTTCTGGGTTACCAACAGCAGAAAGTGACTGTGTCTGATTTAAGGCAAAGAGAACTTGTTCTGAGGACACTGGGGCACTCATAGAATCGATGGGAAACTGGGAGGTCAGCCAGCAAAGGGCAGAAGTAAACTCACGTGGACCAGGGGGTGGTCCAACCAGGATGCCCTGCTGAAACCACCCCTGCCACCACCCCTGCTGCCATCATCCAACATCCCTGCAGCCCCCATGAGCCACCCCTCAGCGTCTCCACCTCTTCACGTCAACCTCCAGACTTCCAGTCCTAGGTAGGAGTGTCCAACCAACAGAGCCTGGTCTCCTTCTGCAGCCTCATCACCACCATCCAGGGAGAAAGGAGCTGGTCCTCTTTGCTTCTACAGGGAGAGGCAAAGCCCTCACTTTCCAGACATCCTGCCTGTCCCACAGCTAAACCAACATTTCCTTCCTATGCCCCATCCTCACAGTGCTCTCCCATCATCCCAACTCTGCTCTTGTCTTCTCTCCCCACGGGATGCCTCAGCCTCACCTCCTCACAACCACTTGGATCATTCTCCCAATGACATGATCAAATATCACCTCCTCTAGAAAGCCTTTGCTGATTGCCTCCAGCATCCCCAATCCAGCTGTGATGCCATCTGGGTCTCTCTGGTGACACCGAAGTCTCTCCACTGTGTTTTATAGCTTGTCACACTCCTGGGCGACCCTCCCCTATGAGACTATGTNGCCTCACCTCCTCACAACCACTTGGATCATTCTCCCAATGACATGATCAAATATCACCTCCTCTAGAAAGCCTTTGCTGATTGCCTCCAGCATCCCCAATCCAGCTGTGATGCCATCTGGGTCTCTCTGGTGACACCGAAGTCTCTCCACTGTGTTTTATAGCTTGTCACACTCCTGGGCGACCCTCCCCTATGAGACTATGTGTACCCAGAAGGCAGGACTCATGACTTCTCTTAGCCCCAGAGCTCAGCACAGAGCCAGCCTGGTATGTGCTCAGATGCCTGGATGGGCCGAAATGAGGTCTGGCCCAGGATTTCTGTTGCATTCCTGGTCTNCCCTCACCTCCTCACAACCACTTGGATCATTCTCCCGATGACATGATCAAATATCACCTCCTCTAGAAAGCCCTCGCTGATTGCCTCCAGCATCCCCAATCCAGCTGTGATGCCATCTGGGTCTCTCTGGTGACACTGAAGTCTCTCTACTGTGTTTTATAGCTTGTCACACTCCTGGGTGACCCTCCCCTATGAGACTATGTGTACCCAGAAGGCAGGACTCAAGACTTCTCTTAGCCCCAGAGCTCAGCACAGAGCCAGCCCGGTATGTGCTCAGATGCCTGGATGGGCCGAAATGAGGTCTGGCCCAGGATTTCTGTTGCATTCCTGGTCTGCAACAAATGGTTTAGATGTCCTTTGTTTTCCAAGTGTGTTTTGGAAACTATACACTGTAAGGGCCCATGAGGATGGGGATAACATCTTTTCCTTAGATATCCCCTCAGTTGATAGCACAGGGCTGGGTAGCACATAGTAGGTGCTTAATAAATACATGGTTCGCGCTTCCCCTTTCTTGCCCCTATTGTATTTCTTTGAGTTTTCTGAAGTGCGTCACCATTGAGTTGACACTGAATCAAATCAAACCTAGAAGAGCTTAATAGCAATCACAACCTTGCAGATTTTTTTTGCACATACCTTCTTCTAGCTCATGACAGAGAATGCCAGCTGTCAGTCAAAATCCCTTTCCCCTCCCCCAGACTATTAGCAGTATAGCCCAGCATATCATGACCTGGTTTTGACCACATTTCCCAGGCTCCTCTACACTTAGGTGTGACCATGTGTCCAAGTTCTTGACAAAGGAACATGAGAAAAACCTCGAAGCCTAGTGCTCTCGCAGCCTGCCTTAAGGATTGCCCAAAGCTATCTTAGTGAGAATTCCTATTAAAAGCCTGAGTCAAAATAGGAAGTCATATGACATTCAGCAAGTCACTTTGCCTCTCTGGGCCTCTGTTTCTCCGTCAGACTCCCTTCCAGCTCTCACACTGGAGAAGTCTAAACTGAATCTGTAAGTTCCCTCCTCACCTTTCCCCTTTTCAACTGCCCCTACCCGCTGCCAGGCAGGGGGGCTAATATCATGTTTGGGAAACAGCTGTCCCTGCATTCCCTTCTAAATCATCAAGTCCCACTCTCTCTGACTTTTAAAGACCTGCATGCCTCCCCTCATAATGTCTGAATTATACTTCAGTTCTTTTGATTTCCTGGATAAATGTAGTTTTCTCATATAGTCTGCTGCAGACTGCCTCTCCCTAGAATTGAAAACCCCAGAAAGCCATCCCAGGTGAGCTCCCTCTCCATCACCTGTAGCCATGGCCAGTACCACCAGGCCCCAGTGACCTACCTTTGGCCTAAGGGGAGGCCAATGTGGGAACAAGGAGGAGCTATTCTTATGTCCAGCATGAAGATGTGGCCCGTATATAGCAAGGCAGCCATACCAGTTAAAATATTGAGATGCTTCCCAGATGGTGCTAGTGGTGAAGAACCCACCTGCAATGCAGGAGACGTAAGAGATACAGGTTCGATCCCTGCGTAGGGAAGATCCCCTGGAGGAGGGCATGGCAACCCACTCCAGTATCCTTGCCTGCAAAATTCCATGGACAGAGGAGCCTGGTGGGCTACCATCCATAGAGTCACAGAGTCAGACACAACTAAGGTGACTTAGCACACATGCTAGGTGTGTCATAGCTTTTGGGCTTCCCTGTAGAAAATTTGCCTGCAATGCAGGAAATTCAAGTTCAATCCCTGGGTCAGGAAGATCCCTTGGAGAAGGAAATGGCAATCCACTCCAGTATCCTTCCCTGGGAAATCCCATGGACAGAGGAGCCCGCCAGGCTGTAGCCCATGGGGTTGCAAAGAGTCATACACAACTGAATGACTAACAATTTCACTTTCACTTTCCATGAGTAACCACTGTCCCCAGGCTGCAATGAGTCCAAGGTAACACCAACTCAATGCACATGAGTTTGAGCAAGCCCCAAGACATGATGAAGGACAGGGAAGCCTGGTGGCATGTTGCAGTCCATGGGGTGGCAAAGAGTTGGACATGGCTGAGCAACTGAACAACAACAGCAGGCCTCCTCTGAATACCTCTAGGCTAGCTACCCCATCATCTCCCATCCTTACCTGGTAAAGGACATCCACACAGGGCAACAACAGTGTCCATATTATTGTTCTGGATTTTGTGATGCTTGTGGTATTTGTCAACTTTTTTAGTTTTTTTGTTTTATTATAATTTATTCTCTTATTCTAAATAAACATTCACTCTTGTATTCTTTTTATGAAATGGTCAGCCAGGTGTGGCCGCAAGATGAGACAGAGAAGAGGCTCAGGAAAACAGTTTATTGTTCTCCTGTGTCCTAGGGACAGGAGGCAGGGTTCACCATGCAGGGCCACGTGGGGAAGCACCAGGCTCAGAAGACAGGCANGGGTCAGGAAGATCCCTTGGAGAAGGAAATGGCAATCCACTCCAGTATCCTTCCCTGGGAAATCCCATGGACAGAGGAGCCCGCCAGGCTGTAGCCCATGGGGTTGCAAAGAGTCATACACAACTGAATGACTAACAATTTCACTTTCACTTTCCATGAGTAACCACTGTCCCCAGGCTGCAATGAGTCCAAGGTAACACCAACTCAATGCACATGAGTTTGAGCAAGCCCCAAGACATGATGAAGGACAGGGAAGCCTGGTGGCATGTTGCAGTCCATGGGGTGGCAAAGAGTTGGACATGGCTGAGCAACTGAACAACAACAGCAGGCCTCCTCTGAATACCTCTAGGCTAGCTACCCCATCATCTCCCATCCTTACCTGGTAAAGGACATCCACACAGGGCAACAACAGTGTCCATATTATTGTTCTGGATTTTGTGATGCTTGTGGTATTTGTCAACTTTTTTAGTTTTTTTGTTTTATTATAATTTATTCTCTTATTCTAAATAAACATTCACTCTTGTATTCTTTTTATGAAATGGTCAGCCAGGTGTGGCCGCAAGATGAGACAGAGAAGAGGCTCAGGAAAACAGTTTATTGTTCTCCTGTGTCCTAGGGACAGGAGGCAGGGTTCACCATGCAGGGCCACGTGGGGAAGCACCAGGCTCAGAAGACAGGCATGAGGAAGTAATCACACCACGGCCTTTACTGAGGTTTCCGTGGGAAAGGCGAGGTAGGGAAAGGTGAAAGGCGAGGTAGGGAAAGGTGAACGGCTCGGGATTGGCAAGTTTAAGTAATTCTAGCAGGTTTGGACCACAGGTCTGTCCCTGCCTACCTGAATGATTAAGGCAGAGAAATATCGCCTCTGGGATACAAGGGCCGGGCAGAGTGAGTTCACATATCAAAGGCCTGCTCTCTAAGAATTGGCTAGCCCTCAGGAATGGCAGTCTCTCCTCCGCCTGAAAGGTTTTGGAAGATGTCAAAACATCATAAAATATAATCAATAAACTATAGATGGATATCGGTATAGGTAGAACTTTATACCTATTTTTGTATTCATAACTGTGTACTCTTTTTCTTAGAGCCCCCATGGGGAGGGAAGGATTAGGAGTTTGGGATTAGCAGATACAAACTATTACATATTGGATGGATAAACAAGGTGCTACTGTACAGCACAGTGAACTATAGTCAATATCTGTGATAAACCACAATGGACAAGAATATGCAAAAAAGTGTATATGCGTAACTGAGTCACTTGGCTGCACAGTGGAAATTAACACATTATAAACCGATGGACGACAATAGAACTTTGAAAAAAAAAAAGACAGCCCTCAAGCAGTATGGGCCTCAATCCCTACAAAATCCTGGCTACCACCCCCCCACACACCTTGGTGATCATTGGCCGCAGGGTGTAGATAATGGAGAGATACATACGCCTGAGGGCAAAACATCCACCCACATTGCCTCCATTATTTCGTGAGCTCCACCTGTTATGGGTCATAGATTAATCTATCTCCCCCCAAAAGATATGTTGAAGCTATAATCCCCTATACCTCAGAATGGGCTTCCTTGGTGACTTAGATGGTAAAGAATCTGTCTGCAACACAGGAGACCTGGGTTCAATCCCTGGGTCAGGAGAATTCCCTGGAGAAGGGAATGGCTACCACTCCAGTATTCCTGCCTGGAGAATCTGATGGACAGAGGAGTCTGACAGGCTACAGTCCACTGGATCACAAAAAGTTGGACACGACTGAGCGAGTCACACTTGCACGCCTCAGAATGGGACCTTATTTGGAAATAGGGCTCTGGTGGAGATGAAGTCATGCTGGGGTCGGGTGACTCTATTCCATAGTCCAATACGATTGGTGTCCTTATAAGAAGAGGAAGGGAAACACAGGCCCAAGAGGAAAAGATAGTCAGGCGAAGAGGGAGGCAGAGGCTGAAGGGCTGTAGCTGCAGGTCAAGGATCGCCTGCATTGCCAGACCCTAAAACAGATCAGGGACAGAATCTGGGGCAGATTCTGCCTAGCTCGTCAAAGAAGTGGGGTCCTGCCGACACCCTGACCATGAGAGAATCCGTCTGTTGTTGTAAGCCCTCTTGTTTGTGATGCTTTGTTACAGCAGCCCTAGAAAGCCAATACGCTCCAACAGGAAGCCCCTTCCTAGGTGATATTCAGAGAACTTCTCTCTCCAACTATTACCAGCACAGATGACGAAACGGAACACAAAACAGATGACAGACAGAACTAGGGCAGTGGGTTTGAGGAAGTAGCAAGGGGCTGGACAAACCCTTTAGGCCCTCAGCTCAGAGCACTATGCGGGAAGAATCAGCAGAAGGGTTTGGCTGCAACAGAAGAGTGAACTCTGAAAATGGCCTACTGTGCTCCAGGAAGCACCCAGTCCTTCCTCCGGACCGGGCTCCAAGGGGCTGCTGGGCCAAGTCCAAGGTCAAGTTGCTTCCGTTGGCAGCTGGAGCCACCTTTGTACCCAGGGTTTGAGTGATCTCTGCTTCCTAGGTGGCACAGTGGTAAAGAACCCAGCTGCCACTGCAGCAGATGCAAGAGACCCAGGTTTGGAAGATCCCCGGGAGAAGGGAATGGCAACCCACTCAAGTATTCTTGCCTGGAGAATTTCACGGACAGGGGTGCCTCGTGGGCTACAGTTCATGGGGTCGCAAAGAGTCAGACACGACTCAGCATGCACCCACATGGCACTAAGCGCCAGGAAGCACAGTGACCCAGGCAGCTGGAGCCCAGGAGAGGTCCACGTGCTGCTCATTCAGAGCCCACAGTCAGGGAACCAGTGGATGGAGCGGCCAGGCCACCGAGTCGGAACTAACCGGGGGCTCCACGGGGCTGACCTTTCTGCTCACGGCTCTCCCAGCAGCCCGGCTGTACATAATTGAGGTCTGTGAACAAAGAAAGATGCCAGCTACATGAGTTGGAAAGAGACTTTAATGTGTGATGCCAGAGTGTTCAGGGTAGAGAAGGGGGTCACACTCATGACCGGTGGGACCTGCCCTCAGCCCAGTTGTCCTCAAGATGAAAATGAAAGAGATCAATTTAATTATCTCAAAGGTCCTTTCTGCTTCCGTTTTCTCAACTATGGTACACCACGCCCTGCCAGGGGCCTTGCAATTTCATGCTCCCTCCTAGCTTCCCAGCCTTCATCCATGTGTTGCAGATTGCATATCCTTAAGCGCATCATTACAACCTGCCAGGCCTCCATCCCAGCCCAGGTTCTGCTCTGCTGCTGAAATTCTGCAACAGCGCAAAAGCCATTAAACCAATCAAGTCATGAAAGTGGGGTACAGGCAACCTCTCGATAAGGTTTTGCAATTAAAAAGGAAGCAGACTGGGGAACTTCCATGGTGGTCCAGTGGTTAAGACTCCATGCTCCCAATGCGGGGCACGGGTTCGATCCCTGTTCCAGGAACTAAGATACTGCGTGCTGAATAGCATGCAAAAAAAAAAAAAAAAAATAGGTCAGGCTGCTTGAGATCAGGCAGTTAAACTGGTTTAACTCAAACTGTTAAACACAGGGTCTGCTGTCCCCTTCCAAAGTTGGAGACTAGTATTGAGCCCGTTCTGCTGACGTGGGCTGGCTTGGTGGGGCAAGAGTGGGTGCGGGTCGCCATAGCAGTGGACATCACACTGCTGTTCAGGGCCAGCGTCAAGACCGTGAAGACACGCAACAAAGCACTGGGAGTGGCAGAGGGCGGCGGGGTGGAGGGCAGCTGCGGCGAGTTGTTTCACTGGAGCCCCAGGCCCAAGGGCGATTTCTCCAGCGGAGCGCACAAAGTGATTTCACACGTTGGCAAGCTGAGAGATTTCCTTCTGGAACACAGAAAAGATTATATTAATGCTTATAGTCATGTCATGTCTGAATACGGGAGAATGACAGACACAGAACGGGACCAGATAGTCCAGAACGCTGAGACGTTCATGAGGACCTGCTCAGAAGCGATCCTGCGGCTGAGAACACAAGCCCACAAAGAGATACACTCTCAGCAAGTGAAGGAGCACAGGAGCACAGGACTGCTGTTTTGGATTTCACTGAAGATTACTTAAAAAGAGTGTGTAGACTTTACTCAGATCAAAGAGCCATCCAAGTCAAGCGAGTGGTGGACAAGAAAAGATTGTCTAAGCTGGAACCGGAACCAAACGCAAAGACGAGAATTCATGTCTTCTGAGAAAGTTTCACAGAGTCCACCAAAAGACTCTGAAGAAAAACCTGTCCCTGAAGAATATCCAGAAAAGGTTCCAGTCAAAGCACAACCTGAATTGGGAAGCTGGGGGAGATGGCAAAGATGAAGATGAATTCTCTCCAGAAGAAAGACAAATGTTTGAACAAGAAAATCAGCGGCTGATTGGTGAAATGAACAGCCTGTTTGACAAAGTGAGGCAAGTTGGAGGGAAAGTGGTTGAAATCTCCAGACTCCAAGAGATCTTCACAGAGAAGGTTTTACAACAGGAAGCCGAGACTGACAGTATTCACTAGTTAGTAGCTGGAGCAGCTGAGAAAATCAAGGAGGGCAATGAAGACATCAGAGAGGCCATCAAGAACAACGCTGGCTTCCAAGTGTGGGTGGCTCTTCTTCCTGGTGATGTGCTCCTTCTCCCTGCTCTTCCTCGATTGGTACACAGCTAGGCGGCCCGGCGGACGGCGCCTGGCACCGGCGCCACTGAAGGGAGCGGGGCTGAGACGTGTGCGCACAGAAGGGACTCCAGACCTGGGGCTTAAGCATTCAGTAATGAAAAAGAAAACCACACAACTGAAACTGCTCTGCACTGCAATCCTGAGGCCAGAGGGAAGGAGCAGGTTGGGGGTGGTGGTTATTCCTGCACCTGATGGGGCTGCTGGGGGGTGGGGGCTGCCCCAGGGAGGGGGCCTGGTGGGCTTCCTGCTCCACGAACGTGTCCGCTTCAGAGGAAGCAACGGCCATTCCCCACCCTAGCAGGAAGAACACAGGTCAGTAGCTCCTCAGGGCAGATGACCTGTGTTCCCTGTGGTTTCCTGTGTGCCTGAGCAATTGATGCACAGACTCCTGAGCAGAGGAAAAGACAGCTCGTCTTCTTTCACCCTGTGAAACTAGTAATAGAACCGCAGCCACTTACTGTCTTACTGGTGGGTCCAAGGATAGGACGTCACTGAGGGCCACCCACTCCAGTACTCTTGCCTGGAAAATCCCATGGACAGAGGAGCCTGGTAGGGTGCAGTCCATGGAGTCGCTAAGAGTCGGACACGACTGAACGACTTCACTTTTCACTTTTCACTTTCCTGCATTGGAGAAGGAAATGGCAACCCACTCCAATGTTCTTGCCTGGAGAATCCCAGGGATGGGGGAGCATAGTGGGCTGCCGTCCATGGGGTCGCACAGAATCAGACACGACTGAAGCGACTTAGCAGCAGCAGCAGCAGCAGCATTGAGCCCGTTAATGTGCCAACCTCTCTCTCTCATCTCCCAAGGGGCTGAAAAGATGCTGCCCCAACGCCTGACTTCAACCAAAACAAGTGGTGAGGCTTGCGTGGTTGCACGCATTGCATATTTTCTCAACCAGCTGGGGCTAAATACAAAACAATGAAAATGAAAAGAGGTGGGAAAGGAGACTTGTNATAGCTGGATGGCATCACTGACTCGATGGATATGAGTCTGAGTGAACTCCAGGAGTTGGTGATGGACAGAGAGGCCTGGCATGCTGCGATTTATGGGGTCACAAAGAGTCGGACACGACTGAGCAACTGAACTGAACTGATGATTGTATAGCACTATGAATATACTTAAATGCCACTGAATTTGACATTTAAAATGGTTAAAATAGTAAGTTTTACATTATATGTATTACCATAATAAAAAAAACAAATTATTATACATAGCTAACTTAATCATGATAGCCCACCAGGCTCCTCTGTCCAGGCAAGAATACTGGAGTGGGTTGCCATTTCCTCTTCCAGGGGATCTTCCTGACCCAGGGATCAAACCCACGTCTCCCACATTGCAGGCGGATTCTTTACCACTGACCCACAGAGGAATCTCCCAACAAAAAAATTACCATATATAATGAATCATGATAATACCAAGTGAAAAGTTGAAATTGCCAAAAGTGACACACAATATGATGTCTTCTTTGTGCTCAGTTGCTCAGTCATGTCCGACTCTTTGCAACCCCAAAGACTGTAGCCCGCCAGGCTGCTCTGACCATGGGGATTCTCCAGGCAAGAACACTGGGGTGGGTTGCCATGCCCTCCTCCAGGGGATCTTCCCAACCCAGGGATCGAACCCGGGTCTCCTGCATTGCCAGCGGATTCTTTACCAGCTGAGCCACCAGGGAAGTCCTTCATAACGTTAAAACAACTAAAATTTTAAATGGGCTTTTTGAGAAAGTAAATAAAGTACCATACAACAAAATAAGCAAAGCAAGAGAGTGATGAACACATTTACAAGTGGGCATTTAATTTCCATGGGGTTTTTTTAAGTATCCTTGATATTAATTTCTCAGTTTGATATTAATTTCTCATTTAAATATTTTCTTCTCTGCAATCACCCTCTGTGTTTTTTCAGTCTTTTAACATTCTTGAGTCTTTCAATGGCTGAGTCAAATATCCCTCTTGGTAAATAACACATTGCACTTGAAAACATGTGGGCCATTTTCAAATCTTTTGATATTGATTTCTAACATAATTTTACTGCGCTAAGGGAACAGATTCTATGATTTCAACACCTATAGACCGTGAAATTTTTGCACCTTATTTTATGTCCCTGGATATGTTCCAGTGTCTCCTCGTTTATAGTCTATGGGAATTTAAATCGAATTTCATTGTGTGTGTGAAAATTGTGTAAATCTTAATTATGTTGAATTGGTTCATAGTGCTTTTCAGGTCTACTGTCCCCTTCTACTTTCTATTAATTCTATTAATTTTTGAGAGCTTGACATTGAAACTCCAACTAAAAATCTTTATCTACTTAAAAAACAATTGTAATACATAGTGGAACTATGAAACTTTGTTCTATGTTTTTCAAGTCTCCTGTAAATGTGTTTTCATACTTTCGTAATTTAAAAAATTAAAAATAAAAGAATGACAAACATAGAAGTCAGCTGATAGTTATTTGGATTAGGGAGGGTAGCTTGATACAGGTTATTGTTGAGATCCTGACATTTGTTGGGTGGTGGAGCCACAGGTGCTTTTTACATTAGAAGAAAGAAAATGAAGCGGTGTAGAGAAGAGGGGATGGGAGGCAGGGAGGAGAGGAGGGAAGAAAAGTGTATGGGCCAGCGGTGAGGGCATGCCACGAAGCAAAGATTTTGAGTCATCCAATTCTGGTCACATAGGGTCCTTTAAAAAAGCTAAATGAAAAACAGAACTATCATATGACCTAGTAATCCCACTACTGGACGTACACCCAGAGAAAATCCTAAGTCACAAAGTCACACGTACCCTAATGTTCACTGGAGCACTATTTACAATAGTTAGGACTTGGAAGCAACCTAAATATCCATCAACAAATGAGATGTGGTGCAGATATACAGAACAATACTCCCCAGCCATAGAAAGGAACGAAATGGGGCCATTTGCAGTGATATGGATGGACCTGGCGTCTGTCACACAGAGTGAAGTAAGTCAGAAAGAGGAAAAATATATATTGTCTACTAGCGCATACAATGGTACAGACACGCCTATTTTCAGTAGCACTGGCACATGTACACGTGCGTGTGCCTGCTAAGTTGCTTCAGTCGTGCCGGACTCACTGCGACCCTGCAGACTGTAGCCCAGCAGGTTCCTCTCTCCATGTGATTCTCCAAGCAAGAACACTCCATGTGTAAAACAGACAGCTAGTGGAAAGCTGCTGCATAGCCCAGGGAGCTCAGTTTGGGGTGGGAAAGGAGGAAGTGAAAAGGAGGTCCAAGAGCAAGGGGATATATATATATATATACACACACACACACACATATATATATATATACTTAGAGCTGATTTACGTTGCTGTACAGCAGAAACTAACACAGCATTGTGAAGCAATTATACTCCAACAAAAAACAAAAATGCTAAACAGCATATCATGTATTGTTTAATAATATATAAGTGAAAAGCATTTGTAAAAATTAAGTGGATAACTTTGGGGGAAGGTATTCTAGAACAGTGCCTGTATATAACAGGTGCTCAATAAATATTTGCTGTTTGTTGGAGAGGGAAAAAGTAAATGGATGTTTAATACAACATTTAGCATAGTGATTGCTCTGGGATGAAGAGGAGGATATGTTTGGGGCTTCCCTGATCCTGGCATTCAGTATCGTAAACTCAGTCATGGATACACAGTTGTTCATTTTACTATCACTCCTAAAACATACAGAAGACTTGATATGCACTCTTTGTATGTATGATTTATTTCACAATTTTAAAAGTGAAAAAGGAGAAAGAAAGCATAACTTAATTAAACAGAATGCAAAGAAACAAAAGAATGTTTAGTGCTCTCTGAAAACACTAATGAATAATCAAAGCTCTGGCAAAATGGATCAAAAATGAAATAGAGAAGGCACAGATATTCAGAATGAAAAAAAGGATAAAATTCCAGATACAGTAGAGTTTTTCCTTAACTCTTTAAAGTATACTAGGACCAATTCTGGGCTTCCCTGGTAGCTCAGTGGTAAAGAACCCACCTGCCGATGCAGGAGATGCAGGTTCAATCCCTGAATTCCAGAAAAGGAAGTGGCAACCCACTCCAGCATTCTTGCCCAGGAAATCCCACGGCCAGAGGAGCCTAGCAGGCTACCGTCCACGGGGTCACAAAAGAGTCGGACATAACTTAGCAACCAAACACCAATTTATCTATGGGCAATAAGTTTTAAAGCAGACTAAATAAGCCATGCTCTAGAAAAGTGTGTCACAAGATATCAAAATGGGACTTTCTCCATCTCATCTTCAGCTGAGGGTCCTGAGACCAAGAACTAGATGCAGCTGCAAAATGCTTTCCCATTTCTAAATAAGATGCCAAACCACCTCACCTCTGTAGGGTGAGCAAGGGTTTTGTGAAACCAGTTCTGCCAGTACTGGTCTTCACCAGGTAGAGCTGTTTGCTGTTGTTCCGTTACTCAGTCACTGAGTCGTGCCCCTTCTTTGCAACCGCAGGGACTGCAGCACTCCAGGCTTCCTTGTCATTCACCATCTCCTGGAGCTTGCTCACACTCATGTCCATTGAGTCAGTAATGCAAGCTGCTAAAAGGGTACCAGTTGGAAAGGCCTGGAAGAAAGGAGGGTGTCTTTGGTGATGGGCGAGTAGGAGTTCCTCTTAACCTCAGACCAAGTGAGCTTGACAAGGACCACTCAGAGGGCTTGAGGGGCTCCCAGGATGAGGAGTCATAAAGGCTTCTTTGTACCTGAAAATCCTAAAGCCAACCGTGGTGAGCTAGCATCAGAGGGAGTGTGAGGAGCAAGGACTGACTTGGGGAGCTGCACTCTGCCAACGGTGAGCAAGGAAGCAACGGGTCAGAGGGGAGGGCGTGAAGGGAATGGAGTCTGTGCTCTGGGGGACAGGCTCAAACAGATAGGGTCTGAGAGAAAACCAGAGAGCCAGCTGGAGTCAAGATGTCACCATGCCATGGGCACTGCACCTGGAGGCCCAATGGAGTAGATGGGGCTCTGAGACAATGCAAATAAAGAACCTGCTTTAGACATCAGCAAGCCTAGAAAGTGCCAACCCCTCATCAAAGTACCTGTATGAGTTTCCTACAACAGTGCCCTTTCCCCCGTGGCCCCTGTCCCAGGCAGTCCTACAGACTGAATGTGGTAACCTATCCATCCGTGTATTTATACGTCTATCATCTATCTATCCTGGCCGAGTGACACTTATCCCAGAAATGCAAGGAAGGTTCAACTTCAGGAAAATGTTTAACATAATTCACCATATTACTGGAAAGAGAGAAGAAAAACTATATGAAAAAAAATTTTGATAAAATTCAAATCTGTAAAGCAACTATACACAAATAAAAATTAAATGAAAAACAAAAAAGAAGAAAAGGTCTTAGGAGGCTGTGTGAATCAGCTCCAGCACAAAACTGGAAGGGTGCATTCCTTATAACAATTTAGTGATCTGTATGTTTATTTTTTGAATATTTTGAAGTTAAAAAATAAATTGCACTGGATAAATAGCTGATTCTAGGACTGGAATGGGAAATGTATAAAATGAGCCTAGAGCATCTTTAATGTCAGAAAGTAAAGAAAAAAATTCAAACTTACTTATACTTTATTTTTTATTTTTTTAATTTTTATTTTTACTTTATTTTACTTTACAGTACTGTATTGGTTTTGCCATACATTGACATGAATCTGCCACGGGTGTACATGAATTTCCAATCCTGAACCCCCTCCCACTTCCCACCCCACATCATCTCTCTGGATCATCCCCATGGACCAGCCCCAATCATCCTGTATCCTGTATCGAACATAGACTGGCGATTCATTTCTTACATGATAGTATACATGTTTCAATGCCATTCTCCCAAATCATCCAACCCTCTCCCTCTCCCTCTCCCTCAGAGTCCAAAAGTCCATTCTAAACATCTGTGTCTCTTTTGCTGTCTCGCATACAGGGTTATCATTACCATGTTTCTAAATTCCATATACATGTGTTAGTATACTATATTGGTGTTTTTCTTTCTTATACTTTAATTCAAAGCTTCATGTTAAAAACAAAAACTCCTAGAGCATTAGGGCTAATGAGATCTTCCCTAAATTCCCAAAAGGGTATCCTTGGCAAACACGCAGCAAATGTACTCAGTGGTGAAACATCAGATGTATTTTCTTTACAATGACAAATCGTGTTATCTGGTATTAAAGCTAACTAAAATAAACGTTCAAGACCTACAAGGAGAAAAATGTAAAACTATACTGAAGGGAAGAAATAAACAATAGAAATGACACGCGTGTGAAGTCGTTTCCGTCGTGTCCGACTCTTTGCAACGCCGTGGACTGTAGCCCACCAGGCTCCTCTGTCCATGGGATTCTCCAGGCGAGAACACTAGAGTGGGCTGCCATGTCCTTCCAAATAGAAACGACGGCGCACATCTGTGGATGGAAGGGCTCTACATCTTAAAACAGCGCACTTCTCCACTTCTATCATAAATTCAGTGCCATTCCCACTAAACTCTCAAAGGGCTTTACCACAGAGCTTGATAAGATTGTCTTAAAGTTAATATGGAAGGAAAGAGGGCCAAGAAAATTTTGAAAGAACAAAATTGAGAGACTTACCTTGCCAGATATAAGAAACTATTATAAAGCTATTATAATTTAAAGTGGTGGTATTGCTCCAGGAATAAACAAACAAACCATGGAATAGAAGATAAAGCCCAGAAATAAACCTATAAATGTAGCTTATATGTAACAGAATTACAAATCAGAGTAATGAATTATTCTATAAATAATAGATGATTAGATGAATTATTCTATTAGTGGTACTGGAAAAATTGGCCATTTGGAAAAAAGTAAAATTAGGCCTTTTCCTCACATTGTATACACACACACATGCACGTGACAGGAACACACAATCCAAGGAGATTAAAGATCGCAATGTGAAAAAAAAAATCTTTTTTTAATTTTCAGAAAAAAAGGAAAAATATAGAAGAATATTTTACACCATCAGCATAAAATTTTTAATCAAAATTTTATCAAGATATATTAACTACAACTATAAAGGAAAGTTTTGCAATGTTGAAATACATTGAAATTTAAAAGTTCTGTCTGACAAAGATTTTTATAAATGATATTTGAAAGAGAAGTTGCAGACTGAGAAAAGATTATTTTTAATTTTATTGAAGTACAGCTGATTGATAATGTCTTCATTTCTACTGTGCAACAAATGGGCTTAGTTATACATATGTGTATTCTTTCTTATTCTTCTCCATTGTGATTTATCACAGAATACTGACTACAGTTTCTTGTGTGATATACAATTCAGGCACTCAATCGTGTCCAACTCTTTGCGACCCCATGAATCGCACCACGCCAGGCCTCCCTGTCCATCACCAACTTCCAGAGTCCACCCAAACCCATGCCCATCAAGTCGGTGATGCCATCCAGCCCTCTCAGTAGGACATTGTAATTTATCCATCCAATATGCACTAGTTTGCAGCTGCTAATCCTAAACTCCGTATCCTTCCGTCCCCTCCCTACTCCCCCCCTCTTAGCAACCACAGGTCTGCTCTCTGTGAGTCTATTTCTGTTTCATAGAGAAGTCTGTGTCATATTTGAGATTCTACATATAAGTCATACCATATGGCACTGCCTTTCTCTTTCTGCCTGACTTCACTTAGTATGATAACCTCTGGGTCTATGCATGTTGCTGCAAATGGCATTGTTCCCTTCTTTTTTGTGGCTGAGTAATATTCCATTGTGTATGCAGATCACATCTTCATTCATCCATCTGCCAATGGCTCTTTACGCTGTTTCCATATTTTGGCTGTTGTGAATAGTGCTGCTATGAACACAGAGGTGCCTATATCTTATCAAATTATAGTTTTGTCTGGGTATATGCCCAGGAGTGTGACCGCTGGATCATATGGTAGCTCTAGTCTTCGTTTTTTGAGGAACCTCCAATCTGTTCTCCATAGTGGCTGTATCAATTAACATTCCCACCAAAGTGTAGAAGGGTTCACTTTTCTCCATACCCTCTCCAACATCTACTATTTGCAGACGGACTTTTTGATGATAGCCATTCTGACCAGTGTGCAGTGGTACTTCATTGTAGTTTTGATTTGCATTTCCTTAACAATTAGCGATGTTGAGCATCTTTTCATGTGCCTATTAATCATCTGTGTGTCATCTCTGAAAAATGTCCATTTAGGCCTTCTGACCATTTTTTGACGAGGTAGATGTTATTAAGTTGTATAAACTGTTTGTATGTTTTGGAAATTAAGCCCTTGTTGATCACATCGTTTGCAAATAACTTCTCCCAGTCCACAGGTTGTCTTTCATTTTGTTCTTTAAAATGAAACTACAGGTATGTATATTACCTCTCACATTTGCTCCTTTCACTTTATAGATTCCACCTCGTTGATGTCTGTAAGATCTATTTCCTCGCTTCCACCACTCTGACAATCCCCTGCCACTATTTTTGCTTAGATGATGCAACAGACACCTAACTGACCCCCACTCCCCACTGGCCTGGGGCAGCCATCCAGCAGCCAAGAGCATCTTTCTTAGGTGCCCATCTGACATTGTCACTTACCTGCTTTAAAACCTTCCTATGACTGAGGCCTAGATGACAAGTGTAGATGCCTTAGCAGAGCTCATGGAAACCCCAACTTCCATCTCATCCACCCTGCTAATTCAGCCTCACAGGACTGTCTGTGGTTCCCCAGACAGGCCAGCTGTCCTGCCACCCTGCCTGGATTCATGACATGCTCCGTCCACCAGAAGGGAGCTTTCCTTTAGCTCAACACCTTCCTACCTGCACTGATCCACTTGGCAAAGTGGATCAGCCTGCAAGCGTCCATCTTCAAAACTCAGCTCAAGTATCTATGTAAGAATTTGTCCACATATGCCCACAGACCCCTCGCCCCACTTTTTGTTTTCCCAGTGATCCCCCAGCCACACTTGAAGGCATACAACTGAACTCTCCACTGTGGGAATCAAGGCAAGTCATTTCCCACTCTGAGCCATCCATCACTCCTTCTAGCCTCTCTGTAGGCCAGTGCCCACTAGAGAGCCGGGCGAGAGGCCAGTTCTCACCTGGATGCAGGTGTACCTCCCCAGTTTTGTCAGACAACATCACTTTTCACTTTACCTGGCTATTTCCCTGTTTCCTTCTTTCTCATCCCTGCATCAAGTTCATAGTCTGGGACCAACCCTGAAGATCCAACAGCTGAGCCCAAAGATCCAGGTGCTCATCACAGGAGAGGTTCCATAGGGGCGAGCTCCTGAGCCTCACCCCAGGAGGATCCCTGTGAGCAGATGCTCAAAGCTAAAGCCCATGTCCTCCTCCACTTCCCACAAACATGGCCCAGAGAATCAGCTGAGGAGGAGGAGGAGAAGGAGCCTGGCTCATAAGAAAGGAGAGCAGCCAGCAGAGAAAAGCTGGGCACAGCCAAGCTGGGAGGAACAGTATCACATCCTAGCACATGTTCTACTAGACATCTGCCTGAGAGCACTGGGCCCAGCTGACGGGCAGCGAATCAGAAGCCTGTAATACTGTCACCCCGATCCTGCCCAAGTGGCGTTAGACTGTAGCCTTGTACAGTAAAGACTTTGAATTTTTATTTATCGATTTGGTTTTGGTTGTGTCAGGTCTTGGTTGCTGTGCATGGGCTTCTTCTAGTTAGTGAGCAAGCAGGGGCTATTTTCGTGGTGGAGCATGGGCTTCTCCTCGCAGGGGCTTCTCCTGCTGCCGAGCGCAGGCTCTAGGGCACGAGCTCAGTAGTTCTGGTGCATGGGGCTCAGTTGCCTGGCAGCAGGTGGAGTCCTCATGGACCAGGGATCAAACCTGTGTCCCCTGCATTGGTGGGCAGATTTTTAACCACTGGACCAACAGGGAAGTACAGTAAAAACCTTTTTAAAAATCCTGTTGATGACACCTTCTGTCTATAGAAGGTTGGTCCTATTAAGTAGAAGTCTTTTTGCCTGGCAAGTACCCTGACAGGTTTGATGCATGCACTTATAGGGTGGAGCAGCTAAGTGCTAGAACTGTTCTGCAAAACAGAAGGAAATGAATTTGGACATCTAGGGAATGGAGGGGAGAAGGCAATGGCACCCCACTCCAGTATTCTTGCCTGGAAAATCCCATGGACAGAGGAGCCTGGTGGGCTGCAGTCCATGGGGTCACAAAGAGTCAGACAGGACTGAGCGTCTTCACTTTCACTTTCATGCATTGGAGAAGGAAATGGCAACCCACTTCAGTGTTCTTGCCTGGAGAATCCCAGCACCGGGGAGCCTGCTGGGCTGCCGTCTATGGGGTCTCACAGAGTCGGACACGACTGGAGCGACTTAGCAGCAGCAGCAGCAGCAGCAGGGAATGGAGAGGAGTGTCAGAAAAGGAGAGGAAGAAAACAGTGAGTGGGGGAGGTTGGGCAGTTGGGGTGAGAAGATGAATCAGCATTTTAAAATAAGAAAGATCAGGGTGAAAAGATTCTGAACCCCCCGCTGTGGGATGCTCCATGGGACCCCCTCTGGAGGTGGGAGAGATCTAGAGGTGTCACGTTCAGAGATCCTGGTGCGGGGATGAAGCGATGGATCACGAGGGGTGGAAGAGAGGGGTCTTGGATCTGTACCTTGAGAGCCTGGGGTCCGTTGAGGATCTGTAGAATTCTTCAGAGAGGTGGAAGGGGCTTCAGACTCAGATCTCAAGACAGTCTCATCTCAACCCTAAGTGCCTTCAGCTGATATCTGGATCACTCAGTAACTGCACAGCATCTAATAAATTTAGAAAACACTATTCACCTTTCCCAAGTCCATCAGAGCCCTCTAACCCAGCATTTCCTCAAGAATAAATGGATATAAAAAAGAAAGACTTCCTTGATGGTACAGTGGATAAGAATCCACCTGCCAGTGCGGGGGACACAGGATCAACCCCTGGTCTAGGAAGCTTCCACATGCTGTGGAGCAGCTGAGGCCGTGTGCCTAGAGCCGGTGCTCTGCCGCAAGAGAAGCCACCAAAACGAGACACCCACACACCGCAACAAAGAATAGGCCCTCCTTGCCAACTAGACAAACCCTAGTGCAGCCACCAAAGCCCAGTGCAGCCATAAACAAATACATTTTTGAAAAATAAAAGAATAAATGGATGTGTGCACATCTACCACGCGTGGTATTTAACCCCCCTTCCTCACACTTAGCCACAGATCACAGTCATCCAGAGTCGTGAAGGCAGGAGATAAGCCCGGTGAAAGCCGGTTTAAAGACTGGGCAATGGAGACCCAGAGAGGAAGAGCAACTTTCTCAAGACCACACAGCTAATGAAGAGCTAGGGCTTCATCTTTTCTGCCCCCAGGTTTGAGCTCCCCACTCCCCTCCCTGAGGACTGCAGCTGCTGTGAATCAGGATGGAGCCAATTTGGGTCTGAGAGCAGTTCATTAGAACGTGTCCTGAGAGTCAGAGGGGGAGACAAGGAGGCCTTGTTTTCTAAGGGATTCTTCCCAGGGCTCCAAGCTCCAAGCAAACACATTCCTGAATCTTTGCCACCACATTTAAAACCAGAGGAGAAAAGTTATAAATGGGCTTTTTCTCTCTGTAGATAAGAGAACCACAGGATATCAGGTCTGTGAGAGACAGGCTAGCGAGATGTCTCCCTGCCCAGACTCCCTTCAGCCTAAGAATCTGAATTCTCTCCACGCACCTTTAGAGTTCCATAGGCAGAGAAGTGTGTCTTTAGTAGCTTCAACAAACACTATAAATATTCTTTTAATTTTTACTTCTTTTATCATAGAAAAACTATATATATTGAATAAATTACATTGAATATCTTTCAAAATTCTGATTTACTTATCTTGGCAAGTTTCTTGGGACCTGGATACACTGGAGGGAGGGTTATTGTACTATTCTCTTTATTTTTATGCATGTTTTCAAACTTTTGTAATAAAAAAACTGCGTGTGTATATTTTAAAAATCTGCTTCTTAAATGTCAGAAGAACTTCCATTGTAAATATTTTGCATGTTGGTTTAAAAAAAATACACCAATTTGCTATCAACAAACTCCAGTCTATCGACTTGTGCTTATATCGAAGTTCTCATTTTAAAGTTACAATTAAAGGAATTCCCCAGCAATCCAGCAGTTAGGACTCTGCGCTCTCACTGTTGAGGGCCTGGGTTCAATCCCTGGTCAGGGAACTAAGATCCCACGGACCATGCAGCACAGCCAAATCAATAAAAGTGCAATTAAAAGTGTTTCCTTTAAAGTGGCAATTTGGGGCACTATATACCTATACCATAAGTTGAGGCAACAACTAAGTCTCATTACTCCTGTCACAATCATTGCACACTTGTGGGCACACACGTGAAACATCGGCAGTGCGTGGATGGAGCCCATGTTGCTCACTCGCGCTGCGGGGCTCTGTATCTCCCAACAGAAGCAGGACCCCCATTTCGCTGCATCTGCCCTGCTAACCTGCACCTACCATGCGCTCTTAGAATCCTTTATCGCTCACCTGCTCCCCAGCTACCTGCTGAGCTACATGAAGGCATGGATGAGGCTGGCCCCTCTGTGGGTCCTGGGCTGGGACCCTGCCCCACACAGAATGGGGACTCAATAAATAAATGTTAGATGATATAAAAATCAAGCCGTGTAGGATTCTGGGCTTGGGCTAGAGAGTTGGGAGAAAAACAAGAGAGAAGTGACCTGGGACGTGGAGCAAGATCGGGGCTCCTCATTTCACCTGATTATCTGTGAGGCCTCAGTCTTGCCATCAGCAAAATGGGGGCAAAAATGATCTTTACTTTGCAGAGTCATGGTGAGGAAGAAAGATGATGGCTATGCGGTACCTGGCACACAGTAGGTGCTACAGAAAAGGCTGCTGTACCTACAGTGATGACCCTGGGATGAAGATGACATCTGATGCAGAGCTTGGGACGGTGGTGGGTGTTTTAAGCACAGGCAATGAAGGGTTATGTGCATGCTCAGTCACTCAGTCACGTCTGACTCTTTACAACCCCATGGACTGTAGCCCGCCAGGCTCCTCTGTCCATGGGATTCTCCAGGCAAGAATACTGGAGTGGGGTGCCATGCCCTCCTCCAGGGGATCTTCCCCACCCAGGGATCGAACCCTTGTCTCCTGTGTCTCTTGCACTACAGCCAGATTCTTTACCCACTGAGCTACCTGGGAAGCCCTACTGAAGAGTTTCCAGGCTGTAGTTAGCCAAAAACTCAAGATCTTTGAATAAAAGTCAGGGAGGAGAGAGAGAGTTCGCAGGTATTTATTGTTGTATATGCCATGGCTTTGACTCATCCTCATATCAACCTGTGCAGTGTGTGGCTCGTGCCCAAGTCCATGGGAGGCGAAGAGGAAGCATGAACACAGGCAGGTGCAGCCTGCCAGGGCGGGCAAGGCTGGAACTCCTGGCACTTGGAGCAGGAAGTGTCTCTGGGCTCCTGGTACTCTTCCTATTCTTTTTAAATCAAATCAAGTGCTGGAAGCAGCTCAAGGTTCACCCCTTTTGGGGCCCAGTCCTGTACCTTTGTTTAACAACAAACACGGATTCATTCCAGGCTGGCCTAGTTTAAGCTGACCTGGGCAGGGCTTTGCCTGGGAGGTAGACAGAGCTTCCCAGGCAACAGTCCAGTGCCCAGTCAGAGGACATGACCTGCTGTCTTCTCCCATCTTTGGAACCCCACTCGCCCTGGGTTCAGCTCTGAGTACTCAACCCTACGAAACCTCTTCTCTTGAAACATGGAGTATAGAGCTTCCAGGGGCTCCAAGGACAGAGGGGGGCCTTGCAGACACACCTTGAGTCAAGGGATAGGACAAACCTGGGTGGACATCTGGTCCTCTACTCCCTGGCGTTGTGACACCTGGTTGAGTGACTCCACCCCCACTGTGCCTCAGTTACCTGCAAAATGGGTACAATGTTGCCTGCCTCACAGGTTGCTGTCAGTCTTTAAGGTGACAATGTGTAGAACATGCCTGGTGCATAGTAGGGACTCGATAAACATCCATTTCCTGGTTTGTCATCCTGGAATATCCCGCGCTTCCATCACGGTGGTCTTCGCCATTTCTGTGCAACACCAATATGCATCTCACGTTTTTCTACATTGATTCACCTTTTAAATATTTATGTATTTATTTGGCCGCCCTGGGTCTTAGTAGCAGCACGTGAGATCTTTGGTCTCTGCTGTGACATGCAAGATCTTACGTTGCTGCACACAAACTCAGTTGCAGCATATGGAAGAATCTAGTTCCCCAACCAGGGATCTAACCTGGGTCCCCAGCATTGGAAGCGCAGAGTCTCAGCCACTGGACCACCAGGGAAGTCCAATGCATTGGTCCACTTTTAAAATTCAGTCTCACCTCTGCAAAAAGAAAACCAGCAGCACTTGGAAAGCATTCCTTCCTTTGTTTAGTTGATATTTGTTGAGGGCCAGTCATGTACCAGGTACTGTTCTGGATGCTCAGGATATAACAGTGAACCAACCACTCCTCACCCTCATAGAGTGTGCATTCCAGTGGGGAAGACAGAAAATAAATAGAGGGTGACAACTTGTAGCATTGCCCCATCAAGAAAAAGAAACCAAGGCACAGGGCTAGACTAGAGGGGAGAAGAAGGGGGAACCCTATTTTATTTAGTGGGGCTGGCAGAAATAGATTCACCTCGAAGCTAATAGAGCTCAAGCTTCAGGCTCTTGGTGTGCTCAGGTCCCCTCTTGTTCCCAGTTCCAGAACTTCCCTATCAAACTTCGTATCCACGGTACTAGATTCTTTTTTCTAAAGAGCATTCTCAAAAATTAGGTAAGCTTCAGGCCCCACTATGTCTAGTCTGCCCCTGGTGATCAGGACAGGCCTCTCTCAGAAGGTGACATCTGAGGAGAGACTGCAATAAATAGAAAGTTGCCATTAACATGAGCACAACAAAATTATTGGCCCTGTGGGAGCCAGTGATTCTAAAAAGGTCCCTAGTTTATCTGCTTCACTGAGTTGAAAGGCTGCATTTGAAATTCCATCTCAGGCCAGGTCTCCAAAACAAGTTGAGCCTAAAAGTTTCCATGTCTCCCCAGACGCCACCCAGGCTACTGGCCTACACCAGGCCTGAGAAGCAGGGCAGAGCGGGTGGGAGAGTCTGGGAGGATGGGAGGCACTGACCGGCAGGCTTTCGGTCTCCGGGAATAACAGGAATCGAGGCCAGTGGGAGGAGAAAGGAACCCAGACAGACAATATCAAGTGCTGATAAAACTGGAGCAACTGAGCCCTCATACGCTCCTGGTGGGAGTGAAGAGTGGTTCAGCTTCTTTGGAAAACAGTGTAGCAGTTTCTTACAAAGTTAAACACCTATAGCTGACCTCTGAACAACTCGGGTTTAAACTACGTGCAGGGGTCCACTTATATGTGGATTTTTTCAACAGTAAATAATAAGTACTACATGATCCACGATCTATTGTTTGTTGAATCTCTAAATGCAGAGGCACCTTGAGTTGTTGGCGCCCCAACCTCAACATTGTTCAAGAGTCAACTGTATATTTAACATAATGACTCAGCAATACCCTCTTTGGTATTTACCCTAAAGAAATGAAAACTTCAGCTCACACAAAAACCTGTACACTGACATCACAGGAGTTTCATTCAGAATAGCCCAAAAGTCGAAAAAAGCCCAAAACAGCCCAAATGTCTGACAGGGAAAGGGATGTGCCAGTTGTAGTGAATTCATGCAATGGAATCGTCCTCAGCAACACAGAGGCACAGGCCACTGGCGTATCCAGAGACGTGCATGAACCTAACAGGCGTGCTGACTTCTGGAAGAAGCTAGACGCAAAGGCGTCTGTCTGTAAGGTTCCATTATATGCCATTCTAGACACAGGAACATAGAGCAGGGGAAATTAAAATGAATCTTGTGATACGTGCATTTGTCAAAAGCCACTGAATTGTGTGCTTAGAATGGGCATATTTTATCATACATAAATTACAGCATAACTCAGATATCGCTTAGTTCAGTTCAGTTCAGCTCAGTCGTGTCCGACTCTTTGCAACCCCATGAATCGTAGCACGCCAGGCCTCCCTGTCCATCACCAACTCCCGGAGTTCACTCAGACTCATGCCCATCGAGTCAGTGATGCCATCCAGCCATCTCATGCTCTGTCGTCCCCTTCTCCTCCTGCCCACAATCCCTCCCAGCATCAGGGTCTTTTCCAATTAGTCAACTCTTCGCATGAGGTGGCCAAAGTACCAGAGCTTCAGCTTCAGCATCAGTCCTTCCAAAGAAATCTCAGGGCCGATCTCTTTCAGAATGGACTGGTTGGATCTCCTTGCAGTCCAAGGGACTCTCAGGAGTCTTCTCCAACACCACAGTTCAAAAGCATCAATTCTTCGGTGCTCAGCTTTCTTCACAGTCCAACTCTCACATCCATACATGACCACTGGGAAAACCATAGCCTTGACTAGATGGATCTTTGTTAAACTGATTAAAAAAAAAAATCACATCCCAGGCTGGTAAAGAATCCTGCAATGTGGGAAACGTGGGTTTGATCCCTGGGTTGGGAAGTTCTCCTAGAGAAGGGAAAGGCTACCCACTCCAATATTCTGGCCTGGAGAATTCCACAGACTGTATAGTCAATGGGGTTGCAAAGAGTCGGACACGACTGAGGGACTTAAAAAAAAAAATCACATCTCTACACATTGTCCACTGGAAAAACCTTCCTTGAGGTCAACCATCCACTCCCTTCATTTTGCACATCAGGAAACAGAGGCCCAAAGAGGAGGGTGGCTTTTCTAGGTCACTCTCTAAGTGTCACATTGTGAGTCAGGACTGTTGACAACGCACAAGGGAATGGGTAACTGAAGCTCACAGGGTGCTTCCTCAGCCTCCTCCGACCTAGCGCCCACTACAGCTTTGTGAGGCAGCAGCTATGCCACTATGCCTAGGTTACAGAAGAGCACACTGAGGCCCAGAAGGGTTGGAAGACTCGCCTGAGGTCACACAGCCAGCTTTACCATGACTTAGATTATCAGGGCAGCTGCCAGCGCAAACTCAGGTCCTCAGAGCAGATCTCCCCTCTTCCCCACACATCTGCCTCCTCGCACTGGGGGCGTGAGCTGGAGACCCTTCACTGCCCGGGGGCTGGCAGAGGAAGGAAAAGAGAGCGTGGAGCATTTAAGAGGTTTCTGTGGTGAAGCTGTCGGCTGGGCAACAGGAGACACTTCTGTGCCCAATGGGGCACACCCAGTAGGGCCATGGAGGTGGGAAGACAGCCCTGGCTGTGCTCAGAAAAATCCAGTTTCCCCTGGATACTTTTTCCAGCATGGTCTGCCAGGAGAGATTTTGATCACAGAAAGCAACACGATGCTCTGGAGAAGGAGATTAGTGGGTTCCGGGGTGTTTGTGTCTCTGAGAAAGGCAGTTCGTTTGGGAACCGACTCCAAGTCACAGATGAAACTGTGCCAGGCCCCACTGGAGCTGACACAAGGGACGAGAAGGTCCCTTAGGCAGGGAGGCCAAACACAACGGGCCGGGGCCTTCCGGAATCCCGAGAGGTCCATGGAGGGGGCTCTGGGGTCCCCTGTAAGCCTCGCTCCAGCACCGCCTTCAGCAGAAGGGCTCCATCACAGCAGACCCCTGGGTTTGCTGAGAACACAGATGGCCTTCACTCTGCAGAGCTAGCTTGAACCAGGAGGAAACGAGCTTGTTTTCTCCCGAGTGAGAGGGTCAAGACCCAGAGGGTGGGGAAGGGCTGTCCAAGAGAGAAATGGGGAAGAATAGACAATTAGCTTCGAAGCTGGCAGAACTTTTTAAAAACTGAAATGTGTAACATGAAATATTACTGAGGCTACCATCATATAGGGCGCAATGAGACACTTCCTGGTGATCCAAGAACCTTCAGTAAGGTTTCCACTGCTTGAGTGACGTTGGAGTGAAAGGTACAGGAGAATGACCCAGGCTCTATGTTTGGGGTAACTCCAGGGGGCAGAGAGAGGGAACAGCTGCAGGAAAATTAGATCCCATGGAGGCAGGTGCTGGAGGCAGAGTGGATGGTGACAATTTGGAGGAATTTGCATCCTAGAGGGCTTTGGGTTGCCCAGGGGGTGGAATGAGGTTTCAGTCTGTCTCATTCAGATTTCCAGGAGCTAGGGACTCTGGGTGCCATCTGAGTTACACGCGCTCCCTGCCAGCCACACAGCGGGGTCGGGACGGGAGGAGACAGGAAAATGGAGGTGGCTTGCCTCCTGCCCTCAAGAGGCCCAGTAGAATTCAGCAGATAAGACAGAGCACACAGCCAGGGTATGGGAGTAGACGAGGGCACACACAGCGAGCAGAGAACGACGGAGGGAGACAGAGTGGGAGTGAAGAAGCCGGGGAGGCAGACTGACTCGGTAACATAAGGAAGCCTTCTGGAGGACATCACATTTAGGCCAGACTGTTGAAAGGGTAGGATATGGCCCTGGGGATATGTGGCGGGGGCACTCCCTGCAAAGAGCACGGCCTAAGCAAAGGCCCAGAGGGGCGAAGGCTGGGCGTTTCCAGAGTGCAGGGCAGTGGAAGCCCGGGCAGCACAGCCGGGGACCGCTTGTTCTTGCTAGTCATGCCAGGAGCTTGCTTGAGGCTTGCAGTCTAGGGAAGTCAACACATATTAAATAATCCCACAAATGAATACAAGGTTATAAACAATGGTAGTGTTACAAAGACACAGTCTAAGGAGGCATTTCAGAGCCAATAACAGACAGTGCTGATTTATCCAGGCCCTGACGTCTGTGTTCAAAGCTGATGGATGAGCAGAGAGTTAAGGGGGCGAGGAGGTGGGTGGGGAAGAACTCTCCAGGCCAAGGGAACAGCCCATTCAAAGACCTTGAGGCAGGTGGGAGAATGCCCCACCCCTCACCTGCTGTCAGGAGACTCCAAAGGAGTTTTCTCCTCCTACCTCCCGCTAGGCCCACAGAGAATGTTCTGGAATTCACGAAACCCATCCCCCACCCCATCCCACCCCCGCCAAGTTTATCCCTTCCAGCCATCTGTACTGATTGCTACCTGACACCAGCTTCCCATCCCCTTGACTTCATTTCTTACCCCTCTGGCCCCAAGGTCACCAGCTCCCCACAAGATTTGCTCCATTCTGTGAAGGTGCTACCAGTCTGAGTCTGGCTTGGGTCCCCCTCACCTCCCTCCTCATTCATCCTGCCCCAGCCCTTCCCAGGATGCCTAGGGAGCCGAATGGCATGAACACGCCACGGTAACCCTGGATCAAAGGGGTATGAATAGATGGCATCCCTCCTTCCCCCACAGGATGTTCTGAGACCTGTTCTGTGGATTTTGCAGACGGCCCCGTGATACAGGGCAGAGGAAACACCGACCTGCAACCAGCACTGGTTACCCCTGCCCTGCTCCACTCTCCCACCCTGCACCCTGCTTCCTGGACATCACATTCCAAAAAAAAAAAAAAACTCCTCCGATACAAGCCTCTAACTTGGGCTCTACTTTAGAGTGCCCAAACTTAGACCCCTCCCCATAGGATGAACCTATATCTCTAAAGTGGAGTGGGAGCATGACTGTCCCCATTTCCAGCAACAGGTACTCCAGTGGGCTTTTCAGCCCTGGGTCCCAAGCCCCCAGCCTCTCTGCTCAGCTGCCACATCCCTGACTTGACCATGTTCAAATGCCCAGTCTCATCCCTGTACTAATTTCTCTAAATAGCCAGGCAGCATGTTTACCAGGAACACTTTGACACTTACTTTCCAATGGCAGGGACAGCATGGTAGATTACTTACTTGTTGTCTGGAGGTTGCTTGCTCAAAGGCACAGTGACCAACTCCCCAAACTTATCTGGTGGCCTGTGTTTCCACAGGCTGCTCCAAAGCCGGCCTGAGCCTTGCAGTAGAGCCCCGAGTCACTGCTTGGATGCCAGCAGCCTGGGCTGCCAGCCAGATTCTGCCACAGGCTCCCTGTGATCTTAGACAAGCCCTGGGTTCCTTTGTCTCTTCCTTGTGAACTGAAGGAGAGACTTTCCCAACGGTCCTTTGAGCTCCAACCAGAGAATCGTGCTCCCCCCAGTGCCCAGAGAAGACCAAGTTCAGGCCCGCCCTACACACCACGTCCCTGGCTACCATTCTCCCTGTAGGTCATTCCTTTATAGAACATACGTGTCTTCAATACGATCCTTTCTGGCTGATAATTTTACATGGGAAAAAAAAAAAATAACTACAGCGCCAAATTTAATATAACTTTTTTTTTGGCCATGCCACATGGCTTGCAGGATCTCAGTTCCCTAAGTAGGGATTGAACCCAGGCCATGCCAGTAAAAGTGCCAAGTCTAACCCCTAGATCACCAGGAAACGCCCTAACACATTTTCTTTTTTTAATGATATACGGTTCAGGAGAAGAATCAAGGTACATTCCAAGTACGATTAGTAGAAGACTCGAATCAAGTTGTGTTTTGAAAAACAAGAAAGTGATGAAGGGGATGGTGTCACTTGGCTGGCAGTGGCACTGAGGCCAGATTCCTATGTACAGAGCAAGTGCTTAGCTCTTCTTGTTGTTTGTTTTTATTTTTAAAGAGGATTTTATAGTCCTGTTGGAAAGAAAATACATAAGCACAAATATCAGCATATCAAGCCACATGGTCTGGTTGAACGAAGATTGGATTTATCTGACAAAGCTTGTAGGGGGCACATTCTTTTTTTTGTTGTTGAAGTACAGTTGATTTACAGTGTGTTAGTTTCAGATGTACAGCAAGCAGTTCAACTATTTATATATATAATATATATTATGGTTATATATGTTCTTTTTCAGATTATTTTCCATTACCGAACACAAGATATTGAATTTAGTTCCCTGTGCTATACAGTATATCCTTGTCACTGATCTATTTTACAGAATAACTGCTTGTTAGTGTCCCTATTAATTATAGGTGACCAGGAAGCAGAGCTTTAAGCGTCTCACAACCTAACCCCATCCTTTGTTACCTACATAAGCATTTTGCGGTATTATAGTTAGACCCAGGAAATCAGTTAAGGGATTGGGGTTGACAGATAACAATATAATTTTCCCCTTTGAAAAAGAAAGGAAAGAAAATGAAAGGAAAGATGTTCCCAGAAGCCTCTCGCACAGAAACTCTCGTTTTCAGGGCTAGATAACTGGCATTAAGCAGGAGATGACATGCCGTCTTCCCAGTCCACACAGTAGCTGTATTCCTGGGAAATTCGGTGGATATTAAAATCTTGAAAATATACTTGGTGTTTATTATGTAAAGCAGAGTTTAGGCTTGAGCTCAGATAATCACCTACATCAATGTCCTGAGAGACACTCAGAAGTCTTATAGAGGGTATATTAAAAAAAAAAAAAAAAAAAAAAGGCGACCTCCCTGGTGTCCAATGGCTAAGACTCCACACTCCCAATGCAGGGGGCCTAGGTTCGATCCCAGGGGGAGCTAGATCATGCCACTTGCCATAGGTAAGACTCAGTGCAGCCAAATAAATAAAAACAAATACATATTTTAAAAAAAGTCTTATGGAGGGAAAGCAATTCTTCACCATGAGCTGGCCCAGGCACTGCAAAGTGTCTCGCATCCCTAGCTCCTCATAGCCCCTCCCCTCACCTACCCAGCAGTGCATACTCCCCTTGTTTTCAGTGCTCCCCTGGGGCATTCCTGCTTGCAGGGAGAAATTAACCTTAAAAAAACAGATAAATGGTAATTTTAGTAGACTCACAAACTTCTGCAGCTATCACCACTACCTAATTCCAGAGCATATTCATGACCCCAAAAAAGAAACCCTGTACCCATTAGCTGTCACTCTTCATCCTCTCCTCCCCCAGGTCCTAGCAACAGCCAGTCCACTTTCCATCTCTGTATCTGCCTAGTCTGGACATGCCATACAAGTGGAGTCATATAATATGTGGCTTTTTGTGTTTGGCTTTTTCACTTCATGTTTCACGTTCATGTATGTCATGACGTGTATCAGTACAGCATTCCTTCCAGGGGCAGAATAATATCCCATTGTATGGATAGACCACAATTTATTGATTCATCAGTTGAGTGGTTTCCTCTTTGGGGCTCTTATGGATGTTTAACTGTATGTTTTTTTTCCCCTCTATTTTTACTGAGACATAAATGACACACACCACTGTACAGGTTTGAAGTATACAGCATAATGATTTGACTTACGTACTTGAAGCGATTACCACAATAAGTTTAGTGAACATCCATCATCTCATAGAGACACCAAACTAAAGAAATAGAAAAAAATATTTTTCCTTGTGATGAGAACCCTTAGGATTTACTCTCTTAACAACTTTCATGAATAACAAATCAGTGTTAATTATATTTATCCTGTTGTACATTACATCCCTAGTATTAACTGGAATTTTGTATTTTTGACTGCCTTTATCCAGTTCGCTCTCCTCCCATCCCTCATCATGTAAGTTTTTGAATAGATGTGTGTATTCAATTCTTTTGGGTGTATACCTAGAAATTGCTGGGTCATATGGTAGGATGTGTGCTTTCAGTTCTCTTGGGTGTATATCTAGAAGTTGCTCGATCATATGGTAACTTTATGCCTAACTTTTTGAGGAACTGCCACACTTTTTCCAATAGTGATTACACTGTTTTAAGATTCCACCAACTCCTCCACATCCTCACCAGCGCTTGTTATTGTCTGCCTTCTAGTAGGTGTCCTAGTAGGTGTAAGGCGGTATCTCACTAAGGTTTTGATTTGCATTTTCCTAATGACCAATGACATGGAGCATCTTTTCATGTACTTACTGGTAATTTACACATCTTCTTTGGAGAAATGTCTATTCAAGTCTTTTGCTCATTTTTGCTCATATTAAATTGGGTCATTTGACTTTTTGTTGTTGAGTTGTAAAAGTTCTTTATATATTCTGGATACAAGTCCTTTATCAGACATATAATTTACAAAATTCTCCCCCACTGTGTGGAATGTCTTTCCACTTTCTTGATGATGTCTTTNTCTTTTGCTCATTTTTGCTCATATTAAATTGGGTCATTTGACTTTTTGTTGTTGAGTTGTAAAAGTTCTTTATATATTCTGGATACAAGTCCTTTATCAGACATATAATTTACAAAATTCTCCCCCACTGTGTGGAATGTCTTTCCACTTTCTTGATGATGTCTTTTGAAACACAGAAGTTTTTAATTGCGATGAAATGCAGTTCATCTAGTTTCCTTTGACTGCTGTATGCTTTGAACCTGTTGTCTTAGCCCCGACTCAAGGCCAAGGCCAGGAAACGGAGGCTGCTGTGACTGAGTGAAGGCCACATCCTTCCAGCTTCAAATGCTCCTGATGGGATTCCATGAACAATTTCTCTAGATTAAAACCTCTCTCCCTCCCAAGTTCGGCACCCTCCAAATGGGCAGCACTAGACCTCCTAGTCATCCATACCCTAGAGACATGAGTCCCGGAGTCTACCAGATGCTTTTCTAAGAGCAGACCATGCTAGTGGTGGAGAGAGAGTATGGAGAACTCCACCAGGTGGGTAGAGAAACACCGGAGAGGCCAGCTGGACATGAAACCAAGGTCAGCTCTGGGGTGAGGTCACCACCCACCGTCTCCTCCATGAGCATCAGCTAGGAGCCTCCCATTCCCTAACCCGGGCCCATACTTTGGGTTTTGCAGCAAAGGACTCTGCTCCAACATAAATGTTCGCAGGATGGGGACACAGTCCTAGATGGCTGGTGCTAAACTGAAAGGATCCTCCATGCTTATCTCCTGCAGCCCCTTCAACTGTGCATGGAGAAATGGAGGCCCAGAGAGGGCAAGGGGCTTGCAGCAACTCCAGGGCAGGGCAGGGACCCCATAGCCCCTCAAGCTCCCAACTGCCCTCTGGCTAGCATGTTGGCCCAAATGGGATTCACAAGCCTCTAGGGAAAAGCAGTTCCCAGACACAAGCAGTATCCTTGGGGCACAGGCAGTTTACTTGGGCAGGAGGAGGCCCAGATAGGTCAGTGTCCCAGGGGTGTGAGTCCATGAAGGGCCACAGTAGGGGTGCAGAGCAGCAGAGGGACTTGGGGGCCAGGGGTCTCACCTCTTTGGGACTGCCCCACCAACTGTGCATCTCTAGTAATAGCTGCCAAGCCCTGGACGCTCGTGAGGTACCAAGTGCCATGCTAAGAACTGTACTCACCTCATTACATTGATAGCCCCATGAAATAGGTGATTTGTTTTTGATGAGGCCACTGAGGCTCCAAGAGGTGAAGAGACTCAGGATCACATGACTAGAAAGAGCTGAGCAGACTTTCAAATCCAAGGCTGCCAGCATCAAAATGAGTGCTTTCCATGCCCATTCTGACTGATTTCTGGACACCCCTCGCGTTCTCAGTTCTCAGGTGGACGACCCCCTGGGAGCCTGCAGGCTCACGTCCTCTGGAGCCTAATGCAGCTGCGCTTTGCCCTGGGTCTGTTCCCAGGGAAGCTGCAGCTCTCTTTCTGTGTCACAGCACCCCCTGCTGCTCACTCCCACTCTCTTCTGAAGACCATTTAATGCCAAGGGGCTGCTGGTTAATAGACTCTGGTGCATTCATATGTGTTCAGTCGTTCGTGTCCAACTCTTTGCGACCCCATAGACTGTAGCCCACCGGGCTCCTCTGTCCATGGAATTTTTCGGGCAAGAATACTGGAGTGGGTAGCGATTCCCTCCTCCAGGGGATCTTCCTGACCCAGGGATCAAAACCAGTTCTCCTGCACTGCAGGCAGATTCTTTACCGTCTGAGCCACCAAGGAAGCCTGGGGATTCCCCCAAAGAGGAACCCCAGTCTCTCATGAACTATCTTCTTGAAAGTTCTTTAGGTTTGGGGCAAATCAGAGAGAAAAGTCTGATGTTATTTCTGGGCTTTTAGGTCTGTACCTAAGGGGTCCAAAAAACCCCACATAGTCCTATCTTCCTGTTACATAGTAGGCAGAGAACTCTGGACTTCGTATTAGACCCTGGAGGTCAGCAACCCAACTCTTCATAGTCCTACAGATGTGTATAAACGGCGTGTCAGTTCCCAGATCTGCCAGCTGGTGACAAAAGTGCCCACGTCTCTGCTGGGAGATGTCTAGAGTCTCATACATGGCAAGGCATTTCCTTTCTAAGCCTCGGTTTCCTCATCGGCTGATGTTTACTGGTCACCTGGCCTTCACCCACAACGCCTCACTCGATTATTGCACCAATACATAAGGTAGAATAAGAGCTCAGAGGAGTCAAGCAAGTTGTCCAAAGTCACACAGCTGGCAGGACATGAAGCCAGCATCCCAATTCAAACAGCCTGGCTCCAGGTTCAAGGTTCGTAACCACCATGTCGCAGGGCCTTCCAGTAGTGCGATGCCTTATATACCATGAAATGTGCAGAGTCTGTGCAAAGCTGCAGAGACGTGAAGCAGGAAAAAGTTAGAAAAAAATAGTACTTAGAAAAATAAAGCAACCAAGGGAAGACTCTAGCAGTTTGCATCTATCTTCCCCAGGAAGAAAGTTCCTGGCCTGGATCTATACTTTCCTGTCATTTCCCTTTGCCCAGCCCTACTGGATGTTCTTTCTGGTAACTCTTCTCTCAGCTGGGGCAAAGAGAAAGAAGAAAGACTTCCTTTCTCCCCATGTCCCAGCATCCAGAAGTGGTCAAATGGAGGTTACTTGGGGAATGAACCGGCCTTGCTTGGGGAAAGATGGATTTTCTATGTCTCTGTCGCCCCCTCCTGCCCCAAAGGAGAACTTCACTAGACCACAGCCGTTGAGGAACACCCCAGGGCAGGGGGGAAAAGGGGTCAGCTGCAGGGCTTCCTAAGACATCCATGAAGAAGGACCTAATCATTTTCTTTCCACTTTAAATCTGTCATGGATCAATACTTATTAAAATTCAATAAAAACAAATTACTTTTTAAAAATAAAATGCTACTTAAATGATGTGGCCATGTCAAATTGCTATAAAAGTTTCTAAGTGCTCCCTCTCAAGTTCTCGGTGAGTGCCTCTGGTTCCTGTCTTCAAGTAACAACAGTCTGTGAGCCACCAGAGTTCAGGGACCACCCTTTGAGTGGTATTCGTCCAAATGGCCACTAGGCAAAAAGGTCTGCTTGAGGTCCTACGGCCAGGTATAAAGGAATCCATTCCCTGGGGCACTGACTCAGCAGAGGCAAGGACTCTGCCATGCTGAGACTTGGGTCCTGATGCTGATTCACGGTGCATCCTTGAATGGGCAGCTGGAGCAAAGGGATAGCTTAGGCCTTAGGGATCCCTGGGGCAGATCTCTCCATCTGCACGAAAGCTGAGGCTGTCGGAGCCAAGGAGGCCAGTGGGGACACAGATCCTTCCCCTGGCAAGCTGGGAGGCATGGGGTGGGGGTCTTAATCTGATGTAGGGCAAAGGGGAGTTTGAGTCCAAAATTATATGGTCTATGCCACACAGCGCAACCAAAAGGAAAAAAAAAAAAAAATGGACTTACTCTCTGGGACTTCCATGATGCTCCAGTGGCTAAGACTCCTCAGATCACAAGGAGACAGACATGGCTGAGCATGTACGCACAAGAAAAACACTCCCGTGCAGAGGGCACAGGTTCGTTCACTGGTGGGGGAGACCACCAGTGAATGCTGTACACGAGGCCAAAAACCAATTAGATGGTCACATCAGCCTGCCACTCTGAGCTTCCTCTTCCACAAACGCTCTCTGAGATCCCTCCTAAACCTAACGTGCTGCTGGTCTGGGGAGATGGGCAGCAAGGCTATTCCACTGCCAAGAGGAGAAACCAGACCAAGAGGAATGAAAATGGACAGTAGTCGTGTCTGGCAGGCTGACCCCAGAGGGCAAGGAGGATCCAGGGCTGGAGAGGCCAGGGAAGGCCTCTGAGCAGGGTGTGCCCAGGGGATGCCTCGGAAGGGAAAGGTGCTTCGGATCAGCTGGGGAAGGCACTTGGTGGAACTGAAGGAGCACTCGAGGGAAGCAAGGCCAGCCCTCTCCACCTTAGCAGCAGCCTCCTACACATGGCCACACGCAGCTGGCCCCACTGTCTCTGGCCCCACCTCCACCTCTAAGGAAAGCAAACTCAACAGCTCGAAAGCAAACAGCTGCGGAGCGGGGTGCAAGCTTCCCGCCCCTTCCCAGTCAAGGTGAACAGGCTGCGAGTTTGTTGACAGAGAAAAAAAGTCATCAATTTTTCATGAGCCAGCGCAGGCAACAGAATGTCTCAGGATGTCAACAGTTTCCAGGCAACAAAGACAAACCAAATACACAGTCCCCGCACCTGAAAAGATGTTTCCTTTACAAGCATCAGCTTGGATGGGGAGCCGGAGAAGGCGGGAGGTGGAGGCAGGCGAAACGCCTTGGCAGCAGCCCCGGCCGGCTCAGACGTTGGGGGTTTGTGGCTGTCTGCAATGACCCCGTTAGCAGATCCTGTCAGACGATGACTCAAGGCCAAGCCAGTCTTCAGGGAGGATTTGGGCGCTAGAGCAAGGCAGGAGGGATCAAGCGGCATGTCTTACTCATTCGTTTATTCAACAAACATTGTTGAGCGCTCTTAGGACCTGCGCTTGGACCCAGGGCCCAGTCTAGCTGGGGAGATGAGAGAGGAAACCACTTCCCCTCAACGATGGATGGGAAAACCAACAGCCAGAGAAAGGAAGCAACTGTCTCAATCACAGGGCCACCTGGACACCAAGCTGTACTTGAGCCCCCAGCTCAGGTTCTTTGCAGCTGTGCCCAGAAGGAGGCTGGCACAGACGTGGTCCCATCCAGAATGAACACGGCAAGCTTCCTAGAGCCCCGTAGCCTGAGTTCAGTCATTAAGTCAGGTCTGACTCTTTGAGACCCCAGTGACGGCTTCCTTGTCCTTCATTGTCTCCCAGAGTTTGCTCAAACTCAGGTCCATTGAGTTGGTGATGCCATCCAACCATCTCATCTTCTGTAGCCCCCTTTTCCTTTTGCCTTCAATCTTTCCCAGCATCAGGGTCTTTTCCAATGAGTTAGCTCTTTGCTTCAGGTGGCCAAAGTATTGGAGCTTCAGCTTTAGCATTAGTCTTTCCAGTGAATACTCAGGATTGATTTCCTTTAGGAAGTGTCCAGATATTGAATCTAATAATGAAAAGGGGTGGGGTTCTTCCTGGTGGTCCAGTGGTAAAGAACTTGCCTTCCAAGACAGGGATGAGGTTCAAACCCTAATCAGGGAACTAAGATTCCACATGCCTCAGAACTAAGCCCATGTGCTGTAAATACTGAGCCCGTGCACCACATGCCTCAGCTAAGACCCCACATGCCTCGACTAAGACCTGAGGCAATCTAAATTTAAAAAAAAAAAATTTTTTTTTTAAGGGAGATCATTAGAAAGTCATGGTGCAGTACATGATTGTTGTTTTTAACTCTCGAGGTGGTTCTAACCAAAACAGAAAGGATGGCCTTTTCCAGAGCACTCTGTCAGGCGTGAAGCTCCCAAGATGTCTCCTGTGTTTGCATTATCGTTTCCCAGTGAATGTCAACGGAGACTCAAGAATAAGTCAACACAGGTCCTCACAGTAAATGGCAAGGCTTGTTAGCAGAGTAAACCGTGTGCTTAGCCTGTCTTAAAAGAATCTTTGCTGAGTAAACAAAAGGAAGGCTTTACTTGAGAGTAAATAGAGCCAGGAGCTGAGGTGTGCCCGAGGGCTGGAAGGCAACTCTGCAGGCATAGACTGCTTTTGGGGCCCTGGGAAGGAGCTGGGATTGGCCGCCTGTGAGGCAGAAGCATCTTTGCAAGCAGTTCATGCAAGCTGTTCATGCCGGAGGGGCGTGGGGTGGGAGGATCAGAGAGGTTGTGGGACTTAGGGATTATCACACAGTCAGCTGAAGCAGAAATAGACCACTCTTACCCAACAGCCGCTGCTCCCCCAAGGAGCCAGTTCTCTTGGTGAGGAGGCAAAAACCCAGACTCTGAAAGGACCCTTAGAAAAGAGAATCTGGAAGTCCATCTCATTTGCTCTGACGTGTCAAAGAGCTGATGTCTGAACCTTCCCAGGACAATTTTTATACTTAGAGACAACTTCAAGGAAGTGAAGGGCCCTAATGAAGACAGAAGTGGAAAAATATTTTTGGTCCAAATAGGTGACCAACTTTCTGTCTCCAAATATTAACACTGATTCAATAGTATCCTTAATGGTAGTGGCTGAGGAAACAAACCTTAATAGCTTCTGGTCCTTTGCCCACACCTTGTAACTTCCTTGACAGCCTTGTTTACATGAGCTTCTCATTTTCCCAAATGGAAAAAAAAGAAATTGGGGTATGAAATCGTTGACCCATAAACTTGTTAGTCTCCAAAACCTAAGTGCAACCACTGACTTAAAATCATCTCAAATAACTGTTTACACACACACACATACACAAACCTCAACCAACTTGAATCATTCCACTTTTTGTTTAATTTTTGGACTCCTTTCCTTGTTCTTGAAAGGGTATGAGAACAGAGATCAAAGTACGCTGTGAAGTCATTACAAGAGCCACACACACAAAAAAAAAAATTTTAATCAATACCAAGAAGAGGATGAGGAAGCAAGTCCATTATCCATTTAGGTCAATTTAATTGCCATGGTTGGGCATCAAGCCTGGTGTTGTTTCTCAGGCACAGAAGTGAGCGTGATAAGTCACAGGGCTCTTTCATTATAAAGGAGGCATGGCTACCAATTCCCTGGAGGATACAAACTTTCTCCTGGCCCTAAATTTAAAAGAATTCTTCTCACAAGATCCTGTTTGGGAGACAGTAACAGCACAACAGCTTCCATAAGTTTTACGGCAAAAGCAGAAGCCGTTTTCATGAGGCTGTTTCTTCCAGGAAACTTGGAGGAAAGCCAAGCCCACACCAGCTTGCACAGCAGCTCAGTAACGTTCTTCCTTGTTTTTAGACAAGAAATGAACTTAAGGATAGGAAGAGGAAAAGTCAAATGTGCTAAGGAAATTACACAGGAGGCAAAACCATGTGAAAATGTGCATGGTTCCCTCTTAACTGGGTCACTGGTGGGCACACAAAGATGCCTTTCCTTTCAGATATGTGGACTGACTCACTCCCCCTGGGCCAACAGCCCGCACCCCTACCTGCCCGCCTCACACTCCCCAGCCCCCCCCAAGCTCTCCTACCAAAGAGGCAAACTTACCCATGTAGTCACTCCTATGATCGACCACATGGTCGCAGCAATGAGCAAGCATCTGGAAGAAAAAACTTCGAAAATTGCCTTTGTAAGCAAAGCCATCCAGCATGAATGTAATTCTACCAATCTTCTAATTTCATGAATCCTGATAATCCAATATATGACTATTTCCATAAATATCTGAAGGATATCAAACTAAAACAGCCGCTCCAATAGTAGGAATTATTTCTCAGATGCTCTTTTTAATTTTTTAAGTGTCAGCCCATCATATGAGATAGCAAAGAAATGCTAATATTTCTAAAACAGGAACTGTGCTAAGTGTACACGGTCCATCTCACTGAACCCCTCAAGAACTCTGTGAGGTCGGTATCACCATTAACCCCATCAAGCATATGAAGAAACGGAGGCACAGAGAGGTTAGACAACTCACCTAAGGTCACACAGCGCTGTTGAGAGGCAGAGGGGGATTTGAGTAGTCTGACATCAGAGCACTTAAGCGTATCCTAAAAAACCAACGGGATCTCATGGCTGGAAGAGGTATCAATCCACACTCATTCCCTAAACAGAGGTTGTCTTCTTTATATCAGCCTCAGACTAAATGCCCAGCAAAGTTTTTCCTTATTTTGATCTAAAACCCTCTCAAAATTGGTCACAGTTCTTCCCTCTAGAGCTCTTTGGAATAACGTGAGTTTCTCTTCTATATTAAAGCCCCTTTAATTTTTGAAAAATTAATGATGACATTCACTGTTGCTCCCTAGCCCTCAACCAGCCCTACAGCAAGAACAGGGTCATTATTTCCCATTTACAAATGCATCCTAACCTGCTGGCTAATGAAAAGTGCTGGACGATCCTGACACAGAGGTTTCACAACAGATTAGTTGCCTTAAGCCACTCACTAGCACCATCAACCACATTATCATACTAAACCAGACTTGCTGCTGCTGCTGCTGCTGCCAAGTCACCTCAGTCCTGTCTGACTCTCTGCGACCCCACAGACGGCAGCCCACCAGGCTCCGCTGTCACTGGGATCCTCCAGGCAAGAACACTGGAGTGGGGTTGCCATTTCCTTCTCCAGTGCATGAAAGTAAAAAGAGCTATTGCAAGGAAAAGTAAGAGCTATTAAAAGTAAAGCTTTTTTTTAAAAGGCATTTTAAAATGCTCATGGTTTTTTAAAACACAAGCAATATGGAAATGGATAAATTGAAATGGAAAAAATCTCTCTCCTGCCCCATCCAGTCTATCCTCTCAGAGGTAATCACTCCAGTTACTTTTGAATCTTTCCAGAAATTTTCTTTACACACATAAACATATGCATATGAAATTTTAGGGTCATATTATGTATAACACTCTGCAGCTTGCCTTTTTTCACTTCAGGTATCATAGATATCTTTCAATAGCAGCTCTCCTGTTACTGAAAAGCCTCTTCTCATGCCCTTAAAAAAAGCTTCCTCTTGCAAATAATGCTCCAGTGAGACTATACATATGTTTTTGGATGGATTCCTGTAAGTGAAATTCCTGAGTGGAAGGTAAGGACACTTATTAACTCTGTGAGAGAGAACCCAGTTACACTACTTAAAAAGCTGTAGTCCTTTTCACTTCCAGCAACAGTCCGTGTTGCAAGTGCTGACAACATGGTTTATATTGTTAAATCTTCCTTCAGTGTCTCAAGGTGGTTATTAATTGTCATTCTTTTTGTTTTATTAATTTTTTACTTTATAGTGATTTACAATGTGTTAGTTTCAGGTGTACAGTCATTCCTTTAAACAAGGCTTATTACCAACCGTTTTCATGGCAGGCACTGCATAGGAGCTGGGTTTGCCCTAATCCAGGAGTTCCCAGCCCTACTCAGGAAGCTGATAGTTGTTTGTTTCATTCAGTTTTTTTTGTTGTTTTGTGTCATTTTAACAGCTTCAAGAGATGGGCATACCAGACCACCTGACCTGTCTCTTGAGGAACCTGTATGCAGGTCAGGAAGCAACAGTTAGAACTGGACATGGAACAACAGACTGGTTCCAAATAGGAAAAGGAGTACGTCAAGGCTGTATACTGTCACCCTGCTTATTTAACTTCCATGCAGAGTACATCATAAGAAACGCTGGGCTCGAAGAAGCACAAGCTGGAATCAAGATTGCCAGGAGAGGGAAGTGGGTTTTAGTAACCCGGAAAGGGAGTTCTTTCTTGGCTGTAATGTTGATATCTTCCAGCTGCTGCTTCTTCTGTAGCTGAGAGTATCATCGAGAAAGGATGGTGTGCGAAAAATGTAAAAAGAAACTTGGTACTGTTATCACTCCAGATACATGGAAAGATGGTGCAAGGAATACCACAGAAAGTGGTGGCAGAAAGCTGAATGAAAATAAGGCTTTGACCTCAAAAAAAGCAAGGTTTGATCCGTATAGAAAGAATAANCCCCCCCCTTTGCCAATTTCTCTCACTCCCCTCCCCCCATCCTCACCTGGCAACCACCTGTTTTCTGTATCTATGAGCTTGTTTGGGGTTTTTTTGTGTTTGTTTTTTTAAGATTACACATATATTGAGATCATATGGTATTCCTCTTTGTCAGACGTTTCATTTAGCATACTGCTCTTACGGTCCATTTTTGTTGTCTCAAATGGCTAGAGTTTATTCTTTTATGCTGAATAGTGTCACATCACATTTTCTTTATCCATTTATCCATCGGTGGGCACCAAGGTTGTTTCCACACGTTGGATGTTGTACATAATGCTGCAAGGAACATGGGGGTGCAGGTATCTTTTCAAGTTACTGTTTTTCGTTGTCTTCAAGTAAAAACTGAGAAGTAGAATTTCTGGATCTTATACTAATTTTAACTTTTGGAGGAAGCTCCATACTGTTTTCCATAGTGCCCGCACCAGTTTACATTCCCATCAACAGTACGTCAGGGTTCCCATTTCTCCACATCTTCACCAACATTTATTAACACTTCTTAGTGATAGTCGTTCCTAACAGGTGTGAGTTGTTTTAATTTTGTTTCCCTGGTGATTAGTGATGGTGCACACCTTTCCCAGTACCTGTTTGGCCATCTGTTTGTCTTCTTTGGGAAAAAAACCTCTATTCAGATCTGCCCATTTTTTAAATTCAGTTGTTTGGGGGCTTTTTTGTTACTGAGTTGTATGAATTTTTAGTACGTTTTGGATATTAACTCTTTATCAGACACATGATTTGCAAGTATATTTTCCCATTCAGTCGGTTGCCTTTTCGATTTGTTGATGGTTTCACTTTCTGTGCAGAAGCTTTTTAGTTTGATGATGTTGTTCAGTTGCTGGGTCCAACTCCTTGCTACCCCATGAACTGCAGCACTGCAGGATCCTCTGTCCTCCACTGTCTCCTGAAGTTTGCTCAGATTCATGTCCATCGAGTCAGTGATGCCATCTAACCATCTCATCCTCTGCCGCCCCCTTCCCTTTGCCTCCGGTCTACTTCTTCACCTGTAAATGACAACACCCTTACAGGGTGTCAGAGACTGAGCACCCAATTAACTACAGCCATTCTTTGTAACTATTTTGAACTGTTTAAGCAAAACATAAGTTGCTGATGCATTTCCCTTTCAGAGACTTACTGGTTTCAACATACCCTTACTTAAGACAAATTCTACTACTCCATGTTCCCATAGCATAGTAAAAACTTCCTGTTAAGATCTATTTCATGGGAATTCTATCGTTTCCACTGTTAGAGACCCGGGTTCAATCCCTGATGGGGGAACTAAGATCGTAAACGGTGTAGTGAGGCCAAAAAAAGTATTTCAAAAGACTAAGCAGTGTGACATTTTAGAAAGTTAAAAATAGTCAAGAAATAGAGTAACAGCTATTGAGAGAGGTACTCTGAAGCATTCTAGAAACAAACATATGACCTTGCTTACAAATAAGTGGATTTTGTCTTTTCACCTAACATTTGGATATGCTTTTTGCTAGGAATAATATCACACCGTCACTATTAATAATAAAAATATTGGGTGGGAGGGAGTTTCAAGAGAGAGGGGACATATATAGACCTATATCTGATTCATCTTGATGTATGGCAGAAACCAACACAGTATTGTAAAGTAGTTATCCTTCAATTAAAATTAAATTTTAAAAAACAGATGAACTGTCATTTTGTCAGGGAGCAAGATGAGCACAGTCCTTAGGAGGCCGCCGTTGCTGTGCTCTTTATTCTGCTCCCTATTACTGAGCGGCAGGTCTTGCTCAGCCACTGCTCTGGTGCCTCAGTGGGCCCTGCCCTCTAGCAACCAGCTGTCTGTGAGCGACTGCTAGTGTCCTGCTCAGCTCTTGGTCAGCGCCGCAGTGGGCCCTGCTCACGAGTAACTGTTGATGGCGGACCATTAGGGAAGCGATTTAGCCAAGGGTCGGTGGTGCGGTGGTCATCAGGTGGAGAGTGAGTTAAGAGGCAGGGTCAGGCCTCCTCCTAGAGGCCTTCCAGGTCACCCAGCCTTGGGCCAGCAGGTGAGCTGGAGGGCCCAGGCACAGACTGGGGACTACGTCCTGAAGAGCTCCAGAGCCCCCACTAAGGGCCTCCATTAGCCGTGGCCCAGACCTGGAGGCAGTGGGGAGCCTCTCCCGCAAGCCTGTCTCTGTGACCTTCTAGCAGTGCCCATCTGCCTGGGCTGCAGTCTGTGAGACCCGGTGTCCCCCATCTGCGCAGCCTGAGACAAGGACCAGTGTGGGTTGGGTGAGCTCAGGACGACAGCTGGGCAGGGTGCGGGAACCTGGCCCTGAAGGAGCTACCAGCTGAGCTCTGCCTCCCCTCAGGCAGGACAGGGACCTTGGAGGGTGAAAGCTGTGCCTTAGGCCTTTGCCCTTTCTGGTCAGGACAGAGCATAACATTCATCTGGTAGAGGTTTACAGGAACACCGTTAGGTGGCCATGACCTGACCTCGAGAACAAAGGATCTGCACCAGGAAGTTTGCAGCAGCTAACCATGCCCCTCCCTCACCTTTTGCTTTGAAAGGGGCTTGCTGAATAAAGGAGCTTGCTGAAAGCTTTCAGTAACTTTGGCGTTCTTAGGACATAAGGTACCCATCTCCTTGTATGAATCTATAATAAACTTTTCTCTGTTCCAGACTCTTAATTAGTTTTGGTGTTGGTTGGCCTCACTGTGTGTCATGTACACAAACTTGTGGTTTGGTAAAAATTTTAGTAATTAAAAAATCAGCCTCAAAAATATAAAACAACAGAAAAATGTTCACTCAGCTAAGAATGGCTGTGTCATCATGGTGTTCCATAGTACTATGATTTTGTCCCCAAACCATGTTTTTTGTTGAAATGTCTAGAAGAGCATAGTTAATACTTAGATATTCTCAGCTTCCCAGGTGGCACTAGGGGTAGACTACCTGCCTACAGTGCAGGAGACCTGGGTTCGATTCCTGGGTGGGAAAGATCCCCTGGAGGAGGATCTTCACTCCAGTATTCTTGCCTAGAGAATCCCATGGACAGGGGAGCCTGGCGGGCTGCGGTCCACAGGGTCACACAGAGTCAGACATGACTGAAGTGCTTTAGCACAAATGGTTGTCATGGAAACTCACTGAATTTGTGGGTTCGTGGCAAATTATTTTTATATTACCTAGTGCTTTCTTTTCTTTTTTTTTTTTTTTTTACAATTGCAAGAATCTACTTTTCATTTTTTATTGAAATACATTTGACATGTAACATTGTGTAAATTTAAGGTATACAACATCTTGTATAATTAGATCATTTATGTATTGTAATGACTGCCATTGTAGTAATAATTGGGCTTCCCAGGTGGCACAGGGATAAAATAATCTGCCTGCCAATGCAGGAGATGCAAGAGATACGGTTCCGTCCTTGGGTGGGGAATATTTCCCTAGAGAAGGAAATGGCAACTCACTGCAGTATTCTTGCCTGGAGAATTCCACGGATAGTGGAGCCTGGCGGGTTGCAGTCAGTGGGGCTGCAAAGAGCCAGACACAACTGAGCGCCCATGCACATAGTAATAATTAGCGCCTGTATCACATTTCAGAATTATTCCTTTTTACTAGTTGGAATAATCAAGTTCTAGTCTCTTGGCAAGTTTGACATTTATGATACAGTGTGTGCGTGCTGCGTGCTCAGTCATGTGCGACTCTATGACTCTATGAACTGTAGCCCACCAGACTCCTCTGTCCATGGGATTTCCCAGACAAGAATACTGGAATGGGCTGCCATTTCCTTCTCCAGGACATCTTCCTGACCCAGGGATTGAACCTGTGTCTCCTGCATCCCCTGCATTGGCAGGTAAATCCTTGACCACTGAGCCACCTGGGAAGCTCGTCACAGTACAGTACTGTTGTCTGTATTCACTGTACTGTGCATTCTATCTCTAGGGCTTATTTATACTTGTTGCATGTAGTAAACTTAACATCTGTTGGGTCCTCCCACCTCCTAGGCCCAAGTAACCACCATAATACTCTTGAGTTTTACAAGTTTGGATTCAGTCTCTCAGTCATGTTCAACTCTTTGCAATCCCATGGACTGCAGGACACCAGGCCTCCCTGTCCTTCACCAACTCCTAGAGTTTGCTCAAACTCATGTCCATTGAGTCAGTGATGCCATCCAACCATCTCATCCTCTGTCCCCTTCTCCTCCTGCCTTCAACCTTCCCCAGCATCAGGGTGTTTTCTAGTGAGTCATTTCTTCAAATCAGTACCCAAAGTATTGGGGCATCAGCATTAGTCCTTCCAGTGAGTATTCAGGGCTGATTTCCTTTAGGATTGACTGGTTTGATCTTCTTTCAGTCCAGGAGACTCTAAAGAGTGTTTCTCCAACACCACAGTTCAAAAGCACCAGTTCTTCGATGCTCAGCTTTCTTTATGGTCCAGCTCTCACATCCACTTATGACGACTGGAAAAACCATAGCTTTGACTGTTATAGACCTTTGTCAGCAAAGTAATGTCTCTGCTTTTTAATATGCTGTCTAGGTTAGTCATAGCTTTTCTTCAAAGGAGCAATCACCTTTTAATTTCATGGCTGTAGCAGTCACCATCTGCAGTAATTTGGGAGCCCAAGAAAATAAAGTCTGTCACTGTTTCCAGTGTTTCCCCATTTATTTGCCATGAGGTGATGGGACCAGATGCCATGACCTTAGTTTTCTGAATGTTGAGCCTTAAGCCAACTTTTTCACTGTCCTCTTTCAGTCTCATCAAGAGGTTCTTTAGTTCCTCTTCATTTTCTGCCATAAGGGTGGTGTCACCTGCATATCTGAGATTATTGATATTTCTCCCAGCAATCTTGATTCCAGCTTTTGCTTCATCCGTCCTGGCATTTTGCATGATGTACTCTGTATAGGGTTAAATTAGCAAGGTGACAGTATACAGCCTTGACGTACCCCTTTCCCAATTTGGAACTAGTCTGTTGTTCCATGTCCGGTTCTAACAATTGCTTCTTGACCTCCACTCATTTCTCAGGAGGCAGGCAGGTGGTCTGGTATTTCCATCTCTTTAAGAATTTTCCACAGTTAGTTGTGATCCACACAGTCAAATAAAGCAGAAATAGATGTTTTTCTGGAACTCTTGCTTTTTCTATGATCCAACAGATGTTGGCAATTTGATCTTTGGTTCCTCTGCCTTTTCTAAATCCAGCTTGAACATCTGGAAGTTCACGGCTCATGTACTGTTGAAGCCTAGCTTGGATAATTTTGAGCATTACTTTGCTAGCATGTGAGATGAGTGCAACTGTGCAGTAGTTCTAACATTCTTTGGCATTGCCTTTCTTTGGGATTGGAATAAAAACTGACCGTTTCCAGTCCTGTGGCCACTGCTGAGTTTTCCAGCTTTGCTGGCATATTGAGTACAGCACTTTATCAACATCATCTTTTAGGATTTGAAATAGCTCAGCTGGAATTCCATCACCTCCACTAGCTTTGTTCATAGTGATGCTTCCTAAGGCCCACTTGACTTTGCACTTCAGGATGTCTGGCTCTAGGTGAGTGATCACACCATCGTGGTTATCTGGGTCATTAAGATCTTTTTTGTACAGTTCTGTGCATTCTTGCCATCTCTTAATTTCTGTTTCTGTGAGGTCCATACCGTTTCTGTCCTTTATTGTGCCTGTCTTTGCATGAAATGTTCCCTTGGTATCTCTAATTTTCTCAAAGAGATCTCTATAATCTTTCCCATTCAATTATTTTCCTCTCTTTCTTTGCCTTGTTCACTTAGGAAGGCTTTCTTATCTCTCCTTGCTATTCTTTGGAATTCTGCATTCAGATGAGTATATAAGTTACATCAGACAGTACTTGTCTAACTTACCTCACTTAACAAAATGTGCTCAGGGTTTATCCATGTTGTCTCAAATGGCAGGATTTTAATACTTGTTAATAGTTGAATAGTATTTCATTGTGATTATATATAACATGTTTTCTTTGTCCATTCATTGGTTGGTGGACTCACGTCTTGGCTATTGTAAATAATGCTGCAATGAACATGGGGGTTAGATATCTTTTTAAGGTAGTGTTTTCATTGTATTCAGAAAGATTTCTTTGTCTTGCCTAATTATTCTAGCTAGGGCTTCCAATACTATATTGAATAAGAATAATGAGAATAGACATCCTTGTCTTATTCCTGATCTTAGAAGAAAAGCTTTCTTTCTCCAGTGAAAGTACATTAACTGTTTGTTATTCATGAGCTTCTTTATATTTAGGTATGTTCCTTCTGCACCCAGTCTGCTAAGGTTTTTTTAATCACGAAAGGATGTTGTATTTTGTCAAACAGCTTTTCTGCATCTGTTGAGATGATTGTGTGATTTTTATCTTTTATTAATGTGTTACATTTATTGATTTATGTATGTTGAGCCATTCTTACATACAAGGCATAGATCCCACTTGGTCATGGTATTCAATTCTTAAGGGTTCTTGAATGCAGTTTGCTGATACTTTATTGAGATTTTCTGTTCCTATATTCATCAGGGGTACTGATCTGTCATTTTCATTTCTTGTTATGTCCTTATCTGGCTTTGGTTTCAGGTTAATGCTGATCTCATAGAATGAGTTTGGAAGTATTCCCTTCTCAAACTTTTCTAAAAGAGTTTCAGAAGGATTGATGATACTTCTCTGAATGGTAGAATTCTTCAGTGTCGCCATCTTGTCCTGTGGTTTTCTCTGCTAGGTTTGTGATTACTAATTCAATCTCTTTGGTTATTATTGGCCTGCTCCTGTTATCTGTTTCTTCCTGACTCAGTCCTCTTTTTAAAATTTGTTTTATATTGGAGTGTAGTTGATTAAGAATGTCGTGCTAGTTTCAGGCGTACAGCAAAGTGGCTCAGTTCTGCATATACATGTATCTATTTTTCAGATTCTTTTCCCATTTAGATTTCCCTGTGCTATACACAGTAGATCTTTGTTGGCTACCTATTAAATATAAAAGTGCGTATGTCAGTCCCAAACTCCCGATTTATCCCTCCCCTTTGGTAACCATAAATTTGTTTTCTAGTCTGTGAGTCTGTTTTGTAAATGGGCTCATTTCTATAATATTTTTTAGTTTTTTGCTTCTGCATATAAGTAACATGCATTTGCAGTGATTATTGATAAGGACTCACTATTGCTGTCTTATCATTTGCCTTGTTTTTTATCTTGTTCCTATTTCTACCTTTGTAAAGTGGTAGTTTTCCTTAGTGATTTCCTGTCTGCTCCTCATCTTTTCTTTATAATGTTTCTTGCCTCTGTTTTTTTTTTTTTTGCTTTGTGGTGGTGGTAGTTGTTCAGTCACTCAGTCGTGTCCAACTCTTTGTGACCCCATGGGTTGCAGCACACCAGCCTCCTCTGTCCTCAACCAGTGTTTGCTCAAACTCATGGATTTTGAGTTTGGAGTTTGCTCAAACTCGTGTCCATTGCGTCCAGTGATGTCGTCTAACCATCTCATCCTCTGCCACCCCCTTCCCCTTTTGCCTCCTTCAATCTTCCCCAGCATCAGGGTCTTTTCCAGAGTTAGCTCTTCACATCAGGTGGCTAAAGTATTGGAGTTTCAGCTTCAGCATGTCTTTCCAATGAATATTCAGGGTAATTTCTTTTAGAATTGACTAATTTGATATCCTTGCTGTCCGAGGAACTCTCAAGAGTCTTCTCCAAGTTCAAAAGCATCAGTTCTTCGGCGTTCAGCCTTCTTTATGGTCCAACTCTCACATCCACACATGACTAGTGGAAAAGCCATAGCTTTGACTGTGAGGATCTTTGTTGGCAAAGTGATGTCTCTGCTTTTTAATATGCTGTCTAGGTTTATCATAGCTTTCCTTCCAAGGAGCAAGGCATCTCTTAATTTCATGGCTACAGTCACCATCTGCAATGGTTTGGGAACCCAAGAAGATAAAAATCTGTTACTGCTTCCACTTTTTCCCCTTCTATTTGCCATGAAGTGATGGGACCAGATGCCATGATCTTAGTTTTTGGATGTTGAGTTTCAAGCCAGCTTTTTCACTTACCTCTTACTTTGTAGCTTTCATAATACATCTCATAAGTAAAGTAGTCCTTCTCATGCTGATAGTGTCTTGTTTTCATTCTCCTGTAATGGTTCAACCCTTTTTATTCCTCCCCTTTTATACTTTTGATGTCATAGTTTACCTCTTTTAATGTGTACTTTGATTTGTTTCTGTGTCACTAGTCAGCACCGTTTTATTTCAACTCAAGAACTCCTTTTAACATTTCCTTTAAGGCAGGTTTTGTGTGTCTGGGAAAGCCTTTATTTCTCCTTCATAGCTGAAGGTCGGCTTTGCTGGATAAAGTATTCTTGGCCAGCCATATTTATTTTCCACACTTTTAATACATCATTCCACTTTGTCCTGGCCTGTAGAATTTCTGCTGGGATATCCTGATATCCTTGCAAGCATTCGTTTGTAAGTTACTTTTTCTCCCCACAGTTGACTTTATGATTTTTTTTTTAGTGACTTTTGATGTAATTGGAGAAGGTCTTTTGGCATTGAGATAATAGGGTGTCCTATTGGGCTTTTAGGTCCAATTTCCTGCCTGGCTTGGGAAATTCTCGGCTATTTCTTTTAATATACACTCTCTGCTCTCCTCTCCCTCTCTGCTTCTTCGGATAGACCATTATTCCTCACATTTGTTTTTCTCAACTCATCATGTATCAGAGTTCTCTTGGATTTTCTTCCCCTTTTAAGAATCAAGTTGCTAATTCTTTCCCAGATTTCATCTGCCTGATTCCCTAAACTTTCTACATATCATTCATTGAATTCAGCTGAAGAATTAGGTTCTTTTTGAAAATTCAATATATTTGGTAAATAAGCATTCTTGTACCTTCATCACAGCTGTTTCTAATTTTTATCAGATCACAGTGCCTGTGGATTTTTATCAGATCACTGTGCTTTGGATTCAGCTGCTGAAGAATTATTATTGTTTTTCTCTTTGGGATTCCATATCACTGTCATTTTTTCAGTTTGGTAAAAATGTGCCTCTGCCACTGAGTTTCAAGTAGCACACCTTTCTTACTAGCTGTTAGATGTTCTAGTTCAACACGGACCATTAGAAACCTTTCTTTTGTTCTCCACGAGGTGGCGGCATAGCTCAATTTTTGGTTTCTCTACCTGAGCTGGCTCTAGGGCCCGGAGAGCCTGTTAAAAAAAAAAAAAAAAAGCCTAGAAAAAGCTGGCAGCAGAGTGGGGAGGTGTGGGCTTAGCACCCACAGTAGTCCACAGCAGACAGGGGGAACCCTCCACTGCAGTAAGCCCCCCAGAGGGCCACACACAGACCTCCCGCTGAAATCCAAGGCAGGCAGCAGGGCCTTCAGTGCCCTTGTTCTCCTCTCCCGCTCCCCACTCCCACCAGTCGCTCCTGAGGAATTAGTGCTGCTGGAGAAAAACAGGTTCCTCCAGCTGTGCCCAGCCAGGCAGCTAGGCGGTCACCTTAAGACTTGTGAGGGAGGCAGCTGTGGTCACTGGTAGTGGAAGCCCAGTGTGTTGCTGCTCCTCTTCAGCCTCTAGACTGGTTTCTCTCCCCCAGCCGTTTGCCTGGTACCCCACAGATGCCCTCCCCTACACTCTCCGATCTCCACACTCTCCAGTCTGGCTTCCCGCCCCTCCTCCCAGCAGGTGGGGGTGAGGCAGGCTCACGAACTCTTGGGTCTGCAGTCCTGCTAAGGTCTCCCCATCTATGTTCTGAAGCACTTTTTGGTAGAAATCTTTTGCATGTCCTGGTGTAGTGTACAGAGAAACTTTTGTTCGGTTATGAATGACTCAGGGATCGAACCCAGGTCTCCTGTATTGCAGGCAGCCTTTACTGTCTGAGCCACCAGGGAAACCCACGATCAACCAGCTGTAAACAAAAGGAGAAGAAAAGGAGCAACTCACAGTCCCATGCTGCCGCCATCACTTGCTCCTCTATTTCTTATCTGCACATGTAAGTTGGGTATACCAGTAATTTAAAATGTTCATACTGAGCCTGAGTGCTGCTCTTGAAACCCTAAGTTAGTTGAATGAAGTAAAAGGAGGATTCCAGGTCAAACACAGTTCATGTACAAAGGATGGCCTGTGGACCAGGTTGTGTGGGCTGGGAGGGCATTCCTGGTTTTCAGCAGAGTAAATAGCCCCTTGCAAACCTGTTTCTTCGCATGCAGAACCAGGTATCCTCAGCATGGTGACAGCAGTTTCTAGTGCTTTTGTTTCATGCCCCCGCAAACGATTGCCAGCTAAATGAAAAGCACGATGCTAGGTTCTGGGAGTACGTGCTAAATTACCACCACATAACCTTGTACTTCTTAGTGCTTTTATTTCATTTCTTTTGGCATATCTAAATGTCAGAAAGTACATACATAGAAAATTCCAAACCCCTTCCTAAAATGGTTTTAGTATTGGCGAGTCTCTGACATCTCAGGTTGAATTGTCCAATATATGTCTAAAGTGCATTCTCGCAGCTAATCAATAGCAGCATTTGTTTTGTTTATAAATCCTTAAGAAATATTCAGACAACAGGTGGAAAAGTCACAATAAAAGGCAAAGCGTGATCTAGATATATTTTTCCTTAATTATCCAAGACACATGCATGAATTAGTATATAAGTATACAAGAAATATACAAAAAAATAGCAATATAAAAAAGTTCATACAGCAACGAGAAAGAACGGTCTTTCTCTGCTACTAATATTAAATATGGCAAGGTGTAGAATATAAAAAGTTTGTACAGTCCTAGATATCTTTGGAGCCATAGGGGAATCCCTGATGGAGGCCAGTGTGTAATGACAAGAGGTCTGTGATTTTCAACAAAGCTGGAGTTTTATAAGATGGTTTTCAGAAGGCACTGCTTTGGAGAAATCACCAACACAAATGATGAAAATGTTGCTCTGTTATTGAAACTGTCAATTCATGGCTTCTTGCGCCTAAAATGAAAGCCAGCATTTAGTGTTGAATTTTGCAATGAATCTCTAGGAGGGCTTTGAGAGAATTCCTGTTTTATCGTGGGAAAAGTTAAGTCTTTCTAAGAAAGCAAAATACGCTTATCCAGTATTTAATTAGACTTCCCATCTTTATCCTGTTGCACTGATTTTCCAGATTGCCTAAGGAGCACATACATGTGTCAGAACGGACACATGAACCTGTACAGTTAGATACTTGAAAACAGGGGGCTTAAAATAGTGAAAGAGTGGGCCAGACTCTTGAGTGTATCTTTAATATGTGATTGCTTTCCCTACCACAGATTTCACCGTTCTGTTTCATTTTAATGAACACTTCTTGCTATAACAAAAGGCAAATAAGGAAAGAAGGAATTATGTGAGGAGCTGTCACCCTGACCCCAGCCTCCCCTCCTTAGAGGTGATCTCCCTTAGGCCTCTGAAAGCTTTATGAGCACTCACAAACTAGGAACAAGAGTGAGTGTTCTTACAGCTCTAATTGCTACTATGCAACCCCCAGGGTTCTCAGCACTGTTACTTCCTACTGTAGTCTGCCAGTAGGGCCCAGATATTCCAGAGGGTAAACCGAAACCACATAGATCCTCTTAGGAAAAATAAAAGGTGGATGTAGGGAGAAGGGGTGGTGGGGAGGGAAGACAGAGAAAGGCCACACTTGGTCAGTACTCACTTGGGTTGTGCATGGTGCTGGTACCCAGGCCCCAGCTGAGAGCCAGCTCTCATCTCCACAGCTACAGAGCACTGGGGAGAAAACCACAAATAGGAAAACTGTGAGGTAGGAGGGTCTTTAGAGACCATCCAGGTAATCTCATTTTCTATCAGAAAGAGTTCTTGAGAAAGTTAGTGGCAAAGGCTGGAGCCTGGCCCCCACCTTCCCACATTCTTTATTCAAATCTGTCCCCAAGAATAACAGTTCTGCTCCTGAGAGGGTTCCCATCAGCTTGATGGACATTCTTGTTCTTCTAGGTGATGCTCTCTTACTTGATTTTTGGGCACAGACCCACTACACTAAAAACAGGGGCTTCAAACTGAAGAGCTCCATCCAGTAAGACCAGAGCAGAAATACACCCCTACAAATATCTTACTCCTACCCTTGTTTCTACATCAGTCCATTCAGACTCTGTTCCATCTGGTTGGGCAGGTGCTACTGTAGATGATCTTCGTTTTCGACTACAGAAAAAGGGAACGATGCAACTGTTATTTTTTACATCTAAGAACAGAAAAACTATTATAAATAGAGAAATACCATATATACTCCTTCAGAGAATTAATGACACATTTTTTACAGACTAGTCTGTTCCTCAAGAACGAGCAGCTAAGAAAATTACAGCCCTCTAAATAAAGCAATTTGATGCTCACTCACCTAGTTGGTGATTCTTGTTTTAAAGTCTCTATTTCAGTAAACTGGACGGATTGTCCACCACCCCTTGTTTTATAAACATCACCCTACAGCCAAAAGAAAAGATCACCATTACACTTCTATACATCCAAATGATAAACATACATATATATTTCAAACTGATTTTTTAAGACTTTTATGAAAACTCCCATCCACAAAACCAGATGGTGCTTGGACTGCTGGGTCTATACCTTAAAATACTTTAAAGATTTGTGTACATATGTCTCACTAAAAAAGAAGTCCAATGCAGTATAATAGCATTCTTACTTGCAGAAAATAACATTCCTTTTTATTCAACCAGTGATTTAAAAACTACAGTAAAGATCAAGCAATCTATCAAATTTCTAAATATTCTAAGGCAGTATACTTTCCTCTTTGGATGTTCGTTCCCCTTCTCTCATACACAAGTGACAGTAGAGTTTTATTTTTTTGGCCATTACGTATAGCTTGTGAGATCTTAGTTCCCAGACCAGGAATTGAACCTTGGCAGTGACAGCACAGTCTTAAACACTGGACTGCCAAGGAATTCCCTCCAATGACAGTACTCTTAAGCAAAGGCAGGAGTTCTTTGTTTGATTTAAAACAAAATGCACATTAATTAAAAGTATATATCTGGAGTTCCTCTAACAAACACATCTGGCAGATTTTGTTCCAATTTAGCAGATTCGAACCCAAGGAGTAACTTGAGTTTTCTAACAAACAAAAAGGTTTTATCAAATACCCATTTATCTTCTAGTTGACACTGCCTGTGTGTCATCAAAGGAACAGAAGAATAAATGGTTTCTTGCTTTTTGAATATTTCCTTCTCTTGTGTAAATTTTTACCTTAATTAGCTTAGTTTCAATCTCCCCATCGGAGGCTAGTTCCTGGTGTGTCAGCATGTACTTCTCACACTTAGCTAGTGCCTTTTCATTTGCAACAGACACAGTGATGGCACGGGGGACATGTGGCTGCATGACTGTCTCAGTTTGCAGGTTAGTGGCAGGCTTATGATCTACCCATCTGTCTCCCGCAGAGCGTGATCGTCTGTGTCGCAGACGAATTGGTGGTGCGTTCTGATCAGATTGAGAGAGGAATCAAGAAACAAGCATAACCCAGAATTAATTTCAGGGTACTATTAGAAGTGCAGCAGTTTTGGCTACTTTAGTTGGTGACAGTATGAAAACAAATGCATGAACCTTTTCAAAAGCTATGTTACTCAAGCAATTTAAATGTTCTCTTTGTATGTAAGCACCAAACCAACAAACATCTTTAAACACCAGTTTATGTATGTATTATATATTCTACTAGAGATCTTCCCTTTCAACAAAGAGTGGAAGGCAAAGTTCTGGTAATGCTGCTAGTCTTTCCTGTGTAGGTCATGTTTAGGACAAATAATTCATTTTTGCATTGTTGATCAAAAACCAGTATTTGTTCCTGCTGTTGTGAAGTAATCTGTTAGGTCCACAACTATGTTAAAAGCTTCAAAAAGATCAATAAAAGCCCTAAACATATCATAGGCCTCTAAACAAAAGAGAAAATACTCCTATTAAAAAAAACAGACCTCTCCCCCCAGCAAAAGCTGATGGAGCTGTATAGTACATATATGCTAAAAAACAAAGTATTTTAAGAACCTTGTGTATAAAATGATTAAAAGAATGTAAATAAAGTACTTCTGCATACTTTTAAAAGTCTCAGAATGTAACTTTATGAAAAGTTCACAAACATTTCCTAAAGGTTACAAGAAAAGTTTAGCACAGTCAACCTAAGGGCGAGGGGATCACATACAGACATAGTTAATAGTTTCTTTGTAACTTTGCAAAGCTTTTGTTTGAAAAACTGAAAGCAAATCAAAGGGTCTGTCACAGGCCAAATCCTTCAAAACTGGTCAAGTGTGGACACCTAATTTAAAATGTGTATCTGGAGAACTGAAGTATTTCCCCTGTACAATTATAAGAAACAAATGCACCAGTGACAAAATCATGACACTAAAACATGGGCAACAGCATTTGCCACTAAGGATACCCAAGCCTCACAACAAGCAGGAAACATCCCATTCTTAAAATGGCTTAATGCTGAACGAGGAAGAAAGAGCTTCTCATGACCTACCATTTAGCAAAGGTGATAGTTTTCTCAAACACATTTAGCAGTAGAGACACTGTGAAACGAACTTTGGAAAGATGACTGTCCTTACTTACACTCTCCTGTCATTTATGAAATAAATAATAATTAAGCTTTCTCCCTCACTGAAGTATATAAATTGAGTCCACCTGACATAATTTTTGACCAACAAACCTAGGTGCGTATTCTGCTGCACTTCTAAAGAGATTTTGATTTCAAATGAAGAAGTTAAGGGATCTCCATATCTGCATTAGATACTATGTTAATATTGACCAGGCATTAAGTAGGCCTTGAATAGTTCTCAGTCTATAAATTTGCATGAAATAAGGAGGATTTTTAGAGTTGATCAGAAAGACCAGTCACCATATAATTTGCTCCCCAAAAAGGTTTAAAGCAAAATCTGCAAAGTAAAGAAGCTTAAGCGACTTTAGACTTATCTGTTGCCTTTGGTAAATACCTTGTAATTCATCATCATCCCTTAATAATCAGGAATGCAGGACACCTAAATGAAATATTTTCTATACCCTAAGAAAATCTAAAGCAAATATTTACTATAAATTATTTAGAAGAAAAATTCTTAGATATATGAAAATTTTACTAAATATAGATTCACAATATTAACTTTGTCAGCTTACTCAGATTCAGAGGAAAATTTTACCTTCATCTTTAAGAAAATATGAATTTGTTTAAACAACCTTGAATGAGGCAGAGCCCTTCTAAATTGAGACAAAGGCCTTGAGATTAAAAGCAATTTATTGGACATATAAACCTTTGGCAGTTATAAAACTACTGGCCTGGGCTCCTCAAAAAATAGTATCATGAAAATTAAAAAAATGGGGAGGATGGACTATTTTATATTAAAAAGATTAAAGAGATAACCACATATAATGTATTCACCTTGATAGGACCAAGGTTTGAAAAAATGAAAAGCCATTATTGGGATACCACTAACTTCCTCGGGTGTGATGAAGATTGTGGTTATGTATGTAAGACACAAAGTCTATGACTTACTACTGTCAAAGGCTGAAGAAAAAAAAATTTACATATCTATTTTTTAAAATAAAAGTCCGGGAAAGCAGTTTTAAAAATGGAAATTAAAAAAAAAAAAGTAAAAACTCCAATTTGAGGAAGAAAAGCCAAAAGAAAAGAATGGAAATTTTGTGGATGCTCATCAGTTCATGCAGCTGAAGAGCACGTGTTCACTGAACACGAGGCACTTTCTGTGCCAAATGCGGCTAGGCTTTTTCAGATGAAGAGCTAGGCCTCCGTTTCAGGGTGATTTGATCTTTCAAACTAACAGAACAATCAGACCTTGCTTATATATTAGAGCTCACTCATCAATCCGGTGAGCTTTCAGAACCAAGTTATAAAAATACACGTTAAAATCTGTTGCCACAAAGCTTTAAAACGATAACTGGCACTAACCCTGCTGCAGCGGTGCTCTTCTTCTTCTATCTCATTTCTGAACGAAGGAACCACCTCCCTGCCTTCATTCCAGTACATCCCTCGCCTTCTGTCTGACACGATACAAGTTTTACTTTGTCCTGGCTCCTGCTGCCTACGCCTCGCAATAGATGTGACATTGAGAGGTGTGTTGTACGGAGGAATTTTCTGCTCCCATTCCGAAATACAGGAAGCTACAGAAATGCTGCTGCAAGAGTTAGAGCGCCTATGTAGCTGTTGACTCATGAGTTGCTGGCCGTTGGAAATCTGAGCAATATAGTTACTAGAAAGCTAAAAAAATTGGAGAGAAATTAATGAGCAGGAGTTGAAAAACTGAGAAACAATTCATTATTTTACTATAATTTTAGCTCATGAAGACAATTTATAACCTGTTTTTTAAGACAATTTTTGTACTGAATTACTAATTTTACACTAAATTTTTGTTTATACTCAATTTTTAAGTATAGAAATTTGAGAACTATAAAACAAAAAAAATTGATTCTCATAGAAATAGTCAGCTATTTGATTCTCCTAGAAATAGCTAATCTAAACAAATCTTCTCTAGTACTATGAAGTTACTATACAACTACAAACAACTTACAGGTACGGGTGATGGAGAAACAGATCTCTGAGTAACTTTTTCTCGATCCCGCTCCCGAGAGGGCCTCTCTGGCTTTTCAGCTTTGGGCTCAGTAACGATGGCCTTCAGTTGTTTCAGTTTCTCATCTTTCACCCAGAGTTTATTTTGCATCTCCAGCTGTTTGGCTGCCACTCGACGCTCCTAAAGGTTTATGAATGGCAATAAGTAGTCTAATTCAGTTATACTAAACCAACTGCGTCCGTTCACCTGAACATTTCCTAAAGATGACAGTTCTTCATAATGCTATTTGCTGTGACTTGTAAGGGCAGAGGAAAAAAGTAAAAGGGATGGAGTACTGGCTGCTGTTGCCTCCACCACTAAAACACTGTGCGTCATTCAGTCGTGTCTGACTCTTCAAGACCCCACGGACTGTAGCCTGCCAGGCTCCTCTGTCCATGAAATTCTCCAGGCAAGAATACTGGAGTGGGCTGCCATTCCCTTCTCCAGGAAATCTTTCTGATCCAGGAACTGAACCCAGGTCTCCCGCACTGCAGATTCTTTACCAGCTCAGCCACCAGGGACCCCAGTACAAGCCATTCAGAACCCTACAGTCAGAAATCAGTCAGCCATGAGAGGGGTGCTGTAGGAATGACACTCACGCATTCTTTCTCCCACTTCATGGTGGTTTCTGTCACCATGCCTTGCAGCCTGGCTTCTAGTCTACGTTTGTCAGAAAACTGTCGCTGAAGTTTTTGATTCTGGGTTTCAAGCTCCTGTTGCAGATTGCGCTTATCTTCCTCATAGATGGTCGTTGTTTTCTCTAAAATCTCAACCTGGGAATTTAGACCATTACATTCAACATTTGATGTGTAAACATTTCAAGTAGCTTTAAAATAATCTCTCTCATAATCTGCCTATGCAAGCATAGTTATGGAAAGAAGAATCACAGATAATACCTTTTCGTCTAAAATTTCATCTGAATAGAAGAATCATGGAGAAAACCTTTTCGTCTAAAATTTCATCTGAATGCCCATCTCTGTTCCTAGAAATGAGGACTTTTAAACAAGCTCCTCACTGAAAGATGAAGTTATAATAGATTTCATGTGAAAATTACTGTTCCCTAAAACTAAGGCCTAAAATTTTGTTTTTATAAAGGCCACTTTTAGAATAGAGAACACTGTATCAGTTGAGATTAGCTTCCCTTTAGAATGAATCATGTATCCCCTAAATTATCCTCAGTAGTAAGTCAAAAAGCAATTTATAATCAAAACTAAAACACCAGAACATTCTCTTCAATTGGTAAGGTCTGTCTCATAAAGAGTATTCTACCCTTTTATTGCCTTTCACTAACAGTTCCTCTGTGGGAGGAATGGGATGAAATTAGTAAATAACCAAGTGATAACTCCCAAGGAAGCAGCAGCTGCAGGTCCATATAGCAGAATAGCTAAATCAAAGACCAGTGTTAAATGTCCAGCATACACATCCATTATAATCCCAAAACCAACCTTATATTCTAAAGTTTTGTTTTTCTTCTCCAGTCGTTCTATTTCCAGTTTCTGTCCTGAGATCACCTTTTCTTTTTCATTTAGTTTTCCTTGAATATAGTTTTCTTTATTTAAAACAGCATTGTCAAATTCTTGCAACAAAGCCTTAAAAGTAATAGCTGAAACAAAAGCATGCAGGCCAAGTTTACTCCAATTCCAAAGTAACTGCTGAAGTCAACTTTTATAACTGCTATTTATATAAAATGAAGCTCTTCAGCAAATACCCCTTTGAAAGTCTGTAATCAGAAAACAAGTCTGGAAGGAAATCAAGTTTCTCAAATCCACAAAAGAGACACTTTTGTTACTGAAAAAACACTTAAGTCTTTCATTTTGCACTACAGCGTAAATAATTTTTTTCAGAACAAATGCAGAAACAAACAGAAGTAACACTAGCCTAAGAGACAGTTAATTCAAGTTGAAATCCCTGTGCACCAGTCACTAGTCATGTGACGTGGGCAAGTTGTTTCTGAGCATGTTTCTTCATTTCAGAATGGAGATTTAAGTACTGTTTATCTCACATCTTTCTTATGATGGTGATAAGAATACATACATTCAATGAGCACTTCCTGTGTACCAGGATGTCATACATGATTTTCATATACCATCTCAACCCTCTCTCTGAAGTAGGAACAATTACAATCCCACTTTACAGACAGAAACTAGAAATAAAGGATTAAGTAATTTTCTCAAAGATACAGTTACTATGATGTAATAATACATATTAAATGCCTTGCATATAAATAACTAGTAGGAGCTAAGAAGTAGCTCTTATCCCTTTCATCATGACTGTTAATTTTTAAAAGGGATAAATTCACATCCACTTTGATCTTCTGCTTTACGTTCTTAGGATATAATACGATGCCTTGGGGACTACTAAGTTCAGAGACAACCCTTCCTTGAAAGATGCTGTCCCAACACAAAACTCCCTGCAGGTTTCTCATTTTAAAATGACTGTAACAGTTTGCTCTTACACTGCTTGTTAAACTCCTCAATCATCGTTTGTCGTAGGTGATGTCGTCTCTCTAGTGCTTCGATCAGCCTGGGAAGAGTCTGCTCATCATTGACATCCAGAAGTTCACAGGACGGCAAAGGTGGGAAACTCTGTAAAACCACTTCTGAAACCAGCGGTTCTATACGGAGTTGTTTAAAAAAAAAAAAAAGTTACACAGGAGGGAAAGAGTTATTCAAACAAGTTTAACACTGGTAAGAGCCCCCAGTCCAATTAACAGTGTACTTTGTTGGGCTCATCATATTTCCTTAAAAATGAGTTATATGAGTTGTAAAGAAGAAAAAATGAAAAAAATGTGAGTATATAATAAAGGAAGTGTGATTTTGGTTCAGACTTTTTTTTTTTCACTTGTTTGTTGAGGGGAAAGAAAGCGAACAGTTTTCTTAAGTGAAACAGATTTTTAAAAAAGAGAGACAGACTCATCAGCAGGCAGATGACGCCACAGCAGCTCATACCATCTCCAACAGGACCTGCCCGGGCCTGGTTTCTGTATCGCCTCCCCGGTGTTAAACCGCATATGGCCTTGTCTGTTGGTCTGGCTACTTCAACTTCCTGGGTCACTTCTGCAAATCTCATTACTTGCTAAGATACAAAATAGGGTTTGATTTTGTTTTTATATGTAAGCGTTTGCAGTCTTTCTTCAGAAATCAGTAAATGAGACAGTAATAGATTGGTCATTAGTTCACTTCTGTAACCAGTGGTTCTATATCAGTTTTTAAAATATTCAAAATGTTATTCTTCACATGTAAATGGTTTTCTCTACAGAAACTCAGATTTCATAAAGGCATTAAAATTACCAAGCTTTCTTCATAATCTTCGGCCTTTGGATTCACACACACAATCAGGCGTACTTTTCCTTCCCCATCAAAGTAGTTCTTGAACAGATGGGTTAACTTTGAATCTCGATATGGAACCATCTATAAATAAATCCAAACCCAAATACATCAGGCAGAAACTGCACACAAACAAAACTATACAAAGTATACAAACAACCAAAGGCTGCTGCTCACCTTGTTAGTACCGTAAGTTTGGTTCTCTCTCAGGACCTCCATACATGTTCTCAGTGTCATTAGTGACTGGTTAATGTTACCTGACAGAAGAATGTACACAGAAGTCATTTGAAGACACCAGTGGAGTAGCTAGAGCATGGTCTGTTTGTCTGTGAAATATCTACTTCATAGAACTCTTAGATGGAAATTACAAATGACAGATTTTAGTGGGCTCAGCTTAAAGAACTGTCCATATCTGGCAATGTTGCAGTAGAGTGTAAGTACTGGGATTCTTATGGAAAGACTTTCCACTGAATGTAATATATTTCATGACCCATAAGGTTTCTTTCAAATCTTAAATACCATGAAAGAGTATACTGAGTACAGATGTTTAATATCCTCTAAAGTATGCCCATTTTTCAGGCTACAGTTGGCTCCATGCAGACATTGATGTCTCCCTTGCACCAGAAGGAGCTCCTGTTTCTACCAATCAGGTGTCTTAAGAGCCAACTAAATCTGTTCCCTCTATATCTAAAGAAGGTTTCTTAGGCAGCATGCTTGTTAGTCCTGGCCACTTGTTTGAATTTCTGAGTTAGAGCAAGTCTGACAGATCTAGCAAGCCAACAATACAGGAGATCTCGCCTGCAGAGACACCAAAAATATTACAACACAGAGAAGTTTTTTCATTTTGAAACTGTGCTTTCATTCTTGGCCACCTTTCAAAATACAGAGCTCATCTGTGCCTCCATGATATTCCATGATTCATGCTTTCTCTTCCTTGACCCCAGCTCGCACTGTCCTTCCTCTCTTCTTCCACGTGTTCTTCAAAACCCATATCCCTGCTAACAGACTTGCCATACCCTCAGACCTCTCACAGAAAGATCCATTCTCTCTCTTTCTCTAATGGCCACCTGTGATCTGGATGTTGTCCATGGGTACACTTCAAGGAGTGTGCATACATGGTTGGGAAGTAAATGCATCTTTTTTCTTACTAACCTCTGAAATTTAGCTGTTTCTTCAATTATGAATATTAGGCCAAACACCTATAGTAATGGTAGTAGTAGTACTTGTGGTTTTTAATCAACAGAAGTCACAGATAACTTTTATAACAGTTTATTGCTTATCTCAAGATATTTATATTCATTACTACTTTGAAATTATGTAGTCATAGACATGCTATCAAGTTTAAGGCATTAATCAAGTACATAAATTACTGTATGACAAAGGTTTTTAAAATACTTTTAAAAACACATTTCAGTCTAATTGTTTTCTTCTGTAATCCTGTATTTTATGTTACACATTCTAAAATATTCTGAATCATATCCACAGGCTTCACCCTACCCATGATACAAAATCCTACAAGCTTATTTTTATTTCTCAGAAGAGTGGTGCTTCTCCTGCAGCCTTGTGAATAAGTTGCCTGCTTTCTAAAAGCCTGACATATTAAAAGGATGGTGAGCAGCAGGCAGCCAGCCACATTTTCCTAGTCCCTTGCTGTTGTTCTTCAAAGACACATGGAAGGTCACTCTAACATGCCATCAGAGGGCCCAGGTCGCAAGTCCAAGAACTCTTTCTCTCTTTAGCATTATAGCCACACCCTGAACCTTGTCACTCAGAACTCTGAAACCTCTAGAAACCCGAGGTTGTCATGTACCCCATCCACAAACCAGCCCCAGTCTAGTTTTAACTGTGTCACCTCTTCCCCATCATGTCAACACTAATATGGTTTCTGTTCCTATCCCCAAAGCTAAACCTGCTTTCCCAAGGTCAGTCCTTCCTCTTGTGATCTGGATTCTGGATGCTTTGTCTTTTCATATAGACGTATATAATGAGTGTGTGCTGTTAGTCCTGGGCAACTAAGCCCGGAGCTTCCTTACTGGCTCAGTGGTAAGGAATTTGCCTGCCAATGCAGGTTCAGTCCCTGGGATGGGAAGATCCCCTGGAGAAGGAAATGGCAACCCACCCCAGTATTCTTGCCTGGAAAATCCCAAGGACAGAGGAGCCTGGTGGGCTACAGTCCGCCAGGTCACAAAGAATCAGACACGACTGAACACGCACACAGAACAGCTAAGCCAGTGTGCCACAGCTGCCGAGCTGCAACTGCTGAAGCCCGTGTGCTCTAGAGCCCCTGCTTCTCAACAGCAGAAGCCACCACAAGAAGCCCGATGCTGCACCTGGAGAGACCCCCCTCACTGCAACCAGAGAAAACATGCGCAGCAACAAAGACTCAGCACAGCAAAAAATAAATTTAAGTGTGTGTTTAGTCATTTCATAACTCCAAGTCACCTGGCTATTACCCCTTACTCTCCTTCCCAGACTCAAGGATCTATTTTCCTCAAGGCCCTGCCCTCAGTGTTCCTCTCTGCACTCCATGAATAATCTTTTCTTCCCCATTGCTTCAACCATGTCTTCACTAGCAAAACCTAAACCTATAAACCTCAAGTCAAATCTCTCTCCTTCCATATCTATCTACCTCTGTATTCAATTGCTAGGCACCTACACTTGAATAAATTGAATATGTTAAACATACAACTCTTAGCTGCTTGCACCTGCACCTCAGACTGCTTCTCCTTAATCAAGGTTTTCTTTGATTTATCCTCTCTCCCTTCCACTTTTCTTTTTCATGCACTGGAAAAGGAAATGGCAACCCACTCCAGTACTCTTGACTGGAGAATCCCAGGGATGGGGGAGCCTGGTGGGCTGATGGGGTCGCACAGAGTCGGACACAACTGAAGCGACTTAGCAGCAGCAGCTTCCTTCCTCTCCACATCCAGGTGGGCCTGCTTCCAAACTAGCTCTTAGTTTTGGCTGACCTTTGCCTCCAGGTGACAGGACTGCTCATCTGAATTACTGCAAGCTTCCCAACTGGTTTTCATCTCTCTGGACTTGCCTCTGATAAATTAATCTACAACACTGGGAAAATCTCTTTAAAACTGATCCTTCACTGGCTGTGTAACAGCAGAAAGTACAAGTTTTGGAAGTTCAACCAACCTGGGTTCGAACCAGGCTCTAACCTTGGGAAAATTACTTAACCTCTTCCAGTCTGTCAAAATGGGTATGATCCAATCCTGTAAAGTCAGAATCAAGAAATCAAGCCCATATATAGTAGATTCTATGATAAATACTCAGCCCTTAATAATTGGTAGTCACCATTATTCCTTCAACAAAAAATTCACACTAATGTGATAGTCTGGGGTCTTCATGAACTTGCCTTGCCTTCCTGCCTCAGGGGCCACAGTTCACCAATCCATGCCCCCCACTTCAGCTGACCTGAGCGTGCCATGTTCTCCCAGGGAGGACGGCTTTAATCCAATCGCTCTTCTCAGAGCTCCTGCCTCAGCTCCATGCATTCTTCCCCAAACCCCATCTCACATACAGCCCCAGAATGGATGGGGCGCCCGGCTCTGTGTTCCCACAGTGCCTGCTGCTCACCTCCCTCACGCTCTACTAGCTGTTTCCCTCTTTTGTACTAGGTATGTCTTCAATTCCTGCAACAGCAGATACTCCATTAATCCTATTAGCATAAATCATATCATAAATGGCTGTACTAAATGAAAAAAGAAAAACAGGTTTCAAATTGCTTTTGTGTTCAAAGATTTTTCCTATCTCCAGAAGCGGATTTTCACCACTGTTAATGTTGGAGGAACTATTAAATCACTTAATTTTATGGACCCAGTACTGGCACTCTAGCCATAGACTTAACACCTTCAACAGGAATATAACTTACTTTATATTTAGTCACTTTTCCTCATTCTTAGGCTTCCCTGGTGGCTTAGTACAGAATCTGCCTGCAGTTGTAGACCACCTGCAGCATGGAGATGCAGGTTCAATCCCTGAGTTGGAAAGATCCCCGAGAGAAGGAATTGGCAACCCACTCCAGTATTCTTGCCTGGAAAATCTCACGGACAGAGGAGCCTAGAGGGCTACAGTCCATGGGGTCACAAGAGTCAGACATGACTTAGCGATAGGTCAACATGAAACCAGCATAACTAAAGAAAAAGCACTAGTCACTTAGCTTAGCCTCTAAAGTTTTAGTCAGATTGAGGACAGTTAGGCTTAAACCATCAATAAGCAGGCAATAAACTGGCACTGCAAGTTTTTGAAAGTTGTAGCAATAAGTAAATACTATGCTCACCAGCTTCACGTAATCTGTTCCCTTCTGCTTTTGTCCGGTTAGTTCTTTCACTTCCAGCAAGATCTACCAAGGACAACTGACTGATAGTGATTTGTTCTTTTTCCTGAAGGGAAGATAATGCCAATCACATGAGTTATAACTGGTTTACAGTGTTTTTTAAATATATTCAAGTGAAATTAAGTCTTAGGTTTACATAATACAAAATGCCTAATAAGGGGGAAGGATACATGTCTGGGGGGAACAGTTTACTAAAAGCATATGATAAATATCCTCATGACATTACTTGCAGACTATGTTACACTGTAAGCTCCACAAGAACAGGAACTCTGTCTTTTAACTACTTCATCTCCAGCACCTTGCACAGTTTCAAGTATTCAGTAGGAGCTAAATAAATGTCTGCTAAATAGTCTAGAGCAAGACTGAATATTTGTATAATGAGAGATTTAATGATCTTACAACCTAATAATTTCCTAATACTCTAATAACTTTTATAAGAAAGTCAAGAGACACATAACTGATATTACTAATACATTAGATGTGATTCAGAGGAAAGCAAGTGGACAGAAACTTAGAAGCATTTTCTAGCTAACGTTTATCAAGTGCTGACTGTAAGCCAAGCAATGGACTAAGAACTTTACATGCAGCACCTCCTCTAATCCTCACAGCATTACAACTGGAATTTTGTTGTGAAAAAGGGTTACAAATCTTTATAAATATCTAATAGAGGAGATAAAATATGTTATGATTCATTGTTTTTCTCCAAAGACTCATTTTCTATGTAGAAATTGTTATATAGAAGTTATTTATTACATAGAGGAGTTTATTACAACTAGGTAAGACAGCTAGTAAACATATACAAACCAGAATTCAAATCCTGGTGGTCTTTAGTACCATGCCGTACCATCTACTGCCATCTGAAAACCTTCGTGATATACCACAATTTCATGGTATGTTTTGAATGGGATTACATTTTAATACCTTAATCTCATTGAATGATTTTTACATTCAGGCTCAGATGCTGTTACTAATTAAGCCTTGCAGCCTGACAGGCCCAGCATTAAACAGTGACCAGCAGTTGCGGGCTCCACGGGCCTGTCACCAAGAGAGAACAGTCTAGAACTGACCACTCCTGGAAAGTTTGTTGGTAACATTTCAAAACCAGGAACAATTGCTACATACAAAATGAGTCTTCAGAGAAAAGCAATGAATCATAACATACTTTATCTCCTCTATTAGATATTTGTAAAGGTTTGTAAACCTTTTTCACAACAAAATTCCAGGTTCTAAGATTTAACAGCTGATTTCTTAGAGCAAGAGTTTCCCTGGTAGCTCAGATGGTAAAGAATCTGCCTACAATGCGAGAGACCCAGGTTCTGTCCCAGGGTCGGGAAGATCCCCTGGAGAAGGGAATAGCAACCCACTCCAGTATTCTTGCCTGGAGAATCCCCTGGACAGAGGAGCCTGGTGGGCTACAGTCCGTGGGGTGTCAAACAGTCAGACGATTCAGTCATGAGCAACTAACACTTCTAGAACTATACCTAATTAATGGAACATTTTTTTTAAATGTCATCACCTACACATAAGATAATTCTAGCACAGTATTCAGTATAACGAAACCTTCATGATTTAACTCTAATTCCTAAATTAAGGATTCAGAACAGGAAACTCCAAACATTAAACCTTTACCTGTAAGACATTGTCTCCATCTGCATCCAAGGGAGCCTGAACTAATTTAATGTTGAACACACTATGGGAACGGCTGGACTCATGATTCAAATGTGTATTAGCAATTCGTCGCTTTTTCTGGCCTACAGTGAGAGAGAAATCATTGCTCATTTCAGTGTATATACTTTCGACCAAACTAAAAAGTACTGTCAGTAGAGTAGCAGCTTTCAGGATTATATTTATCACTTTATATATTGGTACTTCTAACCGTGCTTCTAACCTCTCCAGAAAACTTCAAAAGCCTCCTCAGTAGATTTCACTTCTACTTCTGTACATCCTGCAACGTACATGTTATGGTTTTTGTCTTCACGAAGCAGTTTAGATTGTGGAAGTCTAAGGGAAAGAAAAAAACATTAGTTCCCTAAACTATCTCAGGACTTAAGAACTAAAATGTCAGGCAACATGATATTCATTCTTACAATGCGAATAAGCCTAAGCAAGACTCCAGAAGAATATTACACTTGGATAAGAATAAGGATATACAGTTAAGATTAGTTACATAACAGGAATCTATTTTGTTATAAAAGCTTTGCTCTAATTCATTCCTACAAAGCACATGAAACAGCACTTACTAAATAGAGATCAAAGTAGTGGTAAGCACCATCACATGCAAAGGTTAAGCATCAAAATCTAGCATTTTCTTAGTTTTAAAAGATCAACAGATCGAGCTGTCAACAAAAAAACAAATTCAGAAGGAGTTTGGTATATACCAGGAGTGGCAATCCTTTCAAAGTCGCTGGTCAAGTTTTACTCTTAAGGTAGGATGAAAATGGGAAAGATGCTGCCTGTTTGGCCTCAGTAGTGTGAATAGTGGGGGCAGAAACAGTTACCAGCCACCATTATTCAGCCAATGGCAGATTTCTCAGGAAGGAGGGGCTTAGATAAAGCAGCCGGCCCAAGACCAGTGGAAAACCACCTGCATGCGAACATGCCACAATGCCAACCACTAGTATAACTGCACCCTCTTCTTAAGAAAAGAGTCAACACATCACATATACAAAATCTGTGTTCCTCATGGGTGTGCTGCAGCTGTTCCACCTACCAAAGGAATAAGGCAGAATTTACTGTTTCTACAGCAGCCATCTCATAACAACACATTCAGCCTAGAGTATGTGACAGTTACACTGAGTCATATCTTGAAAATTCTCCTTCGTTGTATTAAAAACTAAACCTTAAATCAGCTCAAAAAAAAAAAAAAAAAACAGGTTAAACACCACCCTAACAAAATGAATTCACTGCCAAATAAGCACCCTGTGAGTTCATTCAAGGTGTTACCAGGAAGGTTACAAGGCATAAAGTCACATTTGTCAGTCTTCATTTACATAATGTAAACAAGATAGGCTTCTTAGAAAATAATCTCATTTGGAACAGATCGAACAGAAACTTGGTACATGTGCAGAGTGAAGGTGATTGGTAGCAACAAATGACATCAAAAACATGTGGGAAAACGGGTACACACAACTGACACTTTGAAACAAGTAATTAGTCTGTGGTGGTTTAGTTGACAAGTCATGTCTGACTCTTAGGACCCCATGGACTGTAGCCTGCCAGGCTCCTCTGTCCATAGGATTTCCCAGGCAAGAATACTGGAGTGGGTTGCTATTTCCTTCTCCCTGGATCTTTCCAACCCAGGGATCGATCCCAGGTCTCCTGCATTGCAGGCAGATTCTTTACCAACTGAGCCACCAGGGAAGCCTGATAACGAGTTAGTCTATAAAGTCTTTAATATAAATACTAAGTTAAAAAGTAATTAGTCTATAAACTCTATAAGTACTATATTTATAATATAAAGTGGATATACTGACACCTCAGTGTAATGGTTTTCCAAATGTAGCTGTTCCTTCAATAATATCTGATTGAGTCATATACGCGAAAGTTAAATATATAATACAGGTCTTCACATTATTCACGTCTTAAGAGGCCCTAACAGAGACAGCACTGAAAACAAGCTTAAGACTCTGGACAAGTTACTGTTATTAGACATGAGACTCCGGAGTCCACTCTGGCACAAAGACAATCTGTAATGCCAGACTGTAGTTGGGCCTCAGTCTCAGTAGGGCAAGACCCAAGGAAATCTAAGGCATAGTCTTTTAACTCTGGTGCAGTGACAATACGGATGGCGCTTCTTATTAATCAGTGATGGAACTGTGACTATTAGTTGTGCAGACAGCAGCTTTAGGCTCCATTCTGTGGTGAGCACCAGGACACAGACGAGAGGCTGCAAATTCCCAACATTAAGTGTTAGATTCTTGAAAGGTAGCCCCATGGCACATCTATAGGGACACTTCTATATACAATTAAGATCCTTCTCAAAATACAGCCTAGGGCCAAGAGCTGTCAAAAGTAAAGTGAAAGTGAAGTCGCTCAGTCATGTCCAACTCTTTGCGACCCCGTGGACTGTAGCCCACCAGGCTCCTCCGTCCATGGGATTCTCCAGGCAAGAATACTGGAGTGGGTTGCCATTTCCTTCTCCAAAAGTAAAGTCTAAGGCAAATATTCTCCTTAGATGCTTTAACCCACTAGTTTTCCTAATACAACTAACAACATATCAAGTAAATAACAGAACTATTAACCACACACCAACTGCATGATATATAAGTTATATTTCATTTTGAAAACAGAAGTAAGCTTTATCCCCATTTATAGCTGAGGAAACTAAGGTCAATGATGTGAAGTGACTTCATCAAGGTTAGTCAGCTAAGAAGGGACTCTCTCCACTACTTACTTAGGCTTTATGGGATCAAACGGCACCTCTTCCAATAGATCATATATGTAATTATTATATATTTCAATATAAGAGACAAATACACCATAGACACTATCTTCATCAACCTCTTCTGCTTTGCAAAATTCTTGCACATTTATCATATCTGCAAACTCTGGATCTACTTGTCGTCTGAAAAAAAGAAAAAAAAAAGTCTCAATCTCATCTTACACATTATGAGAAATAACCTTTATTATAAGCAAGAATGCACAGAGCAACTTTATTCATACTCATGGCTGGGCCAGCATTCTCCCATGTCTTCCCAGATACACAGCACAGACTTTTACACCTTCTTTCACCCAGAGTGGCACCTTTTCCCTACACAGTGATTCAAAGGCAGTGCATTCAAAACCAAATAGAACATCTGAGCAAACATAATTAAGAACATCCCTCAACTTTTATCTCACTAAAGTCAACTGTCACACCAACTCCACTTCGGACCACCAGACAGGGTTCCCATGAGGCCAGTATTACAAAATATAATTACTTACTTGCTAGAGGGGGTCTTTGGATTGGGTGTCGCTTCTCTCTTCTGCCGTTCTAATAAAGCCTCAACTTCACATTGTATATCCATACTATTCCTATCATTAGATTTAAAAACCTGAAGTGAGGGCAAAAATCAGACCATAATTTTTAGACTTTGTCATAAATAGTAAGAAATATATTTAAGAAACAAGACAGTTAACATTTAAACATATTTAAGGTTTTAAAAGGTATTCAGTGCCTTAGTTCTCCCTTAATAATTATAGTCACAAGTATTTTGGCACCTATGTCTTTTAGTTGAGAGTCACAATTTAATTTAAAAAACACACACACACTTACGTATCGTTTAGCTTGAAATGACCCTATACTGTTAAAGAGCATGTTCAAACAGCGAGGAAGCAGCCCTCCTTCCCCTGGACAACCAGTCATAGTGTGAGTTTTTCCACTTCCCGTCACACCATATGTAAAAAGGAGACCTACAACATAACAAGCCACAGTTACATAGTGAAAGTTACAATGGCTTGGATCTTGAAAGTTCTTCACTTATAATCTTTCTAATACTGTATTAGAAAACACTTAATATTAACTACTCAATACCTCAGCAAATAAGGTAAATGCTGACAACCATAAACGGAGAAATCACAGTAAAACAGTAATACGGAGCCTTTGACAGCCCACTTAGATCAATGGACAGACCATCCACACAGAAAACCAATAAGGAAACACAGGCCTTATATGACACTTTTCACCAGAGACTTAACTGATATTTATAGAATATCCTGTCCAAAAGCAACAGAATACACATTCTTTGCAGGTGCACATGAAACATTTTCCAGAATAGATCATATGCTGGATAACAAAATAAGTCTCAGTAAATTTAAGAAAACTGAAATCATATCAGACATCGTTTCTGACCACAACACTAGAAGATTAGAAATCGATCACAAGAAAAAAAACTGTCAAACCCAAACAAGTGGAGGCTAAACGATGCTACTAAATAACTGATAGATCACTGAAGAAATCAAAGAGAAAATCAAAGAATACCTAAAGATAAATGACAACAAAAACATAGCAATTAAAAACCTATGCGATGCAGGAAGCAGTTCTAACAGGGAAGATTATAGCAATACAGTCTTACCTCAGAAAACAAGAAAAATCTCAAACGACTTAACCTTACACCTAAAGCAACTTCGTTGCTCAGTCGGTAAAGAACCTGCCTGCAATGCAGGAGACCCAGGTTCAATTCCTGGGTTGGGAAGATCCCCTGGAGAAGGAAATGGCAACCCACTCGGGTATTCTTGCCAGGAGAATCCCATGGACAGAGGAGCCTGACAGGCTACAATCCATGGGATCACAAGAGTCGGACACGACTTAGCAATTAAACCACCACCATGACCACCAAAACAACTAGATAAAGAACAACCAAAACCCAAAGCAAGTAGAAGGAAACAATTTATATAAAGATTAAAGCAGAACTAAATAGAGATGAAGAAAACAACAGAAAGGAGCAATAAAACTAAAATCTGGTTTGCTGACCAATCATAAGTACTAAAATTGAAACTGACTGAAAAAATCCCAACAAAAAAGTCCAGAAACAGATGGCTTCACAAGCAAATATCAAACATTTAAAGAGAGCTAATATCTATCCCTCTGAATCTATCCCAAAAAAAATTGCAGAGGAAGAAATAACCCCATTCTATGAGGCCATTATAATCCTGATTTTAAAAGTCAAGAATACCTAAAAAAATTACACAGATGACTATGTTGCTCATCTTTTGATAAACAAAGACACAAAACTCCTCAGCAAAGTACTAGCAAAGCGAACCTAACAATATGCTAAAAGCATCACACACCATGATCAAGAGGGATTTATCCCAGGTATGCAATGATTTTTCAATATCCGCAGATCACTCAGTGTGATACACTACGTTAACAAACTGAAGAATAAAAGCCATATATATGATCATCTCAATAGGTGCAGAAATGCCTTTGAAAAAATTCAGCAAGCATTTGATAAACTGTCCAGAAAGTGGGTACTAACGGAACACAATCAAGGCCATATGTGAAAAACCTACAGCTTACTCAATTGTGAAAAGTGGAATGAATTCCCATTAAGCTCAGGAACGAGAAAAGTATGTCCACTATCGCCAGTTTTATTCAACATAGTTTTGGAAGTCCCAGCCACAGAAAACAGGAAAGAAAGGAATCCCAGCAATCCCACTACTGGGAATATATCTGGAGAAGATACATGCCCCTCAGTGTTTACTGCAGGACTATTTACAATAGCCAGGACATGGAAGCAACCTAAATGTCCATCAACAGAGGAAAAGATAAAGAAATTGTGGTATACATACACATGGAATATTACTCTGTTATTAAAATTCATGAAATAATACCATTTGCATAATATTGATGGACCTGTAGATTATCAGACTAAGTGAAGTCAGATATCATGATATTGCTTATATGCAGAATCTAAAAAAAAAAAAAAAGATAAATGTACCTGCTTACAAAACAAACGAATTCACAGGCTTAGAAAACAAACTTAACAAGGTTGCCAAAGAGAAGGGGTAAATTGGTAGTTTGGGATTGACATATAGACACTACTTATTTAGAACAGATAACCAACAAGGGCCTACTATATAGCACAGGAACTCTAGTCAGTATGATATAATAACCTCAACAGGGAAAGAACCTGAAAAAGAACAGATACAAGTATATGCAGAAGTGAACCACTTTGCTGTACACTAACATGACATCCTTAATCAACTACACTCCAATATAAAATATAAACTTTAAAAAGAGAACTGAATCAGGAAGAAATAAAAAATATGAAAAGAGCAATAATAACCAAATAGATTAAATCAGTAATCATAAACCTCCCAACAGAGAAAACTCCAGGACAAGATGGTTACACTGAAGAATTCTACCAAACATTCAAAGAATCACCAACATCAGTCCTTCTCGAGCTCTTCACAAAAATTTAAGAAGGGAACTCTCAAACTCATTCTATGCAGCCAGCATTAACCTGAAACCAAAGCCAGGTAATGACACCACAGGAAATCAGAACTATAGACTGACATCCCTGATAAACAGCAAGTCTCGACAAAGTATCAGCAAACTGAATTCAAGAACAGTTAAAAAGAACTATACATAACAACCAAGTGGGATTTATGCCTTGAATGTAAGGATGGTTCAACGTAAGGAAATCAATAAACATATTAATAAAATAAAAGATAAAATCACATAATCATCTCAATAGACGCAGAAAAACAATTTGACAAAATACAACATTCTTTCATGATAAAAACCCTAAGCAGATTGGGTATAGAAGAAACATACCTAAACATAATAAAGTTTCTGAGGAAAATTTAAAAACTACCTAGAAAAGATATTTTCATCCCCCCATTCATTTCAGAATTATTTATAATAGCCAAGACATGGAAACAACCTAAGAGTCCACAAACCAAAGGACAAAGAAAATATGTTATATAAACACAATGGAATATTATTCAGCCATAATAAGGAAAGGGCTTCCCTGGTGGCTCAGCTGGAAAGAATCTGCCTGCAATGTGGGAGACCTGGGTTCGATCCCTGGGTTGGGAAGATATCCTGGAGAAGGGAACAGCTACCACTCTAGTATTTTGGCCTGGAGAATTCCATGGACTGTATAGTCCATGGGGGTCACAAAGAGTAGGACACAACTAAGCGACTTTCACTTTCATAATAAGGAATAAAATCTTGCCATATGAGACAACCTGGATAAACCCTGAGCACATTATGCTAAGTGAGCTAACTCATACAAGTACTCTGATGTCACTTATTTGTGGAATTTTATAAAGCCAAACTTGTAAAAATCAAGTAAAACAGTGGTTACTTGGGAACAGTAAGTGGGAGGAGAGAAGAGATGTTAAGTTTACTACTTACAACAAGGGTAAATAAGACCTAGAGATATAATGCACAGTACAGTGAATATAGTACTATATTATAATGGAGATAGAAATGGCAACCCACTCCAGTATTCCTGCCTGAGAAATCCTGGCAAGAGGAGCCTGGCACTACAGCCCATGGGTTGCAAAGAGTTGGACACGACTTAGGACTGAATAACAACTGTGTTACACATATCCAACTAGCTAAGAGACTAGAACTTAATTATTCCAACTACTAAAAAGAAAGAATAATTATGAAACATGATAGAGGTACTAATTATTGCTACAATGGCAATCACATTACAATATATAAATGATCTAATTATACATATAAGGTGCTGTAACCTTATAAATATATACAAATTATCATATATTTCAATTAAAAAGATAAGTACTTTTTGCAATTGTAAAAAAAAGAAAAGCACTAGAAAATAGAATAATCATCTCAAGTAAAGAACATAATCTGATATCAAAAGCAACTAGAGAAAGAATAAACAGAACTCAAAGTAGAAAGAAAGAGAAATCATAGAGGTTGGAGCAGAAATAAATGAAACAGAGATGAAGAAAACAACAGAATAGAGCAATGAAACTAAAGGTGGTTATTTGAAAAGGTATACAAAATTCACAAACCTATAGCCATACTCCTCATGAAAAAACGGGAGAGGGATCAAATCAAAAAAATTAGAATTGAAACAGGAGGCTAGAGAAATACATACAATCAGTAGTTCAGTTCAGTTATTTAGTCGTGTCTGACTCTTTGTGACCCCATGAATCACAGCACACCAGATCTTCCTGTCCATCACCATCTCCCAGAGTTCACTTAAACTCACATCCATCAAGTCAGTGATGCCATCCAGCCATCTCATCCTCTGTCGTCCCCTTCTCCTCCTGCCCCCAATCCCTCCCAGCATCAGAGTCTTTTCCAATGAATCAATTCTTCGCATGAGGTGGCCAAAGTACTGGAGTTTCATCTTTAGCATCATTCCTTCCAAAGAAATCCCAGGGCTGATCTCCTTCCAAATGGATTGGTTGGATCTCCTTGCAGTCCAAGGGACTCTCAAGAGTCTTCTCCAACACCACAGTTCAAAAGCATCAATTCTTCAGCACTCAGCTTTCTTCACAGGCCAGCTCTCGCATCCATACATGACCACTGGAAAAACCATAGCCTTGACTAGACGACGGACCTTTGTTGGCAAAGTAATGTCTCTGCTTTTGAATATGTTATCTAGGTTGGTCATAACTTTTCTTCCAAGGAGTAAGCGTCTTTTCATTTCATGGCTGCAGTCACCATCTGCAGTGATTTTTGGAGCCCCCCAAAATAAAGTCTGACACTATTTCCACTGTTTCCCCGTCTATTTCCCATGAAGTGATGGGACCAGATGCCATGATCTTCATTTTCTGGTGAACTTTAAGCCAACTTTTTCACTCTCCACTTTCACTTTCATCAAGAGGCTTTTTAGTTCCTCTTCACTTTCTGCATAAGGGTGATGTCACCTGCACCTCTGAGATTATTGATATTTCTCCTGGCAATCTGGATTCCAGCTTGTGCTTCCAGCCCAGCGCTTCTCATGATGTATTCTGCATAGAAGTTAAATAAGCAGGGTGACAATATACAGCCTTGACGTATTCCTTTTCCTATTTGGAACCAGTCTGTTGTTCCATGTCCAGTTCTAACTGTTACTTCCTGACCTGCATACAGATTTCTCAAGAGGCAGGTCAGGTGGTCTGGTATTCCCATCTCTTTCAGAATTTTCCACAGTTTATTGTGATCCACACAAAGGCTTTGGCATAGTCAACAAAGCAGAAATAGATGTTTTTCTGGAACTCTCTTCCTTTTTCAATGATCCAGCAATTTGATCTCTGGTTCCTCTGCCTTTTCTAAAACCAGCTTGAACATCAGGAAGTTCACGGTTCACGTATTGCTGAAGCCTGGCTTGGAGAATTTTGAGCATTACTTTACTAGCGTGTGAGATGAGCGCAGTTGTGCGGTAGTTTGAGCATTCTTTGGTATTGCCTTTCTTTGGGATTGGAATGAAAACTGACCTTTTCCAGTCCTGTGGCCACTGCTGAGTTTTCCAAATTTGCTGGCATATTGAGTGCAGCACTTTCACAGCATGATCTCTTAGGATTTGAAACAGCTCAGCTGGAATTCCATCATGTCCACTAGCTTTGTTCATAGTGATGTTTTCTAAGGCCCACTTGACTTCATATTCCATTATGTCTGGCTCTAGGTGAGTGATCACACCATCATGATTATCTTGGTCATGAAGATCTTTTTTGTACAGTTCTTCTATGTATTCTTGCCACCTCTTCTTAATATCTTCTGCTTCTGTTAGGTCCATACCATTTCTGTCCTTTATCAAGCCTATCTTTGCATGAAATGTTCCCTTGATGTCTCTAATTTTCTTGAAGAGATCTCTAGTCTTTCCTATTCTGTTGTTTTCCTCTATTTCTTTGCATTGATCACTGAGGAAGGTGTTCTTATTTCACAAAAATAGAACAAATAATACAAAAATTAACATAAAACCAAAAGACCCAGAATTGCCAAAGCAATCCTGAGGAAAAACAACAAAGCAATAGACATAACTCTCTCAGACTTCAGATAATACCACAGGGCTATAGTAATCAAAACAGCAAGATATTGGCACGAAAACAGGAAGCTCAATGGAACAAAATGAGAACCCTAAAGCAAACTCACACACCTATAAACAATTAATCTTTTTTTAACAACTAACCTTTGATAAAGGAAGCAAGAATATACAATGGAGAAAAGACAGTCTCTTTGGCAAGTAGTGTTGGGAAAGAGGACAGCCACATGTAAATCGATGAAGGAAGAACATACCCTCACACCATACACAAAAATAAACTCAAAATGGCTTAATAATATAACTAATCGTAAGACACTGGGAGTTCCCTAGTGGTTGGCTGGTTAGGATTTCATGCTTTCACTGTGGCGGCCCAGGTTCAATCCCTGGTTGGAAAACTATCCTGCATGCCAGATGGAATGGCCAGAAAGCAAACAAGTAAGAGGATATCATAAAACTTCTAGAAGAGAACATAGGCAAGATGTTTTTGACATAAACAGTAACAAATGTTTTCTTGGGTTAGTCTCCCAAGGCAATAAAAATAAAACCAAAAAGAAACAAATGAGACCTAACCAAACTTACAAGTTTTGCACAGAAAAGGAAACCATCAACAAAACGAAAAGACAACCAACAGACTGGGAGAAAACATTTGCAAAAGATGTGACCAACAGGGATTAATGTCCAAAATACATACAACCCATGCACCTTGCTTATTTAACTTATATGCAGAGCACATCATGTGACATGACAGGCTGGATGAAGCACAAGCTGGAATCAAGATTGCAGGGAGAAATATCAATAACCTCAGATATGCAGGTGAGCCTACCCTTACAACAGAAAGCAAAAAGGAACTAAAGAGATTCTTGGTGAAAGAGGAGAGTGAAAAACCTGGCTTAAAACTCAACAATCAAAAAACTAAGATCATGGAATCTGGTCCCATCACTTCATAGCAAATAGATGGGGAAACAATAGAAACAGAGGGACTTTATTTTCTTGGGCTCCAAAATCACTGTAGATGGTGACTGCAGCCACAAAATTAAAAGACGCTTGCTCCTTGGAAGAAAAGCTGTGACAGGTGTATCAAAAAGCAGACAGTACTTTGCCAACAAAAGTCCATATAATCAAAGCTATGGTTTTTCCAGTAGTCATGTATGGATGTGAGAGTTGGACCATAAAGAAGGCTGAGTGTCAAAGAATTAATGCGTTTGAACTGTGGTCTTGGAGAAGACTCTTGAGAGTCCCTTGGACTGCAAGGAGATCAAACCAGTCAATCCTAAAGGAGATCAGTCCTAAATATTCATTGGAAGGACTGATGCTGAAGCTCCAATACTTTGGCCACCTGATGCAAACAGCCAACTTCACTGGAAAAGACCCTGATGCTGGGAAAGATTGAAGGCAGGAGGAGAAAGGGATGACAGAGGATGAGATGGTTGGATGGCATCACTGACTCAATGGACATGAGTCTGATCAAGATCCAGGAGATGATGAAGGACAGGGAAGCCTGGCGTGCTGCAGATGGCCTAGAGGCACATGAAAAGGTGATCAGCATCACTAGTTATTAGAGAAATGCAATTCAGAACTAAAATAAGGTACCACTTCATACCAGTCAGAATGGCCCTCATCAAGAAGTCTACAAACAACAAATGCTGGAGAGGGTTTGGAGAAAAGGGAACCCTTCTATATTGTTGGTGGGTTTGTAAATTGGTATACCACTAAGGAGAACAGTATGGAGGTTACTTAAAAACCTAAATTAGAGCTATTATAGGATGCAGCAATCCCATTCCTGGACATATATCTAAAGAAAACCATGTTTTGAAAGGATACACACACCCCAGTGTTCATGGTTTACAATAGCCAAGACATGGAAACAACATAAATGTTCACTGACAGATGAATAGATAAAGATATGGTGTATACATGTACATACACAGGATACTGGAATATCACTCAGCCACAAAAAAAGAGAATGAAACAATGCCATTGCAGCAACAAGGATGGATTTAGAGATGACCATACTAAGTCAGAAAAAGACAAATAACATGATAAAACTTATATGTGGAACTGAAATATGATACAAATCAACATATCTACAAAACAAAAACAGACTCACAGATATAGAGAATAGATCTGTGGTCTCAGAGGGAAGGAAGTACTAGAGGGAAGGAGTTGGAGTTTGGAGTTAGCAAAGGCAAATTATTATACATAGGATGGATGAACAAGGTCCTATTATATAGCACAAGGAAATATATTTACTATCCTGTGACAAACCATAACTGAAAATATAAAAAAGAATATGTGTATAACTGAGTCACTCTGTGATACAGAAGAAATTAACGTAACATTGTAAATCAACTATACGTCATTTAAAAAAAAAAAAGGCACTCCCAACAAACAAAAGTCCAAGACCAGACAGCTTCACAGGAGAATTTTATCAAATGTTTAGAGAATAGTTAACATCTATTCTTCTGAAACTCTTCTAAAACTGCAGAGAAAGGAACTCTCCCAGACTCATAAGGCCATTATAATCCTGATACCAAAATCAGAGAAATTATCACAAAACAGAAAATTACAGGCAAACATGACTGAGAAGTATAGATGCAAAAATTCTCAACAAAATACTAGCAAAGCACAACCAACAATACATTAAGTGTAAGTGTGAGTCACTCAGTCGTGCCCGACTCTGCGACCCCATGGACGGCAGCCCTCTGTCCATGAGATTTTCCAGGCAAGGATACTGGAGTGGGTTGCCATTTCCTTCTCCAGGGGATCTTCCCAACCCAGGAATTGAACCCGGGTCTCCTGCACTGCAGGCAGATTCTTTACCAACTGAGCTATAATTATCAACTACAAACTGGCACTTGCCAAGAGCATTTGCCACCTGAACCCTATGCTGCTTCAGCTGCCAACCTTCAATACCCCCCTGAAGGGAATTCAGCGTGGAGAGTGGGTCACTCTGTGCTCTAGGAAAACTGGTGGAACAGGTCTTTAGATAGTTAGATATTTTCAGGAACTGATTTCATGATCCAAATCCTTGCCTCCCTTCATATCTAGAAAATCACTAAATCCCTTCATAGTGACATTGGCTGATGACTAGCAGAAAAGCTTTTGTAAGAGCTTGATTGCATTGAACTCCCCCTTCACCAAAATCTTTTTGTTGACCTTCCCCCACTACCTCTTTAAACCAGTCTCTCAGAACTATCTGAGATGCTGTCTCCTGGGCTACAGTCCCCATTTTGCCCCAAATAAAACTTAACTCACAACTTTGAAAACTCATCTTTTTTCAGTCAACACATAAAAAGGATCTTAAACTATTATCAAGTGGAATTTATCTCAAGAATACAGCATTTTTCAGTTCCCACAAATCAATCAGTGTGATACACCACATTAGCAAACTGAGGAATAAATGCAGAAAATGCTTTTGTCAAAAACCTCTCCAAAAAGTGGGCATAGAGGGAACACACCTCAACATAATAAAGGCCATATATGACAAACCTGCAGTTCATGCCCATACTCAATGGTGAAAAGCTGAAAGAATTCCCTGTAAGATTAGGAACAAGATGAGGATGTTTACTCACCACTTTTATTTAACATAGTGTTAGACATCCTAGCCACAACAATCTGAGAAGAAAATGAAAAAGAAGTCCAGAAGGAAAAGTAAAACTGTCACTGTTTGAAGATGACATGATGACACAGAAAATCCTAAAAATGCTACCAGAAAACTACTACAGCTCCTCAATGAATCTGGTAAAGCTGTAGAATACAAAATTAATACACAGAAATCTCTTGCATTCCTACACACTAACAATGAAAGACTAGAAAGAGAAATTAAGGAAATAATCCCATTTACTATCACATCAAAAAGAATAAACCTAGGACTGAACCTACCTAGGGAGGCAAAAGATCTGTACTCTGAAAACTATAAGACACTGAAGAAAGAAACTGAAGATGACACAAATGGAAAGTTATACCCTGTTCTTAGAGTGGAAGAATCAATATTGTCAAAATGACTATACTACCCAAGGCAATCTACAGATTCAATGCAGTTTCTCTCAAATTTCCAACGGCATTTTTCATAGAACTAAAAAATTTTTTTACATTTATACGGAAACACAAAGACTCCAATAGTCAAAGCAATCCTTTGAAAGAAAAATGAAGTGGGAGGAATAAGGCTCCCTGACTTCAGACTATACTACAAACCTACAGAAATCAAATGCTACAGTACTGGCACAAAAAAACACTACAGGTCAAAGGAACAGGAAAGAAAGCCCAGAAACGCACACTTATGGTCAATTTGTGACAAAGGAGGCAAGATTATACAATGGAGAAAAGAGTATCTTCAATAAGTGGTGTTGGGAAAACTCAACAGCTACATGTAAAAAAAAAGAAATTAGAATATTCTCTAACACCATACACAAAAATAAACTCAAAATAGATTAAAGACCTAAATGTAAGGCCAGATACTATAAAGCTCTTAGAGGAAAACATAGGCAGCACACACTCTAAAAACAAAAATAAATGGGACCTAATTAAAACGTAAATCTTTTGCACAATAAAGGAAACCATCAACAAAATGAAAAAACAACCAACAGACTGGGAGAAAACATTTGGAAGTGATGTAACCAACAAGAGATTAACCTCCAAAATACAGTTCATGCAGCTCTACATCCAAAGCAATCAAATAAAAAAAACGGGCAGAAGACCTAAATAGACATTTCCCCAAAGAAGATATACCGATGGCCAAGAGGCACATGCAAAGATGCTCAGCACTGTTAGTTATTAGAGAAATGCAAATCAAAACTACAATAAGATATCCCCTCACACTGGTCAGAATGGCCATCATCAAACAGTCTACACACCATAAATGCTGGAGAGGGTGTGGAGGTAAGGGAACCCTCCTACAGTGTTGGTGGGAATGTAAATTGGTACACCACTAAGAGAACAGTATGTAGACTCCTTAAAAAACTAAAAATAGAGCTACCATCTAGGAGGCAGCAATACCACTACTGGGGCATACGTTCAGAGTAGATTATGGTTTGAAAGGATACATGCAAAAAAAAAAAAAAGGAAAAGAAAGGATACATGCACCCCAGTGTTCACTGCAGCGCTGTTTACAATAGCCAGGACATGGAAGCAACCTCAGCTGTCCATCAAGAGATGAATAGATAAAGGCATGGTATATATATCAAACGGAATATTACTCATACATAGAAAGAATGAAATAATGTCACTTGCAGCAACATGGATGGACTTGGAGATTATCATACTAAGTGAGTAAATAAAGCAAATCAGAGAAAGACAATGTGATCCCTTAGATGTAGAATCTAAAGAAAATAAAAGTATACCAATAAACCTATTTATAAAACAGAAACAGTCTCATAGACTTAGAAAACAAACTTATGATTACCAAAGGTTACCAGAGAGGGATAAATTGGGAATTTGAGACTGACATACACTCACTATTATATTTAAAATAGATAACCAGCAAGTACTTACTGAATAGCACAGGAAAATCTACTCAATATTCTGTAATAACCTATATGGGAAAAGAATCTGAAAAAGAATGGATATATGTACAACTGAATCATTTAGCTGTACACCTGAAACTAATACAACACTGTAAATCAACTATNAATAGATAACCAGCAAGTACTTACTGAATAGCACAGGAAAATCTACTCAATATTCTGTAATAACCTATATGGGAAAAGAATCTGAAAAAGAATGGATATATGTACAACTGAATCATTTAGCTGTACACCTGAAACTAATACAACACTGTAAATCAACTATGCTGCTGCTAAGTCGCTTCGGTCATGTCCGACTCTGTGCGACCCCAGAGACAGCAGCCCACCAGGCTCCCCCGTCCCTGGGATTCTCCCGGCAAGAACACTGGAGTGGGTTGCCATTTCCTTCTCCAATGCATGAAAATGAAAAGTGAAAGTGAAGTCACTCAGTCGTGTCCTACTCTTAGTGACCACATGGACTGCAGCCCACCGGGCTCCTCCGTCCATGGGATTTCTGGGCAAGAGTACTGGAGTGGGGTGCCATTGCCTTCTCTGTAAATCAACTATACTCCAATATGAAATTTTAAAAAATAAGTGAATTAAAAAATAAAATCAACTGCTCAAAAAAGTAGGTTTAACACAATCCTGACAAATTAACTGAGTTCAAGGCCAAACACAAAGTAAATATGTAAGTATCATAAAAGTTTTACCAGAAGAGAAAAAGCAAAATTCAGCAAAACTCCAGAATCATACCATTTTTGCCATGAATGAGGTCATCTACCAAGGGATTAGCCACGACATCAAAGAGTTCCTTTTGGGTGGTATGAGTGCCAAATACTTGTTTAAATGAATAGTGAGTCTGTGGAGAAGGAAAAAATAAAAAGCACATAAATGGAATCACACTATATCTAGGATAGAAATACATCTGCTTAAACACATTCAGACGTTTCCTTATGAACACTTAAATCTAGACATGAAAAGAAAAAATATCAATAGACTTTAAACTTGGAACCTTTAAAAAGTCATGACATACTTAAATTATACCAATTATAAACTGGTAAATATTTATGGTTATACTACTGAAGTATAGTATGGTCACAACTACTGAAGGTTTTATATACATATATATATGTAGATAAAAGTATATATGGAGAAAAGTCATAAGTCTACTTATGCTTCATACACTAAGGCTGATTTTGTTTTAATTAAGTGACAAAGAAGATCAAAAGGTATTATAAGAATTCAGTCACAGATTTGTGAAAATACTCAAGCATTACTTCATATACTACTTTACTGTTTTTTTAAATAAAGGTATCATTCTAAAATAGCATAACAGTAAAAAATTAAGAGTTTTGATGTATTGCTTTTTTTAAAACTAGAAAATAACTGTCAATACAGTCTCATGAGTTGGGTTTTTGTTTGTTTGTTTGTTTGTTTGCCAAACTGCAAGGCATGCAGGATCCTAGTTCCCTGATCAGGAATGGAACCCATGCCCTCTGCAGTGGAAGGACTGAGTCTTAACCACTGGACCCCCAGGGAAATCTTTGATCTGTGTTCTAATGTAAAATAAATTTGAAATAATTGTGACCTTTAAAGTGCAGTAATACTTCAATTCTCAGATCTTTCAACATATGACATAAAATATAGCTATACTATTGAAAATATTACCAACCTCCAACTGAAAAATAAGATTAGGGACTGGGGAAAACAAATACATTTCAAGGTAAACTAAAATGACCTAACTGTCCAAAGACTGGCATTCTATTCTATTTTTATTATTTCCTAGTTTTAGTAGCTTGTAGACATTGGAACTGTTCCTGTAGGTTTCTTGAATTTCTTTCAGTTTTTGCTCCATGAACATCAGTGCTGTTATTTGGTGCCTCAGTATTCACTAGAATTTATTATGGATTATAGCCTTTATCACGTGGCCCCTTTTCCCTGTTTTATACCTTTTATCTTAAATTCAACCTGCTCAGATATCAATATCATAACCCTTACGAAAACTATTAGCAGTTTTGTCCCCCAAAAGGAGACCATATAGATTAGGACTGAAATACATCATCATCATTATAACAACAGCTCACACTTAATACTAATCATGTCTCAAACACTGTCTAACATATCACAAACTTACTTCAGCTAACTCTCACCTTTGTCTTTATTCCAATGCTATAAAACAGCTTTGAAAGTGAAAGTCATTCAGTCATGTCCAACTCTTTGTGACCCCATGAACTTTACAGTCCACGGAATTCTCCAGGCCAGAATACTGGAGTGGGTAGCCTTTCCCTTCTCCAGGGNTGAGTCTGTGGAGAAGGAAAAAATAAAAAGCACATAAATGGAATCACACTATATCTAGGATAGAAATACATCTGCTTAAACACATTCAGACGTTTCCTTATGAACACTTAAATCTAGACATGAAAAGAAAAAATATCAATAGACTTTAAACTTGGAACCTTTAAAAAGTCATGACATACTTAAATTATACCAATTATAAACTGGTAAATATTTATGGTTATACTACTGAAGTATAGTATGGTCACAACTACTGAAGGTTTTATATACATATATATATGTAGATAAAAGTATATATGGAGAAAAGTCATAAGTCTACTTATGCTTCATACACTAAGGCTGATTTTGTTTTAATTAAGTGACAAAGAAGATCAAAAGGTATTATAAGAATTCAGTCACAGATTTGTGAAAATACTCAAGCATTACTTCATATACTACTTTACTGTTTTTTTAAATAAAGGTATCATTCTAAAATAGCATAACAGTAAAAAATTAAGAGTTTTGATGTATTGCTTTTTTTAAAACTAGAAAATAACTGTCAATACAGTCTCATGAGTTGGGTTTTTGTTTGTTTGTTTGTTTGTTTGCCAAACTGCAAGGCATGCAGGATCCTAGTTCCCTGATCAGGAATGGAACCCATGCCCTCTGCAGTGGAAGGACTGAGTCTTAACCACTGGACCCCCAGGGAAATCTTTGATCTGTGTTCTAATGTAAAATAAATTTGAAATAATTGTGACCTTTAAAGTGCAGTAATACTTCAATTCTCAGATCTTTCAACATATGACATAAAATATAGCTATACTATTGAAAATATTACCAACCTCCAACTGAAAAATAAGATTAGGGACTGGGGAAAACAAATACATTTCAAGGTAAACTAAAATGACCTAACTGTCCAAAGACTGGCATTCTATTCTATTTTTATTATTTCCTAGTTTTAGTAGCTTGTAGACATTGGAACTGTTCCTGTAGGTTTCTTGAATTTCTTTCAGTTTTTGCTCCATGAACATCAGTGCTGTTATTTGGTGCCTCAGTATTCACTAGAATTTATTATGGATTATAGCCTTTATCACGTGGCCCCTTTTCCCTGTTTTATACCTTTTATCTTAAATTCAACCTGCTCAGATATCAATATCATAACCCTTACGAAAACTATTAGCAGTTTTGTCCCCCAAAAGGAGACCATATAGATTAGGACTGAAATACATCATCATCATTATAACAACAGCTCACACTTAATACTAATCATGTCTCAAACACTGTCTAACATATCACAAACTTACTTCAGCTAACTCTCACCTTTGTCTTTATTCCAATGCTATAAAACAGCTTTGAAAGTGAAAGTCATTCAGTCATGTCCAACTCTTTGTGACCCCATGAACTTTACAGTCCACGGAATTCTCCAGGCCAGAATACTGGAGTGGGTAGCCTTTCCCTTCTCCAGGGGATCTTTCCAGCCCAGGGATTGAACTCAGGTCTCCTACACTGCAGGTGGATTCTTCACCAGCTGAGCCACAAGGGATGCCCAAGAATACTTGAGTGTATAGCTTATCCCTTCTCCAGCAGATCTTCCCGTCCCAGGAATCCAACTGGGGTCTCCTGCATTGCAGGTGGATCCTTTACCAACTGAGCTATGAGGGAAGCCCTTTAGAAAACAGCTTTAGAGTTCACAGAAAGAACAAAGAATCCTGGAACTGAAAGGATACACACAGGATAGTGTGACAGGTCAATCAGATGACCTTTAAGTCTTCATGAACAACCCCCACCCTCTTCCAGGTGAAGAAAACTGAGTCCAAGAAGGAACTTGCCCAAGCCAATGAAGCAAATTTCTGTCAAAGCCATTTCCATTCTAACATTTTTTCCATTATCCAGCGTTGCCTTCTGTCACAAGACACTGAGAACTTTCAATCCCCACCGGAACTTTTGTACTATTTACACATACATGAAATTAACTCTAATAAAAGTAAAATTCAATAAGTCACTTCTCAACTATTTTACATTCTCAAAGCCCTACTCTTCCATGCCTTCCCAAACTATTTCTTCATGCTTACTCCATTTTACTATTTGGCCGACTAGACATATAAGGTGCACATCCCCTAGAAGTGCATATTTCACCTGGGGAAAGAGACCATAAACGAGTAAGTCTACAGACTGTGATAAGTGCTATTAAGGAAGTATAGACTACAGACCAGGACAGAAGGAGGAATGGTACTGCTTCTGATGGGGGTGGTCTGGACAGATTCTCAGAGAAGGTGGTTTAAGCTAAACCTGAGGATGAGGAGCAATCCCGCTAAGAGCTAAGGCAAAAGGCCTGAGGCAGGATTCTGGCTTATCCAAGCAATTACGGATTGGATGAGTACTAAGAGGTAAGGTTAAATAGGATTTTCCCATTTTAAAAGTTTACCCTTTAGAAGGCTTTAAAAATGGGGGGGGGGGGGG
>SJYA01001504.1:143995-205045 GCA_006410615.1 Neotragus moschatus
GGAGGGGGGGGGGGGGGAGGGGTATAAATTAAGGGTTTTGGATTAGGAGATACAAAGTACTAAGACCCTAATACTGGGTAAGATTGAAGGCAAGAGGAGAAGGGGGCAACAGAGGATGAGCTGATTGGGTGACATCACTGACTGAATGGACATGAGTTTGAGCAAACCCTGGGAGATAGTGGAGGACAGGGAAGCCTAGTGTACTGCAGTCTATGGGGTCACAAAGGGTCAGACACAACTTAGCGACTGAACAACAACATATATAAAATAGATAAACATCAACATCCTACTGTATAGTACAGGCAGGTGTATTCAGTATCTTGTAGTAAACTATAAAGGAAAAGAATACGTACATATATGTGTAACTGAATCACTTTGCTGTATACCAGAAGCTAATACAACACTGTAACTTAACTGTACTTCAATTAAAAAAAAAAAGGAAAATAGTGAGATCTGACTTCTGCTTTGACTGGCTGCTCTGTGGCAATAGACCAGAGAAGATTCAGAATGGAAGCAGGTGGTCCAGTTGGCTTCAGCATACTCTTGTCAATGCCACTCAAAGTGTGGTCAGCTGGCGGGCCAGTGCCCCGTGAAGGCTATCTGTCTCCTGTCCAGGGGAAGTAATTACAGAGATGAAGAGTGATTGCTCAGAACCTCTAAGGTCATTTCACATGGCTGCAACATCCCAGCATGTGATCAGTGAGCTTACTCTGAACAGATTATAAACCAGTTTTCCTTTGTCTAACTTTGCCTAACAATTGTGTGACAGTTTCTTGTGGCAAAGCTGCATAAAAGTATCAGTCACAATGCACTGAAAATAAAAAAGTTGCTTCTTCACCATAGACAATTTGAGAAGCACTAGTCTCCATAATTAAAACAGACCTCAGGCAAGGGTAGCAGCAGTAGAGATAGAAATAAAGGGACAGTTTAAAGAGTAGAACTGATAGGATCTACTGATGAACTAGATATGAGGGGGTATAACAGAGAAATAACTCCAGAAAGAATGAAGGGATGGAGCCAAAGCAAAAACAATACCCAGTTGTGGATATGATTGGTGACAGAAGCAAGGTCCGATGCTGTAAAGAGCATTACTGCATAGGAACCTGGAATGTCAGGTCCATGAATCAAGGCAAATTGGAAGTCGTCAAACAANGGAGGAGAAGGGGACGACAGAGGATGAGATGGCTGGATGGCATCACTGACTTGACAGACGTGAGTCTGAATGAACTCCAGGAGTTGGTGATGGACAGGGAGGCCTGGAGTGCCGCGATTCATGGGGTTGCAAAGAGTGACACAACTAAGCGACTGAACTCAACAGAAAAGTGAAAGTGAAAGTTAGTCAACAGTCCTGTCTGACTCTTTATGATCCCATGCACTGTAGCCCACCAGGCTCCTCTGTCCTCCTCAAGGTAAGAGTAGTGGAGTGGGTTACCACTTCCTTCTCCGGGGGATCTTCCCAACCCAGGGATCAAACCCAGGTCTCCTGCATTGCAGGCAGATTCTTTACCAACTGAGCTACTAGGGAAGCCCCCAAGAAAAAGGTAGGGACAAGGTTTCTGGTTTGAGCAAATAGATGGTGGTGGTATTTACTGTCAAGAAAGAAGAANAGTGGGTTACCACTTCCTTCTCCGGGGGATCTTCCCAACCCAGGGATCAAACCCAGGTCTCCTGCATTGCAGGCAGATTCTTTACCAACTGAGCTACTAGGGAAGCCCCCAAGAAAAAGGTAGGGACAAGGTTTCTGGTTTGAGCAAATAGATGGTGGTGGTATTTACTGTCAAGAAAGAAGAAGAGAAGTATTGATCTAGAGGGGAAAAAGAATCAAGAATTCTTTTGGACATGCCATGGTATCCAAACAGTGGACATTCCAGTTTAGAGCAATGATATAGGCTGAAGATAAAAATTCCAAAATTATGACCACGTCATCAATGTGTAAAGCTATGGATAAAAGACAGAACATGGAAAGTTCAAGGGGGGAGACAGAACAGTGCTGCTAAGAAACAGATCATGATGAAGACAAAGAGGTGTCCATCACATTGCATCACCAGAGAGGCCACTGGTAGGTTTCTGACCAACAATCTCCTGGGAGTAGTGCACATACAAGAGTAAAGGCATCTACAAGAGCTGACAGCCTAAATTAATCTTTTTTTTCTGCATTCCCAGAGTCCATTTCTTTTAGCACATCTCTGTCTTACCTATGAGCACTGGTTGCTTAGTGTCTGTGCTCCCAACTAAGTTGTAAGCTTCATAAAAGCAAGGATCATGTCTTATTCATTTTTAAAAGTCTCCTTCCACCCTCCAGCTTAGCACACATTTACTGAACTCTTTGCTTGTTTACAAAAATAAAAACACTTCATAAGAAATCGAGACAAGTACACAATGCCTATTATATGTTACTTCAATCCCACACATGGAACTATCTATATATATGTATCTGCCTAGCACAATCAGGTATCATTCCACATTAAACTATCCCTAACATGTGCTCTAAAAAGCAATAAATTATCATCTAAAAACAATCTTTGAACTTCAAGAGAAGGTGTATTTATAAAACCCAGAAATTAGACACTTTTAATATGGTAGGTAGTTAGACTGAAGTAAATAAGTCTTTCAGTCACGTGGAAACACAGGAATTTTGTCACATTTTAAAAACAGAAAACCCATTCAAGAAGAAATCCATCAGTTAAGAACTGTTGGTTCCAATCAGGATTACCTCCTTATAGTCTCCATTTCTGTTGAGTCTGTAGCCCTCAGGAGTATGGAGCTGAACGGTTGTACTGTTGATCACTTCTATGCAACTCTCTTGCTCAGGAAGACTCGGTGGGCGTATCCTACAGTACACCTGAAAATACAAGAAAGTGCTTAAGCAACAAAGGTTGACCTTTTACCTGACTTTTCCTTCACTCATTAATTCATTCATCAACCAACATGTGGCATCTAAACTTGAGAGCTTTATAAACTTAGAGCTATGAAAGCCAAAGTCTGCTACCCAATTTGCTGTCATATGCAGACAGATATATTAGATGTGAGAAAATTTAAAATGCACATAAAATCAAAACTCTAAAAATCAAGAACATATCACACAATGAAAAATATCTGAAAAGCTGTTAGAATTGTTTGGAATTGGATGTCAGGTAAAATTTGCCAGCTTAACACAATATACTAAAGTGAGAGATTCAAAACGTCATCTTTATAATCAGTAACAGGGTTGGGAGAAAACTGTTCCCTGTATATGCAAAGCATCTGGTTCCCACAACTCAGATCAAAGATAACACTCCAGTGCCAATGAAGGGAAAATTAAAACAAACAAAAAGAAAAAAACAGAGCAAGCCAATGTTCTTTTATTTGCCATTTGCTTTTAAAAGTTCCCAAGCCTGAAACTAGCGAAGTTCATAGAGTAGTCACGAAATAAATGAAACTGTTCTAAACCAGAGTCTATGAAACTTGGTCCCCAAAAGCATGGAGTTTGGGGCTTTTCTCTTCAAGTATGCCACAAGTTACTATATAACTGTCGTAAAGATAGGAGAGGATGTTCATCCAAGCACAAAATTTCTCCCCATCCCAGAGACTATGAAGAATAACTCCAACATAGTTGAATAGTTTTTCATTATCTAGCTTTTCAAATATAAGTAGTTATAGAAGTATGCAACTGACAACCCAAAGGCTTCATTTTACTAGACTAATAAATCCTACATAGAAACAAAATTTCAAAGCTAGAATCAGCCTTAAGCAATTTAGTACAGTCCTTTTAGCTAAATGTTGTTTGATTCCACTTCCACATCTCTGTCCCTTTCAAGCATACAAAACATAAAGGGACTGAAGAAAGAATACACAAATTCACAGGCAGACCTTACCCCAACTGGGTCTTTAAGACTCGTTTGGGATCCTTTTTTCACTGGTGGTTTCCTGGGTGTCTTAGTCCTCCTGGTCATGGAAACAAAAACATTTCAGTTCAACACTAACATATAAAAACCTTACCTATAATTCATACAGAGACAATCTTCCTAGGGGTTATAAAATTATTCTTTAGCAGTTCCAAAACACTATGCCCCAAATAATATGAATACGTACAAACTACCTTAGTAGCAGAGTGTTTGTGACATGCAAAACTTAAAAATAATTAAAATTTGGCTTAGGAGACATTTGTGGCGCCAAAAAACAGAAATAACAGGCCCCAGATAGAGTTATTTGTGCTATTGTGACTTAATACCTAACTTAACAGTTCCAACCACTCCCAACAGAAGAATCTTAAACCAGTCAATCTGGAATTACCTGGTCAGCACTGGTAAAATGATCTGTCTGATTGACCCTGCCATAGAGTAAAGGATGTTCACCTTGCTACAAACAATCCACTCATTGCTAGTATAATTCCTTTGTTCCACAACAACCCCCCCCCCATAAAATTCTTCCATTTTGAACAGCTGTTAGGAACACCTTCGGAGAAGGCAATGGCACCCCACTCCAGTACTCTTGCCTGGAAAATCCCATGGGCAGAGGCACCTGGTAGGCTGCAGTCCATGGGGGGTCGCTAAGAGTCAGACCCGACTGAGTGACTTCACTTTCACTCTAGGAACACCTTTCTATCTGCTAGACAGGATGCTGTCTGATTCATGAATCACTGAATAAAACCTGTATGATCTTTACAATTTACTCAGTCAAATTCTGGTTATGTAAATATCTACTTATAGTTCTGTATGTTAAGTGGTTTGCTTTCTTGACCAACAATTTTACAGGCATTACAAATTTGAAAACTCAACAGCTATGAGCACACTTATCTCAAAAGGCATTTCATAAAGCACACATGTTGTGCTTAGCCCATTGCTAAGGCAGACCAAGTGATTAATTTCTAAACTATAAAAATGCAGATGGAGAAATCCACTCTTTGATCAAGATTTATGTCTTTATTTTTAAAGAACAAGTGACTATTGAATTCTTAAAACTATCATCCTTTGTTCCCAGACAAAATGTGGTCCCCAAACTGCAGTTTTGTGCTCTCTTAAGTGGGGGCAGTAGAAAAAGATATTTTGGTTTATGTCACCATTTCTCTAGTATGACACTCCCCCCTTCCCCTCCATCTATCTATAGACGAGATAAACATTTAACACTAAGTGAAATTATTGGCTTGGACTATACAGGTTGTTAAAATACTTTCTCAGCACTTTCCCAATGAAACAAAAACAAATTCGTGTTTTAAGTGCAAAATATGATGGTAGGTTTACTTAAACATTTTTTTCCCCAAAGATAAAAATTTTGACTTTAGCCTCTTAAGAAAACAAGCTGGTTTTTTTTTTTGCAAACGACTAGCTACATGATGATGATGATATAAAGTTAACCTTCTTTGCACAAGTATTTCGTCACCCAGTAGCGGTCAAGGAATTAGGCTGCGGCGCAAATGTCGTGAGGAATGTGGGCGTTTGTGGCCGGGGGCGGGGTTGTCTGAGACCAAAAGAACAGAGCAAAAGGAACTGGCCTACACCCGAGGGTCGCGGCCCCGAGGCTACCAAATTAGACTAGGAAAGGCAGGCAGTGCGCCCGGATGCCAAGGGCCCTTCAGGGGCTGAGACCACCTACCCAACCCCAAACCCAGGACACAACACCAGGCCCACCCGCGAGACGACCCCCGACCCTCACTAACTGGGCAAAATGCAACCCGCGGGTGCGGGCGGCCAGGGAAGGAAAGGGGAATTAGAGAAAAGATTGGAGGCGGCGGTCCCGTCCCAAACCTCCGCCCCTCCCAACGTGGGGCCGGCCCTTCGCTGCCGAGTGTAGCCAAGGCGGGGAGCCAGACGCCCGACTCCGCGAGGCGCGGAGCTAGACGCGGTGGACGAGGACAGGTCTTCACGCCGGTCTCCCCCTGGGCGATCCTGGTGGGGGGCTTGGTGGTCCCGGGCGGCACAGGGCTTGGTGCCCACGGCGCGGCCGGGGGCCTGCCGCGGCGGCGGGAGACGCCGGCCCCAGTGCCGCGGCCCAGTACTCACGCTGGCTTCATGGTAGTAAGCTCCGAACTGCCCAGACGCGCGCGCGGGGGATGCCGGACTCGGTCGGGGGTTGACGAGAACGGCGGGCCTCAGGGACCGGCCACAAGGACCGCGACTCGGCGGCTCAAGCGTGGCGCTTGAGGAATCTGAAACGCCGCTGAGGAGCCAGGTGAGCTCGCGCCCGGCGCATTTCAAACGGGCCAATCAGCGCCCGCCCACGGGAAGGGGCGTGGCCCCAGAAAGAGCGCCTGCTCCGTAGGCTGTGGTGCTCGTCTCCTAGGCGACCGACGCAGACAGTGCCTTGGCAGCCTGGTGTCTGGGTTCCGGGGCTGGAGTGGGAAGCTAGGCTCAGATATTAGGAAATAAACCCCATCCGTATTCTCTGAGGACACTGAGAGTTTCTTTTCCCATATCCCAGTAAGTCCAATGGATGGGAAAGTCCAGGATTGATTCAGAGATCAGCAGTGTCGGTCCGACCCAGTCCTTGGTCTGTACCCTGTGCCGAGACAGACTTACTCTCTGGCTTCCGGATCATCACATCACGTTGGCTTCCTTTCTCTCTCTCTTTGTCCTTCGGGGAATCTCCTTCTCTGGTTTCTCTAGCTCTTCCTGAACCACTCTTTTCTAAGATGAACTGATTCTCATTTCAACCTTTGCCCCTAAACCAATGACTATGAAATATGCACCCACATCTTCGCTCTCGTGGAACTGTAGTCCTGTTCTCCTCAACTTTCTACAGGACCAGACACCAGTAAGAATAGACATAATATCCTCAACCCATAATGTTCCACATAAAGATGGTTCCTATCTTTGCTGTTACATAGTTACAGTGAATAAACTTGGAAATTCATCATTTTACAGAAGAATACTGTGTTAAAGAGTATACTTGTCTTACATAGTGTTTCACAGATATTGCTAAATTGTCCTCCATAAATGTCCAAATGCACAATCCCAGGAGGCATGTATGAGAGGACCTGTTTTTCCACATTTCTCAGACAGCAAAATGTTGCCAAACTTTTCCGTGGATGTTGATCTAATAGATGAAAAACAAAAATCACAAATTTAAATTTTCTTTAATGGTAAATGAGATTGGGTGTCTCTGCCTGGGTTCAACAGCCATTTGTATTTCCTTCTCTCAGAATCGTGTTCATATCCTTTGCCTCCTTGATCTGTTGGGTTGTTAGTTTTTTGTTGATTTTGTTGATTTTTTTGTAAAAGCTCTTCACATATTAAGGAAACTAGTCCTCATCCAAAATTTGAGTTCAAATTTTTTATAGTTCATAATTTTGCATATGTTGCTTTGTGATTGCTTAGGGAAAATTTTAAGGTAGGCATATTTATCAGCCTTCTCTTTTGTGGCTTCTGTTTTGTGTCACACCAGAATAAAAGTCTTTTGTACTCTAACATTAAAAACATGTTTTTAATCTTATATTTTTCCTATTGCTTTTTTATGTTTAAGTCTTTGAACCACTGAACTTTGTTGTCAAGTGTAAGATTAAGAAGTAAGAAGTGAAGTCGCTCTGCTGCTGCTGCTGCTGCTAAGTCGCTTCAGTCGTGTCTGACCCTGTACGACCCCATAGACAGCAGCCCAACAGCTCCCCCATCCCTGGGATTCTCCAGGCAAGAACACTGGAGTGGGTTGCCATTTCCTTCTCCAATGCATGAAAGTGAAAAGTGAAAGTGAAGTCTCTCAGTCTGTCTGACTCTTTGCAACCCCCTGGACTCTAACCTATCAGGCTCCTCCATCCATGGCATTTTCCAGGCAAGAATACTGGAGTGGGTTGCCTTTCCCTTCTCCAGGGGATTTTCCCAACCCAGGGATGGAACCTGGGTCTCCTGCACTGCAGGTAGACTCCTTACCATCTGAATCACCAGGGAAGCCTGGCGTGAGGTTGGGATTTTCCTTATTTAGTAATTGGCCTGGGCTGCTGGCCAATTACCTCTTAATTACATTGTAGCCTGGCTTTGGCCTCAGTCTTTCCATTGGAATTCTTCTCACCAAGATCAATGTTTCATTGATGCCAAAACTATTTGACTTACCTTACGCGACCTCTTAACAGATTAAAAAATATTTCTTTCTGCTCATGTCTTTGTTTTTACTCCTAGTTTTCTAGCCCCTCTTTCTCAGCCTCATTTGTGAGTTCTTTTTTCTGCCCTAAATATTCTGGCTTAAGGTTTTCACCTGGTGTTCACTAGCTATGCCCTCTCTGCAGGCATTCCCAACCATTCCTGTGACCTCACATACCACTCATATTTGCTCCTCTGAGTTCCAGAGCCAATGTCCAACAGCCTGCTGAATTCACTTGGGTGCCTCACAGGCACCTCACATTGAACACCATCCTAATCTCTTCTCCTGAATCTGTTCTCCCTCAAGCATCACCATCTATCCACCCACCCAAGTGCAAGGTACCACCTTTTACTTTTGCCTCTCCTTCTATTCCAACAATCAGTCACCAAATCTTGACATTCCTATCAACTAAATAGCTTTTAAAACCCTCCTCTCCATCCCCTCGACCACTACCATCTCGTCTGGATGACTGAAATAGTATCGTAACAGGCTTCCTTGCTGCCATCTTTCAAGCCTGGTTCCATTTTGCAGCCAGCTCACCGCTAATCATGGATCTGATCATTTCATTTCCCTATATGTAATACTACAGTAGTCCCCACTGCTGGACACCCTCAACAGGCTCTGAGGTTCTTCCTCTCCAAGCTCATCACCTGTCATTTCCGCTTGCCTGCCTCCAGCCATGATGCCTGAGCACACTGGGCTCACACAGCTTTCCCTCTGCTGTCAAGCACTCCTCCCTTCCCTCCTCTGACAATGCCTCCTTACCCTCAGGTCTCAGCAGATCTTCTGCCCACGACCCTGCTCTGGATGTGGACCCCTGCTCTCTATCCATAGTCCTCTGCACACCACCTCCAAGTCATTCCCACTGATTTGCTTCAGAGCTAACATCCCAATTTGTGATTGCTACTCCCTCAGTGAAAGAGTCCACCTGCAAATGCAAGAGATGCAAGTTCAATCCCTGGGTAGGGAAGATCCCCTGGAGGAGGAAATGGCAACCTACTCTAGTATCCTTGCCTGGAGAATCTCATGGACAGAGGAGCCTGGGGGACTGTAGTCCATAGGGTTGCAAAGAGTCAGACACAGCTGAGCGACTAAACCACCACCACCAACTTATCCCCAGATCCTGACTAGATGACACAATCATGTCCCTCGTGCCAGCAATGAAGATACTCCATACGTGTTTGAAGGAATGAATGAGCCCTTCCCTTCACAGAGCATCCCAAGGAAGACCCAACTATAATTTATCACCCCCCAGCTTTTCGTCAGGCCGGTTTTTTCTTTCTCACTCATTTATGTTCTGATCAAAGTTCACTGACAATGTTTTAATGCCAATTCATTATCTTATTTCTCTGTTCAAAAATGGTCAGGCACTCCCCATAGCTGGTTAAAGATTTGCATTTCCCCCTAGAATTAGAGCGCCAAGCAGGGGCGGAGTTCGGGAGAAGCAGGTAGAAGAAGGGTAGAGGGTAGAACTGGGAGGCTTTTTAAAAGATCAGGTTTGGGGTTCCCTAGTAGCTCAGTGGTGAAAAATCCTCCTGGCATTGCAGGAGACATGGGTTCGATCCCTGATCTGGGAAGATCCCACATGCTGCAAAGCAACTAAGCCCTGTGCAGCAACTATTGAGTCTGTGAGCTCGGGAGCTGCAACTGCTGAGCCCTTGTCCTGCAACTACAGAAGCCCATACGCCCTAGAGGCTGTGCTCACCAACAAGAGAAGCCACTACAATGAGAAGCCCTTGCACCACAACTAGAGAAAGCCCAAGCCTGGCGAGGAAGAGCCAGCACAGCTGAAACTGAAGACAAATAAATAGAAATTTAGAAGGTCAGGTTTACTGCAGTACACTTTACCTATAACAAAATTCACCTGTGTATTTGTACCATCTATATATTTGGCAAAACATACACCATCCTGTAATGACTGGAACAGTCAAATGTATAATATTCCCATCCCACCAAAAATTCCTTGTGCTGCCCCTTTGCAATCACCTTTCCCTGTTCCCAGCCCTTGGCGACCACTTTTCTGATTTCTTTTCTTAGATTTCTGCCTTTTCCTGAATGTCTCTTCTTTAACTCAGCATAACCTTTTTGAGATTCATCCATGTGTCGCATCTATCAGGAATATTTTCTCTTTTTATTTACGATTAATATTCCATTGGATGACAATCTACCCATTCACTGGCTGATGAACATTTAAGCTATTTCCATTTTTTAAAACTGGCATAATTATTTGTGTAAAGTTACTTATGTAGAAATAGATATTTTCATTTCTCTTCGGTGGGATTGCTGGTCCTGTGTTCAATGTAAGTTTAACTTGATAAGAAACTGCCAACCCGGACTGGGAGGCTTTTATGTAAATCACTGAAAAGGGGTTGATACTACAGACATTTGAAACCATAATTAATCCAAGCTCCTAGCTAAACAAGTCCAGCTGTGGGAACCTAGTAACCAGTAAGCACCAGAAAATACCAAAGCCTGGAGTGTTTGATGAAAGGCGGTAAGGTGGAGACCAGGTGCCCTGAGCACCCAACATACAGCTCACCCAAGGCTTCAGTGGCCTTGGCAACATAATCTCACACCCCAGGCCATCTGTAAAATGAATGAGCGGGATGTTAATGTCTTACCTACTCAAAAAACAATAAAATCAACAAACTTGGGGGAGGGTGTAACCCTGATACAAAAACACAGATGATCTGAGCAGAACCATGTTTCAAATGAATAACATACTCACACAGAAAGGGAGCTATCACTTACCCAAGTTGGACTATTTAGACTACAGTATATGCCCTCAAGCTCAAGACAAAAAGAACTTGAAACATTGAATTCTAATTAGTTGGCCTTTTTGAAAACGTGGATTAGCAGTTCTGAAACAACTTTAAATACATTGCAGATAAAGGGAGCCAAGTTTCTCACTGTTAGAGAGTAATATAAACACCAAAAGGGGGGAATTGAAAAGTAACTAGGAATTCTTTTTACTATTTGGCAACATGTTTCTTAAGTATGAAATGATGTCCAAAAGAGGGAGGGATAGTTGGACCATATCAGTGCTTCTTAAACTCTCCTATAGTATTAAAAATCACTGGGGTTTTTGATAAAAACTTCAAAACTCCAGAACCATGCTCACCTTCACCATGCACTCTGAGTCTTCTGCATCTGTGCATCTGGGCTCTGGAAATGTGCATTTTATATCATCAAATATATTTTTTTAAGGCTGGGTTAAATTATCTTTGAGATTAGTGGTTCCACACTCTGGAGGAGGCAAAACGTAAAGTGAGATTTAGAAACCTATGAGAGAATGAGTGTGACAACTACTTGTTGAAGAACATTTATTATAAAGAATTCGTACAAATACCAAGGGGCCATTGAAAAGTCCCTTCGGCAATCTCCCAGGAGGAATGTTGAGGAGAAATTTCAGAATTCAAGTCAAGTCTTGCCAATGTCTTCTCAGGAATGAGTGGCCTGATTTCTATTCTGCCAAAAAGACAAACACCTTCTGGCCTTAGGGCCCTTGCACTTACAGCTCTCTGGACTGGAAATCCTTTCCCCCACCTGCTGGCAAAGTCGGTGTCTTACAGCCCATCAAAGAAGTGAAGTGTTGGTTGCTAAGTTGTGTCCTACTCTTGCCACCCCATGGACTGCAGCCTGCCTGGCTGCTCTGACCATGGCTTTCCCAGGCAGCAATACTGGAGGGGGTTGCCATTTCCTTCTCCAGGGGATCTTCCCAACCAGGAATCAAACTCTGGTCTCCTGCATTGCAGGTAGATTCTATACCATCTGAGCTACCAGGTAAGCCCTTAGTCCATTAAACAATTCAGTTGCTCAGTCGTCAGTCCAACTCTTTGCAACCCCATGGACTGCAACATGCCAGCCCTCCCTGTCATCACCATCACCCTGTCATCATNAATCAAACTCTGGTCTCCTGCATTGCAGGTAGATTCTATACCATCTGAGCTACCAGGTAAGCCCTTAGTCCATTAAACAATTCAGTTGCTCAGTCGTCAGTCCAACTCTTTGCAACCCCATGGACTGCAACATGCCAGCCCTCCCTGTCATCACCATCACCCTGTCATCATCCTGGAGCTTGCTCAAACTCATGTCCATTGAGTTGGTGATGCCATCCAACCATCTTGTTGTCCTCTATCGTCCCCATCTCCTCCTGCTTTCAATCTTTCCCAGCATCAGGGTCTTTTCCAATGAGTCAGTTTTTCCCATCAGGTGGCCAAAGTATTGAAGCTTCAGCTTCAGTATCAGTCCTTCCAGTGAGTATTCAGGACAGATTTCCTTTAGGATTGACTGGTTGGATCTCCTTGCAGTCCAAGGGACTCGCAAGAGTCTTCTCCAACATCACAGTTCAAAAGCATCAGTTCTTCAGCACTCAGCTTTGTTTGAGATCCAGCTCTCACATCCGTACATGACTATTGAAAAAAACCATAGCTTTGGCTATATGGACCTATGTCAGCCAAGTTATTTTTAATATGCTGTCTAGATTTGTCACAGCTTTTCTTCCAAGGAGCAAGCACCTTTTAATTTCATGGCTGCAACACCATCCACAGTGAATTTAGAGCCCAAGAAGATAAAGTCTGTCACTGTTTCCATTGTTTCCCCATCTATTTGCTGTGAGGTAATGGGACCAGATGCCATGATCTTAGTTTTTTGACTGTTGCGTTTTAAGCCAGCTTTTTCACTCTCCTCTTTCACTTTCATCAAGAGTCTCTTTAGTTCCTCTTCACTTTCTGCCATAAGGGTGGTGTCATCTGCATATCTGAGGTTATTAATATTTCTCCCAGCAATCTTGATTCCAGCTTGTGCTTCTTCCAGCCCAGCATTCACGTGATGTACTTGAAAATAAGCAAGGTGACAATATACAGCCTTGATGTACTCCTTTCCCAGTTTGGAACCAGTCCAGTGTTGGGACTTCCAGGACTTCCCTGTAGCTCAGACAGTAAAGAATCTGGCTGCAACACAGAAGTTGGAGAAGGAACAGGCAACCCACTCCAGTGTTCTTGCCTGGAGAATCCCAGGGATAGGGGAGCCTGGTGGGCTGCCATCTATGGGGTCGCACAGAGTCAGACACGACTGAAGCGACTTAGCAGCAGCAACACAGAAGTTCGATCCCTGGGTTGGAAAGATCCTCTGGAGAAGGAAATGGTGACCCATTCTAGTATTCTTGCCTGGAGAATCCCATGGACAGAGGAGCCTGGTGGTCTACAGTCCATGGAGTTGCAGAGTCAGACACAACTGAGTGACTAACACCGGTGTTCCATGTCCAGTTCTAACTGTTGCTTCTTGACCTGCATACAGATTTCTCAGGAGGCAGGTAAAGTGGTCTGCTATTCCCATCTCTTGAAGAATTTTCCACAGTGTTTTGTGACCCACATAGTTAATGAAGCAGACATTTTTCTGGAATTCTCTTGCTTTTTCTATAATCCAACAGATGTTTGGCAATTTGATCTCTGGTTCCCATGCCTTTTCTAAATCCAGCTTGAACATCTGGAAGTTCTCAGTTCACAGACTGTTGAAGCCTAGCTTGGAAATTTTTGAGCATTACTTTACTAGCATGTGAGATAACTGCAATTGTGTGGTAGTTTGGACATTCTTTGGCATTGCCTTCCTTTGGGATTAGAATGAAAACTGACCATTTCCAGTCCCATGGCCACTGCTCAGTTTTCCAAATTTGATGGCATACTGAGTGCAGCACTTTCACAGCATGATCTTTTAGGATTTGAAATAGCTCAGCTGGAATTCCATCACGTCCACTAGCTTTGTTCATAGTGATGCTTCCTAAGGCCCACTAGACTTCACACTCCAGGATGTATGGTTCTAGGTGAGTGATCACACCATCCTGGTTATCTGGGTCATTAAGATCTTTTTTGTATAGTTCTTCTGTGTATTCTTGCCACCTTTTCTTAATATCTTGTGCTTCTGCACTTTGCTGGAGCAGCCGTGAAGAGAGACCCCCACATCAAAGGTAAGAGAAACTCAAGTAAGAGGTAGGCACTGAGAGAGGGCATCNGTTGGTGATGGACAGGGAGGCCTGGTGTGCTGCGATTCATGGGGTTGCAATGAGTCGGACACGACTGAGCGACTGAACTGAGCTGTGCTTCTATTAGGTCCATACTGTTCCTATACTTTATGTCCCCATCTTTGCAGGAAATATTCCTTTAGTATCTCCAATTTTCTCAAAGAGATCGCTAGTCTTTCACATTCTGTTGTTTTCTCTATTTCTTTGATCATTTAGGAAGGCTTTGGTATCTCTCCTTGGTATTCTTCGGAACTCTGCATTCAGATGGATATATCTTTCCTTTCCTCCTTTGCCTTTCAATTCTCTTTTCTCAGCGATTTGTAAGGGCTCCTCAAACAGCCACTGTGCCTGTTTGCATTTCTTCTTCTTGAGGATGGTTTTGATGTCCGCCTCCTCTACCACGTTAGGAACCTCCACCCATAGTTCTTCAGGCACTCTATCAGATCGAATCCCTTGAATCTATTTGTCTCTTACACTGTATATTCATAAAGGATTTGATTTAGGTCATACCTGAATGGTCTAGTGCTCCATTAAGTTTCCCCTCAAATTTCGGGTTATCAGAGTGGCTGTCCAATCTCAGCTGCCTCAGCCCACCCCTTCCTATTCCCTCACCAGGCTTCTTTTTTTTTTTTTGGCCACATCAAGTGGGAGCAGGATCTTAGTTCCCTGGACCAGGGATCAAACTCCTGCAGTGGAAGTTNTTTCCCCTCAAATTTCGGGTTATCAGAGTGGCTGTCCAATCTCAGCTGCCTCAGCCCACCCCTTCCTATTCCCTCACCAGGCTTCTTTTTTTTTTTTTGGCCACATCAAGTGGGAGCAGGATCTTAGTTCCCTGGACCAGGGATCAAACTCCTGCAGTGGAAGTTCAGTTCAGGCGCTCAGTCGTGTCTGACTCTTTGCGACCCCATGAACTGCAGCACACCAGGCCTCCCTGTCCATCACCAACTCCTGGGTTACCCAAACTCACATCCATGGAGTCAGTGATGCCATCCAGCCATCTCATCCTCTGTTGTCCCCTTCTCCTCCTGCCCCCAATCCCTCCCAGCATCAGGGTCTTTTCAAATGAGTCAATTCTTCGCGTCAGGTGGCCAAAATATTGGAGTTTCAGCTTCAACATCAGTCCTTCCAATGAACACCCAGGACTGATATCCTTTAGGATGGACTAGCTGGATCTCTTTGCAGTTCAAGGGACTCTCAAGTGGAAGGGTGGAGTCTAACTCATTGGACCACCAGGGAAGCCCCCAGGCTTATTTTCTTGATGTGCTATGCTTAGTCACTCAGTCGACTCTTCGCAACCCCATGGACTGTATCCCACCAGGCTTCTCTGTCCATGGGGATTCACCAGGCAACAATATTGGAGTGTGGGTTGCCATGTCCTCCTCCAGGGATCTTCCCAATGCAGGGATCGAACCCAGGTCTCCCACACTGGATGCGGATTCTTCACCATCTAAACCACCAGCACTTGCCATTATCTGAATTTATCTCTATCTCCTGTCCTACTGGCTGACCAGTGTATCATCTCCACGAGGGAAGGGCAGTTTGAGTTTTCTTCACTTCTGTATTCCCAACTCTGAGGACAGTGTTTGTTTTATATATACCTGGCACTAAATAAACATTCATTGAATGATTTCACAATCTATACATATACAGGAATCTATTTTTCATGATGAGTAAACAAGTTTTCAGCATAGTAGGTGAAACATAACTAAGTCAAAGGAGAAACATGACTTTACTATAATAAATTTTATTTTTCCTACCATAGTTTAAGAAAACCAGACATTAGTATAAGCTGGAAGAACATCTCTGAGTCTGGAAATAGGTCTCTGCCTTTTCATTCATAATGGATTGTCGACTGGAAAATCAGAGGCTGGCATTCAATAGTATGTTACAAAGTGTTGATATACAGGGTTAAGAGCTGTTTCATAGATAAAGGGTACCATGGCCAAACCAAATTCAGGACAAAGCAGATAGGAATGAAAGGTTTCTCTGATGCATCTGACAAAAGCATTGTTTTCCAGAACAGCATCCTGCCTTCCTCAGAATATCTCCTGGGAACTGAGTTCCTTCTTCAAAAAACACTTTGAGAAAGATTGCCGCAGACCCAATATCTAAATCACTTCGTATTCAAAAGCCTTCTAAACGTCCCACTTCTAATTCTAATCACTAAGGACCTATTCTTGTCTTTTTAAAAAATATATTTTATTTACTTGGGCTGCATTGCATCATTGTGGCTGCGTGCAAGCTACTCTCTGATGCGATGCGCAGGCTCTCCTGGCAGTGGCTTCCCTTATTGTGGAGCAAGGGCCCCAGGGCACGCAGGCTCAGTAGCTCAGTAGTTGCGACTCCTGGGCTCTTAGAGCTCAGGCTCAGCAGTTGTGGTGCACAGGCTTAATTGCTCTGAGGCATGTGGGATCTTCCTGGACCAGAGACCACACTGTGTCCCCTATACTGGCAGTGGATTCTCAACCACTGGACCACCAGGGAAGTCTGACAAATTCATGTCTTTAGGAAAGAAGGAGCGTTCCTCTCCAAAGACTGCGCAAGGAAAATTAAACTCTCCATTTGTGACTGAAGGAAGAGGCAAGTGACTAAATGGCCTTATCCAACCATACCTGAGTTTTATCACAATGAAAATGATTGGCAAATTCTAGAGTAGTGTTTCTCAAGCCCAGGGAAGGGGAAGAGGTACATCCCTTTAGGAGTGTGCCTGCTCCCCCTCTCCCCTTAGGAGACAGGGCCTTGGTGAGCAATCGCTACCAGTGGGAATATGGCATATCTCCAAAGTGTACTGAGATGTTTAAAAAAACAAAAACTGAGAACTGCTACCTTAAAAGACAAGGCTTCCCAAGTGGCTATGTGGTAAAGAACTCTCCTGCCAATGCAGGAGCCACAAAAGACCTGGGTTCATTCCTGGGTTGGGAAGATCCTCTGGAGAAGGAAATGGCAACCCACTCCAGTATTCTTGCCTGGAAAATTTCATGGAGAGGAGCCTGGCAGGTTACAGTCCATGGGGCTGCAAAGAGTCGGACACAAATGAGCATACATACACACATTGAAAGACATCCTCCCAGTGAGGTTTTCACCTGACCCACTGCCAATCTTTTTAATTTCTGGAATGGCTTAGCAAAACTATATTCACATTAGACTTCATAGTACTTAATGATAATGAATATATTTGAACACATTCTCATTCAACATTAGAAGTTTCCAAATCAGTGTACTGCAAACTGTTATAAACTTTAATTGTAACACTGTCCAAAAGTATACAATGGGACTAAGTTTATCAAGTGTATAAAAACATTATGAGACACTTGGCCTTATTTGTTGATTTAACATTTCATTTTCATCATTAAGCAATGCTGAAAAAGCAATGTAACCAAAGATTAAATATTCTAAAAGTCCTTCAGATTAGTCACCTGTGGTCTTTCAACTACTTCTGAGCTAAACGAAGAACCGTATGTTACTTTCTATAACCAAGAGAATTAAGAAGCCTTCATGCCTTTGGAATTACTAAAATGGAGTATGTAAACTTAGTACCTCTGTCCACCATAAAACTAAAGTTACAGTAAGATGAAATGGAAGCCCAGAACCCCTGCTGGAGTACAGTTCCAGTAATAGTGTCAACCTCTTGCCAAAAAAACACATTTTGTGTTGCAGCTTGCAATTAATGTACCAAAAATTTACCACCCTATATAATTTTATCAGTCTACCTTCCCCAGAGGAAGTAAACAGACAACAAAACTAATGAAATCATATTTGTTGACCACTCATATCTGATATAAATCACTACTTGTCTTCAGAGTATTAGCTGGTGAGCTCTTTACAAGGTCATTCAAATGTCTGGGCCAGTGAACCACAGAGGCAGTGTAAGAAACTGGGGTGTTCCTGAGTCAGCAGAAAAGGGTCCTGCACTGCAATGGATGGTCCCTTAAGTTGTTAGCAAGTGCATGTCAGGGAGTGATGGGCCCCTGTTAAAAACTGTTTTGCATCAGTATTTCTGTATTCTGTCAAAACATCATGAAATACTGAACTTTTAAGGAGTAATGCAACAGATGAGAAAATATGCAGCATTTTAGTACTCTAGAGGAGAAAGCACAGGACAGCTTAGGTGGTGAGCTGCTGAAAGTTAGACCAATCAAAACACAGCTGATAGGCCCTGTGCATTCTGGAATTCGTGACACCAGCATTTCTGCAAGTTTGGCCCACGGCCCTCCTGACAATCACCCGGGGAACTTGTTCCAGTACAGACCTTCTGCAGGAAACCGACATTTTAAACTAGTAAAGCAGCGTCTCCTGATTCGCCTGGGGGATCTACATTTATCACAAGCTCACCAAGTGTTTCCGCTCCTTTGGCAAAGGCTTTAGTATCCTCTGCACATGAACGTTAAATTCTGCAGCACGTATGAAATGCTGAAGCAACACCACATGTGTAACCTCCCTGAATATTGTGACGTCATCGGTGAAGAGGTGATAGATGAGTACAACCGATTGGGATTAATTCAGTTAGTGCCCTCTGGGTAACACACTTTACTGTGCTGCACAATAGTTCACAGCATCAAACCGGCAACAAGAAAACAGAGCAAAACAGAGCATGTGACACCCAGCCACAGGCTGTGAACTTTTAACAAAATCCAAGTCCATAATGGCATGGGAACCTTGCATGGTGACGCAGAATGGACTCATGGGGAAAGAGGGTGCTCTTTCAATTCATATCCTTCACTAGGTGGGGGAAGGAAGCAGGCCCCTCCCCAAACCAGGTTTCTTCATTCTGGAATGCCTTCCCAGTCCCCACAGCTCCCACAGACTCAGTTTCCACTTTCTCAGGTTCCCCGACTGACCTTCCCAGCTCACCCTCCTCCACTGTGGTAGGAGGGGCTTTGCTACAGGAAACTCATCAGGTGACGTGTGTTCCATTTTCCAAGAGTAATACTTCAAGGGTGGTAAAGCTTAATCCAACTATTGAATAGTAAAGCTACAAGGGTGGTATGCCTAATCCAGCTGTTTAAATAGAATCGGAGAACATACTTTAAATAAATTAAAAGCTAAATGAAGTAATGATTTGCATGAATGAGGACTGACTTGAACCCACGTCCCCCCTTTTAAAATCATATTTGCAGAATCCAATGCACATCTAGAGAAATGTCCCCAGTTAAATACCTTCTTGACCTGAACCCGCTCAAAAATGCCAAGATATCAAGCATTCTCAATATTTGAGGCCACTGTAAACTGGGTCCGTGCCATTGGCTTATGGTACTTAGGATGTTGTAGCTTAATGCTGACATTTGGTACGAAAGGCTTATGGTATGAATCAGGTCTCCTTTTTATGTAATTCTGGCTCAGGAATCCGATACAGAGCGGCTGAGAAATAAACTATGTTGCTGAGGCTGAAGATGAGGCAGAGAAGCACAGCTCCGGCTATCTCAGCAAACAGCAGGGGCTTGCAGTGGGTCAGCAGCCATTCCTTCCTCAGGGTCTTGTCCAGGAGGATGGCTTCCATCTGCATGTGTGTGGCCAGGATCACACACACGTGAAACAGCTGGTGGCTGTGGCCTAAAGCAAACACACAAAAGGCCACCGAAATCAGCAATGAAAAAGGGATGGACTACTGATGACATCCTACGGCTCGTGTGCGAAAAACCCTATGTGGAGTAAAAGAAGCTAGATACAAAATAGCCACTGTCCGGAAAAGGCAGATCCACAGAGACAGAAGATAGATGAGTGGCTGTTTTGGGTCGGGGGTAGGAGCTGGGATTAATAAGACATGGGCAGGAAGGATCTTACTAGGGTGATGAAAATGTTCTAAAAGTCATATATGGTGACAGTTATACAATGTGGTAAATTTGCTAAAAAAAAAAAAAAAAGATGGTACACTTGAAACTGGGGTATTATGTTATGTATAACGTGTGTGTGTGCTCAGCTGCTCAGTTGTGTCTGACTCTTTGCAACCCCATGGACTGCAGTCTGCCAGGCTCCTCTGTCCATGGAATTTTCCAGGCAAGAATAATGGAGTGGGTTTCCATGACTTCCTCCAGGGGATCTTCCCAACTAAAGGATCAAACCTGTGACTCCTGCGTCTCCCTCATTGGCAGGTAGATTCTTTACCACTAGCGCCACCTGGGAAGCCCATGTGTGATATATACTTTAAAGTTTTGTTTAATCTCATATGAGAAAAATAAAAAGGCCATCAGAGAAAACCAAATCCATTTTAAAAACAACTTATCCACCAGTCCTGCTTTTCACATGAGAAAGTTCTACTGAAGTTTACCTCTTGAGAGCTGTCACCGGTCAGTTCTGATCCTGACTTCAATACCAAAGGGGAAGCCAGCCAGATTTTCTGCTGACCACTTGTGAGATGCTCCTCTCTCTACTGCTGGTTAATCCCAGACACAATGAGGGGCTCCTTCTCTCTGATAGCTCACAGGCCCCCGGTCAGCATGTCTGCCTCCCCAGAGGGTGGGAGCCCAGTGGAGGTGGCTGACTTGGCAGTTGGTGAGAAAAGGAGTTCATTGCCTGGGGCTGGGGATTGCCTGGGGGGACAGTCCACAGAAACCAGGAGTAAGATGAGAAGTCCACATGTTTCACGGGCTGATTGTATCTCCCCCTCTCAAATTCACATGTTGAAAGTCTTAACTCCCAGTACCTGAGAACGTGACCATATTTGGAGATAGGGTTTTTAAAAGACAAGTAAGTTAAAACGAGGTCACTAGCATGGGACCCGCTCTGGTGTCTTTATAAGAAGAGGAGGTTAGGATGTACACTACACAGAGGAGAGATCATGTGAAAAGAAATGGAGACGGCCCCTGGCAAGCCAAGGAGAAAGGACTTGGGAGAAACCAACCCTGCCATCCCCTTGATCCTGGACTTCTAACCTCTGGATTATGAGAAAATAAACTTCTTTTGTATCAGCCATGCAGTCTGTGATTCTTTGTTAATCTGCACTAGCAGACTAATACAAGAGTTAAATAAGGACCCTCCAGTTAAAAAAAAGAAAAGAATTCAGTGTTGTACCCCCAGGATTTATCCTGTAGTAAGTATTCAATAACTGTGTCCATAGAAGGGACCAGACTGGCCATCTGCCCAGAGCCAGAGCCAAGTCGTGAATGAAGATGCAGTGAAGTTGAATGAGTAACCAACGACTTCCTTAGGGCAAGGAGCTGCCAGCACCCCAGCCTGCATCCCCCAGGGAGATACTGTGCCTGGAGGGACCACCCCTGCCTCACTCAAGCCATACTACTGGGCTGTGTGCAATTTCCAAATCTGTGTGTTTTGCTGCAGAAGTGGTTCCTTATCTAGCTGAGAACCGTACTCTCCAAGGACGCAGGGCCAAGCAGTAGGAAGTGACCAGCTGCTCTCACCAACTGAGGCACAAACCTGTCTCCATCAGGGCAGGAGACAAACAGACGGAAGAGCCAAGAGCACTGGACTGATGTGAAATGTGCCAGCAGCGGGAAAATTGATGTCAACAATCCCGTCTGGCCGGAATAGGGAGGAGCTTCCTGTGGGCATTGGGGAGGAAGCTCAAAATCTGGCTGACTCTGTTATTTAAGGACAGAGATCTTTCCAAAGCCCTTGTTTAAGATGTTGTTGTTATCTGCCATGTCCCCCCACTGGAGTGTCTTTCTGCTCTAGGCCCAATAGGACAGGATCTGCTAAGTCGCTTCAGTCGTGTGCGACTCTAAGCGACCCTACAGACGGCAGCCCACCAGGTTCTCCCGTCCCTGGGATTCTCCAGGCAAGAACACTGGAGTGGGTTGCCATTTCCTTCTCCAATGCATGAAAGTGAAAAGTGAAAGTGAAGTCGCTCAATCGTGTCCGACTCTTAGCGACCCCATGGACTGCGGCCCACCAGGCTCCTCTGTCCATGGGATTTTCTAGGCAAGAGTACTGGAGTGGGGTGCCATATATATACTAATACGATAATTACTGCTGCTGCTGCTGCTAAGTCGCTTCAGTCGTGTCCGACTCTGTGCGACCCCAAAGACGGCAGCCCACCAGGCTCCCCCGTCCCTGGGATTCTCCAGGCAAGAACACTGGAGTGGGTTGCCATTTCCTTCTCCAATGCATGAAAGTGAAAAGTGAAAGTGAAGTCGCTCTGTCGTGTCCGACTCTTAGCGACCCCATGGACTGCGGCCCACCAGGCTCCTCTGTCCATGGGATTTTCCAGGCAAGAGTGCTGGAGTGGGGTGTCATATAGAGGTAAGTAAATAAAATGTTATTAAGAAGCCAGAGTTGGCAAAATAAGGCCCAGTGTCTATTTATGTTTTTCCTGCTGACCCCAGACTTTGTACATGATCAGCTCTATTTACTCCGGCTGGGCTGGGGCTAGGGAGGTGGACATGCTGGGCAGGCTCCTTGGGCAGGCTCCAATCCCCTGGCCCTCTCATCTCCCTCCTTTTTTGAAATCTGCCCTCTGACCATTTTGCTCATTGTGATCCCTTCTGGCAGAGGAGAAGGAATAAAGGAGACGAAACTCTTGTCAAAGCAAAATGTGGCCACGTTTCTTGGGTAGAAGATGGAAACTCATGGACAAAATGGGCCTGGGGAGAACCGAGGTTCCTGCTCGCCACCTGGGGATGAGGACCTAAATTTCCAAGGAGCTCTCCTTATCCAAGGAGCTCCCATCCCAGGACCCCTCAGCCTCACTAGAAGTGGCCCAAGGCTGCCTCCTCCAGCCAGTCCCAGAGCCAGGGTGGAGGAGACACGTTCCACAGCGCTTCCTTCATCCCTCGACAGAGGGGAAGGAACTCTGCCAGCAGGATTAAACCCCTGTAGCTTTGACGCCTCCTCTTCACCACATGGCTTCTCTGGCTTGAGCACGTTCAGGCTCACCTGGAGAAGCACTCGGCTTCTGAGAGTGCTGGGCCCACCCAGCGGGATGTGTCGGGGGTCGGGGCTGAGATCCGCATGTTCCCAGGTGAGGCTGAGACTTACTCGTCCAGACTGGGAACTGCTGAGGCTTCTGAGAACCACCGCTCTGCCACGACTCCTGGCACCATCACACCCACCTGAATGAGACACTCTTTCCTCTCCTTGGCACTGCCCCCCGCCGGCTGGTACCCTCAGAGCCTTCTGTACCCTGTCTTTCCTCTTCCTCTTTACAGCTGCCTTCCATGGTCACTTAATAATGGGATTTCATGTTCGAGGTAATAATGGGACTCTCCTGTCCCCATACCCGCCAGAAATGCTTTAGATTCCTAGACCCACTTCTCTCCATCCTCCGCCACCCTCCCTGGGCATCCACGGTCTGTGTACCTCCCGGCCTCTGTCACCTGACAATTTCACTCACCTTGGCCTGGGCCTGGAGAACTTCCTGAGGATTTGCTTCTCGCCCTGCCCCTGCCTCCCCTTGGCAACTACAGGCACCGCTGTCAGGGATGGAAACGCCCCCTGGGCAGTGGGGCCGCCACGCGCTCACCGATGTAGTCGAAGCGTCCAGGGGCCAGGCGCTCTGGCAGATGCGCAGAGTAGAAGAAAGAGGCCAGGAGGGTCACGGCCACATGCTTCTGGTGGTACAGGGTGGCTTCGTTCTCCGCACTCTCCCCGGCGAAGAGGAATACCTGCAGGTATTTAAAGCAACGCCAAGCCTTAAAATGGATAACCTACAAGGACCTACTGTGTAGCGCAGGGAACTCTGCTCAACATACTGGAAAAACCGAAGCGGGAAAAGAATTTGAAAAAGAATAGATAGCTGTTTATGTATCACTGAATCACTTTACTGTACACCTGAAACAAACACAACATGGTAAGTCAACTCTACACCAATGTAAAATGAAAAGCTTAAAGAAAGGGAGAAACATCAGGTCTCGAGAGGAGGTCTGTAGACCTCCCCACGCACGAGTGGACTCTATGCGCCAAGGCCGTTCCCTCCTGGGGTCTGTGCTTGGAAAGGGACTTCACAGGGCCTGTGTGAGCAGGCTTCCTGTTCTGAGTGTGATGGACAGAGACCTAAGGTAACTGTATTTTAACCCCCTACATGCTCAGGAGAGTCTTTAGGTTATTTAGTTACAAAAAAAAAATGAAGAAAGGAAGGAAGGCAAACAACAGAAATGAAGAGAAAAGGAAAGGAAAAAAAAAATTCTGCTAGATATATCACTATTCTGCCCCAACCCCACCCCTGGGGCTAAAATATAAGTATAGTTAAAAAATGGCCCATTCACACTTGAACTCACTTTTAACCAGCACCTCCCTTGAACTGATGCTCTTAATTAAGGCTTTAAGGCCTAGGAATTCCTGGAAGGCCTTCTGAGTCATCAAAAACTATCAATTACGGACATTATCCTGGTTTGGAATTTGGTAATGGTTTTTGGACGATTGTTAAAGATAGCGGCGGCCGCCACCTACCGAGGGCACCAGGCCAGGCCTTCTGCGTGCACCACTTCATGGGAGCCTCAACAGTGACCACACGGCAGACTCCACTTTCCCCATTTTGCAGATGAGAGTACTGGGCTGGAAGGTGACTTGCCAACCACTAACTAGTAGAGAGTCAGGCTGATTTGCAGAGCCTGAATGCTCAGCCACAGCACCATATAGGGTAAGACACCTCCTCCCCCACCGCCCAGAGTCTGATGCGGCCGAGTGCCAGGAGCGTCCAGCACTCATCCTGACAAGAAGCTGTGCTGTCTGCAGGGGTGGCCTGTGGGGCTGGCTTGCTCTCTCTGCACTGGTTTCATGGGTATGGTCTGTGTCCTCCAGAGAGGATTCCACGGAGTGGGCTGCGTGCCTGCTTCTGGGTCTCCCCAGACCCATGCGGGCTGAGCACGGAGCACAGGCTCAGCGGCTCAGCTGGTGGAGCCAGCTTGGCCCCTCCCCTTCAGCCCTGGGCACTGCCATCTTGGCCTCATGCACCAGACCCTTACCCTGCCTCCACCCACGGGGCCTGGGCCTGGAGCTGCTGAGCCCATCAGGCCTGTTCACTTGATGACTCCTCCTCTACCCCCCTGTGAAGGAAGGGATGTCAGCCTCATTTAAAGGTAAGGAAACTGAGGCTCAGAGAGGCTTTGCTCATTGCCTAATGTCACACAGCCAGTGAGCAGTGGGACTGGGATTTGGACGCACAGCCATCTGAGAGTGCGTGAACCTTCCCTCTTCTTGTCTTCCCTCCATACTCTCGTCCTTCGTGTTCACCATCTATCCTTTAAGACCTTCAGTCATACGCTTTCCTTCCCTACTACGTCTATGTTAACTGATGATAGTATACAATAATGCATTTATGGGACTCTCACCACCAGCTAGCACTGTACACATCTCATGTAATCCTCCCTGTAGCCTGACACAAGGAGGTGTTATTACCAGGCCATTTTACAGATGAGGGAAGTCAAGACACAGAGATGGTAGAAAACCTGCCCGAAGTCTTGCAGTGAGTGAACATTAGTGATCTGCCTCAGAGCCCACTCTCCTGCTCACTCTACTAAACCCCAGGCTGCCTCCCCTGCCCAGCCCTCCGAGATTGCTCCTGAGCCTGCGAGTAGCACTGGCCGTGCCTGTGGTAGGTGGTGGCTGCCCATGCCCGTCAGGGCCTCTGTGCATGCCGCCTAACTGGCCTGCAAGTGCCATTAAGGGGGCACGTTGGGCTCTGCTCCCACGTGTTCCACTGAGACCAGGACAGCGTCCAACCCCCAGAGCTCAGGACACAATCGATTCCCTGGCATTGCCAACAGACAGGAAGGGGTCAGAGCAGGGCCCTTACCCTGAAAAAGATGGGAAGGGAGTCCCAGGTGTAGGGAAAAGCAAAGGCCAGGACACGAAGCATCTTACAGAGCCCGGGCTTCTGTATCTCAAAAAACCTAAATCAGGAAAGGAAATGGGGGAGAAATGAGAATGAAAAGGAGTTTCAGTCAATAACACACACACTAAAAATAACCAAGGCCGAGTAACCCACAGAAAACAACCATTTGCACACAAACTCCTCCTTCGGCCAGCAGCTTCCCCACCAGCCCTCTCCACTTCTCCCACCAGCGTCCCCTCCCGTGCCCCGGAAAGGGCTCCATCTCAGATGTAAGAAGAGTTCGGAGGCACCGTCTCCTGGCACCATAAGAACCAATGGTATCCAAAATCAGGGAGGAGGCATGGAGCAAAACACCTTCAAGGGACAAGTTATCTAACTGCCACAGAGCCTTCCAGAAGTCAGACCAGTAGCCACCAGGAGAGGGAGACTGTGGGGCATGGGCAGGCCCAAACGCACAGGCTCCCGGGGCCAGCACCTCTGGACTCTGACTCTCAACTAGTCAGAGTCGCCAGGTGATCACCCTGCAAAAGCCCTGGGTACAATTAGGCGTTTAACGACAAGAGATTTCTGGACTAGGTAATAACACACACAGGAATCCTGGGCTGGGGAAACTGAGCAAGCATGGTCCTTCCTTCTCTCTGTCATCACCACCCCCACCTGCCTGTGGTTCGAAGACAGAGGAAGCCAGCATTAAGATGAGCCGTGCGAAAGTTGCCAAGATGGGCAAGTCCTTCGGGATGGAACACCATGGGGCCTCAGCTGGCTCGGGCCAAGCCTGCGGAGCAGGCAGCAGCTGAGGGTTGGTTGGGGGGGAGGGGTGGGCAGCACAGATAGCAGGCTAGACACCAGAGGGGAAGGGAGTTGAAGGCGAGGCTCCATACAAAACCACAGCCCTGAGCTGGGGCTCGGGCAAGGCAGAGCTCACACCCCCAGGCTGGGCCAGGTGGCAGGGCAGGTACCCACTTCAATACCACATCGCACTGTGGGGGCTGGGTTCTCCCTTGGGACCCACAGGACTGTGAGGCCAGAGCCTCCCCCGGCAAAGGTGATATGCAGAGCCAGAGTGTTGAGGCTTGTAGGGTGGCTGTTATGGGGCAGCCTGGAAGATGATGGGGGCACTGGGGCCCTTCAGCCCTTCTTGACAGTTCTGCCCCTCATCACGCTCTCCGGTGGGGGTGGGGTCTGCTCCTCACCTCTGTTCCCCAGGTGCCCTGTCCCAGCCCACTCGCCTGCCCCTTCTCCACCAAACAGGGTCTGCTGTTCCCCCAGCCCAAGTCCATCTCTTCCAGCAGGATCTTCACATCCTTTATGAGCCAGTGCAGTCACCTGACTATGAGCCCCACTGTGCCCACATCCTCTGGCACAGAATACAGCAGAGACACCCTCCTCTGCCTCCAGGGTGGTCAGGGAACCCTCCTCAAGGGTGGGTCTGGGTCTGCTCAGCTCTCCATCCCCAGCATCTGGCTCAGAAGTGTGCCTGAGGATGTGGACATCTGCTCGGCAGCCCAGCCTGGGGACCCCTGTTCACCATGGACCCCGAGAAGCCCCATAACCTCCAGAGATAAGCTTTAACTTCACTCAAGCCCATGGGCATGTCACTTCTTATTTTCTGACCCTGGGACACTGGGCAGAGAAGGAAGAGAAGTCAAAGAGGAGGAGGAGAAATAAGGGACCTCAACTCATCATCCCCCAGAACAGAACCCCAGCCTTGGAGGAAACCACAAACCCTGGGATAAGCGAGGCTGCACAGGGTCACGATCTGGCAACAGTGTTTGTCTTGGACACTCTGAGTCTGGTCCAGTCCCTGACCTTTGTGACCATCTCATCCAGCACGTGATGTAACCCTCCCGTGCCCCAGAATCCTCGTGCGTATCACGGGGATGACTACAGAATCCCTTATGGGCTTGTTGCAAGGGTTTAATCAAATGATGCTCACTAGGAGCCTACAGCTGTGCCGAGCACAGAGTAACACTCACGAAATAGCAGCATTTAAAAAAAAAAAAATGTGTGCTGTAGGACCCATCCTCTCCCTCTCCCCATCTTGTAGTCATGTGGTACCAGAAAATAGAACAGGAGGGAACAGACAAGTTCTGGGTGATTTGCCTAAAATCAGCTGAGCTAATAAGAGGCACAGCTAGGATTTACAGCCAGGCCATCTGGTTGGCTTCCCACCCTCTTCCCATGGGCAGGTCTCAGACCACTCCCCAGACCCTGCTCTTACAGACACCCCTCTGCCCCAGGAGGCGAACAGAACACACTTCCACTGCTCCAAGAGTCAGAGCCCATCTTTCGTAGGGCCTTCTCAGTCTATGCTGGCCGACCCTGCCCGACCCTGCTCCCTCCTTCCCCATGCTCTGCCTCCGTCTATCACCTCTGGGTGCAAAGAGACTTGCTCTTAAAGCATGCTCTCTCTGTGGCCACTTACACAGGAAGAAAGCTGGCTCTGGTTGGCGAGGGCCATCCCCCAAAACACGGATTTCCTGAGACTTGAGACATGGCGCCCGGCCTGATAAAGTACTTCCCCAAGGGCAAACGAACCAGCCTCTCCAGCTCCCAAGCCGAGTCTACAGAGGGAAAAAGGAGAAAAAGCAGAACAGAAGAGAGCAACAGAGAACAAGAGGCAGAAGGGCTAGCAGCCACAAAGACGGTGGGCCTCCCATTACCAAAGTGCAATTCCAAATCAGGCCACAGGGTGTCGCCACAGCAAGAGGGAGGGGAAGGAGCCATGGCATTCTCCAAAGCACACCACGCCCGAGTCTCCAAAGCCTTGCCTGGTAAGGCAATGCCTGTCCCCCAGGGCTGGGAGTCAGGGAGTCAGGCCTCCTCTGCCTAAAACCAGGTGGGCAGGAAACACTGGATTTCGGGAGAAGCCTCCACCAAGAAAGCACTGATACAATATTAGTCTATTCTAAAACCCGATAAATCCTGTTTCAACAAAGCTGGAGAGATGTGCAAGTGAACTCCAGAACTATGCTTGAAACAAGTGGGCCTTTGGAAACATCAGTCTATTGCTGAGGTGCGTGTGTGCACACGCCTGCGTGCATGCAGGGGCGGGTGGTGGTATTACGGCTGTTTTGTTGTTGTGTGGATGACATAACAGGAATGTGGACACTTCCACCTGCTGACCCTCGGCCCCAGCAGCAGTTTATCATCTGGCTGAGCCCTCTGACCTCTGGATGTGTCTGGGAACCACTGTCTGCTAAGCCTCTCGCCTTCAGCTCTGACCTCCAAACCCTCTTCCAGGCCTGCCCCAGGCCGCTCTGAGCTGCCGCAGCACCACTGCCAAGGCACGGCACTCACAGCACAGCTCACATCCCACCAGGGATGAAAACCCATCTCTCCCTCACAGCACGGACCACACGGTGTTCCACAGAGCGAGCGTGTGTCTAAAGAACCAACTGCTGAATGCTCTGGATGGATGAATGGAGAAGGACCCACAATGACCCGTGATGCACAGCAAACACGCGTGACCACCACTCCTGGGCGAGTGGTGGCGCCTCCCGGGCTTCGGCAAACACGCGTGACCACCACTCCTGGGTGAGTGGTGACACTTCCTGGGCCTGCAGGTGGTTAGTAGGCATGAGCCGGCAGGGTCTCTGTGGCTCCAAGAGCCAAAGAGAGATCATATGTTCTGTCATTTCCCCCATAAACACTACAGAACAAGAAGGCAGTTTTCTGGAACGTGTTCCTTTGAACTAAATTCCATGATTGTTGTTTAGTCGCTAAGTCGTGTCTGACCTTATGCGCCCTCATGGACTGTAGCTTGCCAGGCCCCTCTGTCCATGGGATTCTCCAGACAAGAATACTGGAGTGAGTTGCCATTCCTTCTCCAGGGGATCTTCCTGACCCAGGGATCAAACCCACATCTCCTGCCTTGCAGCTGGATTCTTTATCACTGAGCCACATGGGAAGCTCCCAGCTCTCTATGTGGAATTTACCTAAAGGATATGTATTATGTGGGAACGAAGGCCATTCAGACCACACTACTCTGGGATAACTAAAGCACAACTCATGAGCTCCATGGTCTCCTTTTGTGCTCAGGAAAAGAGGTGGTTCTTGGACTCCTAGCCGTATCACAGACTAATACAGCAGGAGGGAGAGGCAGGGGTGGGCCTGGGGGATGCGGGGCAGAAGGCAAGGAGAGAAACCTTGGAAAAGGGCACTGAAGCTGGCATTATAGATGCCTAAACAGAAGGAACCCAGGGAACTTCGTCTCAGGGGCCCCTGCTTAAGGGCCAGGACTGGCCCAAGGCCACACAGCAAGCCTGTGAAGCTGGGCCTCCAGACGGCCCTCGCCTGCCTCCACTGCCTCCCCTGCAGTTAGTCAGGGACAAGTCTCTCCCCACATAAGCATGAGCCCTCCTCCTCAGACACCGAAGACAAAGACAGAGAATGAAAACAAAGGGGACAAGCCTTGTAAGAGCAGGGTCTACCGGCACACAGGAAGGACAGAGGACGAGGTGTGTGGAGGAAGCTGGACGGGCCCACAGGGGGATGCCCCACTCCATCCTTGGCTCCGAGCATGTGGCGTTTGCTCCTTTCTCCCTTCCTGTTCCCTGAGCCCCCACTGATCCCCACAGGACGCAGTAGCTGAGTCCACAGAATTGTCTTCCTATGAAGTATACTGTCCTTCCTGAGCACAAGGCCAGTCCTCCGTGGGACACACGAGGAGCCTCCGATCCCCCACCTCTGGATCGCTCTTCCAGCCTCTATCCCCCTCCCCTGCCAGCTGCACAGGCCCTGGCAACTCTGAAGCTCCTTGCTGTCTCCCAGTGCCGTCCCGTCCTCGGCAGGCCCTCACCCTTGTTCAGGCTCTCAGCTCTGTCCAAAACGCCCTTCTCCAGCTCAAGTTTTCAGCCTTCCTCAACGCTCGATTCTAAGGCTGCTTCACAGAACCTTGGCTATCCAAGAAGGTGTCGTTTTGTATTATCATTATTTGCTTATGTTATATTCTGTAATGCTACATGGTTTTGTTGTTGTTGTTTTTTAAGCCTTTTCCTCTGGCTCCTAAGGAAATGTTGACTCAGTCTAGACATTTTGGAGTATGCAGTCTGCTGCTCATGCTGCCTGGGGCACTCTATGAGGACAAGGACTGCGCCGCATTCATCTCCATATTCCCCCAGAGACGGTTTCCCCTCCGCACACCCCAGGCCTGCCCGCCAGATGAAGCAACACAAAATCCCGTCTTGAGACTGAGCCTGCAAGCGAGACTCACCCCCACGGAAGGCAGCTCCACGCGGCCTGCCTGCCTCCAGGCAGGTGAGGGGAAGGCAAGCTGGGGCAAGCACTCCCGATGCTGTTTAAGGCTCTACTCTTTGACTTTTAAAGAAAAGCAGCTTGTCAAGTTTGGAAAATCTGCCTACCTCTGGGTCCCACAAAACCCAATGTCCCCTAAAGAAAGCTGGAGCCAAAATCATTGTGGGGAAGTTGCAGAAGCATACCTCGCCACCACGACCCCTGTGGTTTTCTCCTGGGGAGGGAAGAGCTACAGCTGCCAGGAATAAGAATGCTACAAGGCCATGGCTCAGGAGAGGCACAGGCTGGGGGCATGGATGGTCAGGACCGCCAGCCTTCCTTGGCACGCTTGCTAACCCGCCACAGAAGGCCCCCAGCACCTGGCACCATCTACACAGGAATGTTACCCCAACGCCGTCATTCGAGAGGTTTCCTAAGTCATTTTGGGTAGTTTGTTTTTTTACCAAAAGCTGAATAATCAAGAGTAGTTATCCTAAAAAATGCCTGTTGTACTCACACCCCAGTGAGCTTCCTTGAGTGAAAGGAAAAAAAAAAAAGAATGAGAGCCAGTGAGCAGGGCATGACTCTGGCCATCAGGCTTCCCCTGGGATGTGTCAGACGTTTGAATGCCATCTGTCGGGCATCACACACACGCATATCTTGTACTTTGCTCTATTGTGGCCTTTTGCAAATTGAAGGTTAGTGGTAACCCTGTGTTGACAGATGATAGCATTTTTTTAGCAACAGCGTGTTTTTAAATTAAGATGTGTACACTGTTTCCTTAGACATAATGCTATTGCACACTTAATAGACTATAGGATAAATATCACTTTTACATGCACTGGGAAACCAGAAAGTTCAACGACTTGCCTACTGCCAAGCTGATATCTTGGCAGGATCTCTGAGGTGTGCCTGTGTCCAGAGGCAGGCCCCTCTCAGGTCCTGTTAGCAGACCACCTGTTTATGGAGTGCCTCCTCTGGGCCAGACTCGTGCCAAGTGTTCTGGATATATTACACCCATCTCACAGGGTAGCTGTCTTGACTCCATTTTTCTTTTTATTTTTGGCCAAAGCCACATGGCTTGTAGGATCTTAGTTCCGCAACCAGAAATTGAGCTCAGTCCACAGAAGTGAAAGGGCCAAGTTTTAGCCACTGAACTGCCAGGTAACTCCCTTGACCCCATTTTATAAATAAGCAAACTGAGGTTCAAGGAGGGTAAGTGACTCATTCAGCAACAGGACCAGCTATATCATTTGCAGGGCAGAGTACAAGACCCCCTTGTCCAAAAATCATTAAGTATTTCAAAACAACGGCAGCAGGGCATTAGACAAGTTTGAAGCCCTCTTGATCATGGGGCCCTGAGCACCTGCGCAGGTTGTGTGCCTGGGAAGCTGGTCCTGCCCGGCCACTGGAAGTCCATCCGGAACTGAGCCCCAGGCTCCCGAGCACCTCTCCCCCGTCCTCTCCCACAGTCCAGGGAGCCGCGTGCTCCACCACCCGTCCCCTCGGCCCACGCCACCTGGGGCAGAGCAGCCGGGTACCTGGAGTAGCAGGAGAGCCAGATGCTGATGATGGTGTTCAGCACAGCCAGGGTCAGGTAGTAGTCATGGAAGGCGGTGCTCACCAGCGTGTCCGGGAATACGTAGGCTGAGTAGGCGATGGCACAGCCTGGAGGAGCAAAGCCAGCCTTGGGCAAGAAGCCAGGACTCAGCACTGTCTGGACTCCCTGGGAAGACCACCCCGCCCTGCATCTGGCTGAGCCCCCTCACCCCCACAGACCATGAGCAGTCCTGCACCCCACCCTCGCTGTGCCATCGTCCCTCCCAGCCTGTATGTCCCCGTCTCTCTTCTCTGCCCACCCAGATCCCACCCTGAGAATGGTTCTGGGAACCCAGTGCTGCTCCAAGGGCTTGGCAGGTATTAACTCACATAATCTTTGCAGCCACCCTTGGACATCAGTCCTGCACTGATCCTCATTTTACAGGTGAGGAAACGGAGGCACAGAGAGGTTTGGCAACCCTCCCAGGGGCACACAGCTAGAAAGCAGCAAAGCCAGGCTTTAAACCCAGGCAGTGCAGCACCAGTCCCTGCTTCTGACCACGTGCTGTGGTCCCCGACGACACCCCAGTGTGCTCAGCTCTGCCCTGAGAGGATGATGCGGGTGTTCCTTGTGGAATAATCACGGTGTGGGGGAGAAAGTGCGGGCAGGGAGAGCCCTTGCTGAGGGGAGGGCTGCCACATCAGGGGGCCGAGGGACAGGCCAGCGAAGAGGCTGAGCACGAGAGGCTGGCCTCAGCATTTTGTGTGGTTTTAGGTTCTGGAGTTTGTGAGAGAAGGGTTACTGAAGGACCTTTTAGACACCTTCCTGCTGCAGATTTTACTTGAAATAACAGGGACTAGCATTGTCCTTTTCAAAGGGGACAGGTGTGTCCAGGGATCTGGACCAGAGGGCCTCTCCAGGCCAAGGTCCCTCTGGGAGAGGCAGCCACAGATCTGTCAGCTTAGGGCCTAAGGTCAGGGCTAAGGTCACCTGTTATCCAAAGATAAAGAGAACTTGGAATCTGAGTTCAAAGCTGAAGCAGGCCTCAAACCACACAAGCTCAGCCTCTGCCTTTGATCCTATTTGACGGGTGAAATCTAGGGAAGCCAAGGGATGTGCCCAGGGTGCCACAGGCAGAAAGGGCCAAGGATCGCCACGTCCTGGGGCAGCGCTCCCACTGCTGCAGGTTGCTGTGCGAGTCCAGCTGGGAACTGCCCCCAGGAGAACAGACAGACCCGTCTCTCAGCCTGATACCGTGGGAAGGCTCCCACGTGGCCCAGGAGGCACGTGGTCTGTGAATACTGACCGCGGCCACGTCCCATGGGTGACAGGAGAGCGGGGGAGCCCCAGCGCCTGCCAGAGCTGCAGTGGGAAGCAGAACCAACGAGAGCCTCCAGGCTCCAGGGTGAGGTGGGTGCCGAGGATGGGAGGGCACGGCAAAGGCGCTGGCCCTTTGGAGGTTCTGACAGGTGCGTGAGGGCAGAGGGGGCTCTCCAGGGAACAGGACGCTGCGTCGGATGCCAGACCAACGAACGTGAACATCCCCTTCCAGCAATGGGGGCCACCAAAGGATTTTAAGCAGGGGTTAAAATGGCCAGAGCCTAGTAAAAGCGCAGGAGGGCTGAGCGGGAGGGGAACAGCTGGACACCAGGGAGGAAGCTCCGCCCTCCAGGGATTGGGGGTTTCCAGCGGGGTCACGGGGTCACGGAGGAGGAGAGGTGGCTGCAGACAAGGGAGTCCCAGGTGGACCCCCAGCCTCTCTCGGCTGACTAGACCTTCCTCTCAGGTTTACTGAACATCCCCAAGTCAGACTCTCAGCTTCGGCCTGGAAAGCCAGACGAGGAAGATGCAAGAACTGTTCCTAGGGGGCTGTTCCCAGTGCGGAGTGGGAATGAGAGATTCACTGAAGGAGCTCCAAGAAGGTGGATGCAGGCCCGGGGACTTGAGGAAGCCACAGGCAGGGGCCCTGAGGCTCCCAGGCCCTGGCTCTGCCATTGACAAGCCACGTGATCTGGGTAACTCACCTCTACTCTTCTCATCTATCGCATGGGTATGATGATACTCCGCAGCTCAGGGCCCTGCTGTCAGGGTGGGTGGCGGGAAGCTGGCCATGGTGGGAGTACATATACCATAGCTATCCGCCATCACCACAGACTGGGACTTCTGTCCCCAGGGAGCCGGTTGTTCAGTATTCACCAGCACACCTCTGGACACGTTTCTTTTAAAACCCTCATGAGGCACCTGGGCAGGGGCGACCCTTCTGCAAGCACACCAGAGCCTTGCAGTGACCCCAGCTCCCAGGGGAAGGGGCAGGTAGCTTGGTCTCGGGGGACGGAAGGCGAGAGCAGGGCCTCACGTACCCAGGCTGAAGAGGTTGACGGCGCCGTAGTCCAGGAAGTAGCAGATGTGGCGGGCGTTCCTGGACATGGAGCTGAAGGTGTGTGCACAGCTGGACGCCAGGGGGAACAAGCAGCTGGCACCCATGTACACGAGCAGAGGCCAGGAGTAGCTGTCATTCAGGACGTCTGTCACTTGCAGGGTGCTCACAAACCTCCATGAGAAGAACCTGGAACACAGGGGGGCACCCTCAACCTTCGGGGTGACAGCTCCTCTTACAGTCCTCACCTGACCATCGCCTGCCTTCCCTTCCCCTGGGATGACCAGCTCCTACATGGTCTCAGTTTGCTGACATGCCAGGAGCAAGGAAGAGTAAGTGGGGTCCTTTATTGTTTGGACATACACAGGAAGGGCAATGGTCCAGTCCGAATACTCAGCATGTGCTGACAGGTCCCTCTTAACCGCTTCTTGCCCAGGTGACTCTCCACTTTTGGTTTGCATGCTTCCAGGGACAGGGAGCTCACCACCTCCCAAGATAGTTCTGAGTGTTTTGAAGTTTCACTGAGCTGGCATCTCTCCCCCTGGAATTAGTCCTAGTTTCTCCCTATCAGTACCACAGACAACACACCCATCAAGTATCTCACAGCTGTCTTCATAATCCCTCCCCACGTCTCTAACTTCACATTAAAGAACCTCAGTGCATTCAACCATTCCTCGTAGGATCCAGCTTTGGCCTTGTCATTCTTTCCATGGTTGGTCAGGCTCCCCTTGTGGAAGACCCCTCAAAGAGAAACAACCCCTCTGTCCGGAAAGCCTAGAAGGCAACGAGACTATTTTCTCCCCCTTCTTCCATCCTACTCTTCCGCTAATATCATCATCTCTTTCAGTGAGGGGCCTGGTCCCAAGGCTCAGTCTCAGCCAAGCCTAGACCTCCAGATTCGTCTCTTACAGAAACACAGCACAGATCCACATCAGATCTGCCCAACCCGTAACCCAGGCGAGGGGGCCTTCCCTGCAGAAGCTGCTCACTTCCACAAACCACTCCCAAAGAGTCAGGCCCCTTTCCCATGAACTCCCCCAGGGAAGGGACTAAAAGCTTTTCATGGGGGAGTGGCGGGAGCATCGCTCAGTCCTCTCGCTACACTTGTGATCTGTGTCCACACTTGTGAGCTGTTCTCTCTGCTGTTCTTCAAAACGTATCCTTTTATCAGCTCGGGATTATTCCCGAGTCCTACTGCCCTGGGGTATCTTTCTCCTGCTCCCCCAAGCCCTTCCTGCTGCTCTGTGTTGTTCACTCAGGGCCCTGGCAGTGCAGGGGGGCCGGGCCCCGTGAGGGCGCTCCGGCCAGCGCGGCTCAGCTGTGGAATAGCTACGAAGGCATGTGCATACAGCAACGCAAGCGCCACCAGCAGGGACGCTCAGGCTGGGCCTTTGTAGCGACACAAACTTCAAAACAGCCCTGAAGTCACCTCTGGTTCATCCAGAAAGTGGAACTCCGCACAGCTGTACAAAAGCCGGAGAGGCTTGCGTGGGGGTCAGACAGAGATCGCGAGGCAGAAGCAAGGGAGGGGCAGAGGGGGGAGAGCAGCAGGCGCTGGGTGTGCACACTTGCCACCGATGCTCCAGCCTCTAGAAAAGCGGCCTGGGAGGGTTACAAGCAGCAAGTCACCCCAGCCACCCCAGAGAGGGCAAGAGGGGCCGCAGGAAGACACCGACTCTATTCCCTTCTGCAGTGCTACAGTGTATTAGCATTTAGACTTTTTACTTAAATTTTGTTGTTGTCGAGTCACTTCGGTCATGTTTGACTCTGCGTGACCCTATGGACTGTAGCCCGCAAGGCTCCTCTGTCCATGATGGGATTTTCCAGGCGAGAATCCTGGAGTGGGTTGCCATTTCCTATCCCAGGGGATCTTCCCAACCCAGGGATCAAAACAGTGCTTCTTACATTGGCAAGCAGATTTTACCACTGAGCCTCCAGGAAGCCCTTACGTAAGTAAGGCTGCTGCTGCTGCTAAGTCACTTCAGTCCTGTCCAACTCTGTGTGACCCCATAGATGGCAGCCCACCAGGCTCCCCTGTCCCTGGGTCTCCAAAGAACACTGGAGTGGGTTGCCATTTCCTTCAATGCATGAAAGTGAAAAGTGAAAGTGAAGTCACTCAGTTGTGTCCGACTCTTCACGACCCCATGGACTGCAGCCGACCAGGCTCCTCTGTCCATGGGATTTTCCAGTCAAGAGTATTGGGGGGGGGGCATTGCCTTTACTTAAATTTAAAACAACAAAGAGCCCCCTTGAGCAGATCTTGCTGCCTCCCTAGCCAGGCTGCGGGCCCTAGGGCTTCTTTGCAGATGGTCCCATCCCACACAAGCCTGAGCTCTCTCTTCTCTGCCCTTGATGTATGTGGCTCAAGCAGCCTTCTGCACATTTTGGCCTGGGTCTCACTGCTGGCTGGGCAGGCCTCCTTCCTCAGGCCTTTCTCCACCTGCAGCACACCCTGGGGTCCTTCCTGCTCTCTCTGGCCCTCCATACAATTGGAAGCGGGAGTCCAGAAACTAGCCTGTTTCTGGAACAGGCTAGATTTGCCTTGAGATATAAGCAAGCCACGCCCTTCTCTGGGCTGCATCTGTGTCAGCTGGTGGTGGTGTGAGGGGACTGGTGGCCTGTGTGACCTCTGAGGTCCTTCCAACTCTCACATACTATGATCCCATCTCTACCCACCACTCGCTATTGCCACTCGCTATGCCCAGGCACCAGCTGTGCGAAGCTGGTCTTCAGCCCCCATCTTTCTACACCAGGTCCCTCCTCACCTGCCTGGCAGTTCCCATCTGTGTGCACACACTTGCCAGACCATTCATTCTCTTGGCTAGCTCTGTTAAAGTGCTGCCTGACCGAGTGCCTCACAGTGGCTGTGGCCCCAGAATGACTATGAGCATCCACAGCTCTGTGCCTGAGGCCTTTTCCCATGTCTCCTCTGATAATCCTCAGGGAAACCCTGGGAAAAGTGCTGCCTATTGCTCCTGCTCTGCAGATGGGAACACGCAAAGACCAGAGAGGTGACTTGTTCAAGCTAGGGAGTGTCAGCCAGGGCTTCTAGAAGACCCAGACAGCCTCCAAGACTGAATGAGACAATGCTCTCAAATCAGGCCCTGAAGCAGGAAGCAGGGAAAGACTGGGGAGCTGCAGGAGCCCCTCAAATTCTACAGCAACCCATGCCCTAGAGCTCACCAAGGCCCTCTGGCTCCACACTCACGCACCACGGGGGGAGTCCCCCACATTCCAGCACAGAACCTCAGCTTGCCCCACCCCCGCTGTGTTTAATGAAGCCCCAGTTCCCAGGCTCTGCATGAGACGGCTGGACAAGGGGGCCGGGAGGTACCAGAAAGGCAGCAAGTGCGTCCAGATGTTGAGGGTCTCATTGGTCATTTGAAAAAGGCTGAGGAGGCAGGCAGTGGCGGAACTCTGTGGATGTCGGTAGCCGAAGAGGATGCCCTGCTCGTGGAACACCTGCAGGGGGAGGAGAAAGGGACGCTGAGGTTACACAGGAGGGTGGCCAGAAGGTCTCAGGGGAACGTCCCTTGTAGTATCCACCTTTCTCCCAGGCTGTGCGCTTGTCCACTGGAGCTGGGAACACCTGACCCTGGGTCCTTGATCTGTCACGCTGCTTCCCGCTTCCTTCCCATGGTTTCTAAAATCTCATGTCCTCCCAGGAGCCTGCAGTTGGCTGGAGAAACAGATTCAAGGCCCCGACTTCCTTTGGGAATCCAGCCTGTCTGTCCATTCCCAGAGGCACTTACTTCTGTCATGAATGTTGCTTATGAATCTGGCTTTGCACCCTCTGCCTGGGGCCTACAGCCCGGTTTTCGGATGGTTGGCATATATGCTGCCTGTCCGAGCCGACAAGCCCTGCATGTCAGGGGCTGGTGGGATGATCTCTGCAGGAGATCCCCCCGGGGCCCAGGGTATATTCACCAGAGCGCTTCACAAAGGCCTTTTGATAAAGACTGTGATGGCATCAGCCTGGGCTGCAGGTGGAGGAGAAGGCCCACACAAACACCCCCTGCCCCAGGCAGCCCACCTGCAAGGCTCTTGGCAACCACCTCACCCTGGATGAGAAACTTGGACTGGTCAGATAAAATACAAGGTGTCAACCTGCTTGGAGGACTGCATTACAGCCATTTAAAATGGCAATTGTGGGGCCCTCCCTGGAAGTCTGAAAGTGAAGTCGCTCAGTCGTGTCTGAGTCTTTGCGACCCCATGGACTGTAGTCCACCAGGCTCCTCCATCCATGGGATTCTCCAGGCAAGAATACTGGTGTGGGTTGCCATTTCCTTCTCCAGGGGATCTTCCTGACCTAGGGATCGAACCAAGGTCTCCCACATTGCAGGCAGACGCTTTTAACCTCTGAGCCACCAGGGAAGCCCTGGAAGTCTAGTAGTTAACAATCTGTCTTCCAATGCAGGGTATATGGGTTTGATTCCTGGTCAGGGAACTAAGATTTCACATGCATGCTGAAGTCACTTCAGTCGTGTCGGACTCTATGTGACCCTGTGAACTGTAGCCCACCAAGATCCTCTGTCCATGGGATTCTCCAGGCAAGAATACTGGAGTGGGTTACCAAGCTCTCCTCCAGAGCATATTCCTGAACCAGGGATCAAACCCACCTCTCTTATGTCTCCTGCACTGGCAGGTGGGTTCTTTACCACCATACGCTGCGGTGCAACTAAGCCCGTGTTCTGCAACTACAGAGCCCACTGCTCTGGAGCCAGCGCCATGACTAGAAAGAAGCTTGTGTGCTGCACCTGAGACCCGATGAAGCCCAAAATAAGTAAATAAATTAATGTTTTTAAAAAAGCAGTAATTGTGGAGATGGTGAGGCATGAGGAACAGAAGCTCAGGATGTAACATTAATGAGACAAAAGTGGAATGTCAACTGTCTGCCTGCCATGATGCTAAGAACTACAGAACTTTAAGTATACATGGTGGGATGGCGGCTGGGAGGAACATGGGAAAGGAAAGGACTTCATCTGTTGAAGCAGCAGGATCTGCATTATCAGGTCGGGGTTTCTCGGTCTCGACAATGCTGACTTTTGGGGCCGGTTCTTTGCTGTTGGGAGTGCTGTCCTATGCTTTGTCAGCAGTATCTGTGGCCTCTCCCTACCAGATGCCAACAGCACCCACCACGTCCCCCTTCCAAAATATGACAACCAAAAACGTCTCCCAAAGTTGCCATGTCCCCTGGGGCAAAACCTCCCCTAGTTAAGAACCACTCATTTAGCTGAATGTTGCTATAATCTTTGAAAGGTAAATAAAAATAAGTAGATTAATTGAGACAAATAATAATGACAATATTAGTAATCGTACTGTAAATTTTACACTTAAATTTATGTAATGTAAATCACTTATATGACCAACCTAGACAGCATATTAAAAAGCAGAGATATTACTTTGCCAACAAAGGTCCATCTAGTCAAGGCTATGGTTTTTCCAGTAGTCATGTATGGAAGTGAGAGCTGGATTATAAAGAAAGCTGAGCACCGAAGAACTGACGCTTTTGAACTGTGGTGTTGGAGAAGACTCTTGAGAGTCCCTTGGACTGCAAGGAGATCCAACTAGTCCATCCCAAAGGAAATCAGTCCTGGGTGCTCATTGGAAGGACTGATGGTGAAGCTGAAACTCCAATACTTTAGCCACCTGATGCGAAGAATTGACTCATTTGAAAAGACCTTGATGCTGGGAAAGATTGAAGGCAGGAGGAGAAGGGAACAACAGAGGCTGAGATGGTTGGATGGCATCACCGACTCAATGGACATGAGTTTGAGTAGACTCCGGGAATTGGTGATGAACACGGAGACCTGGTGTGCTACAATTCACGGGGTTGCAAAGAGTCAGACACAACTGAGCGACTGAGCTGAACCAATTGTAAATCAAGTCATGATAAATTTTTAAAGGTTTCCATCTGGTTTTCTAGGGCTGTGGGAGGAATGGAAGGCTGGGAGAATTCCAACCTAGACATTCATTTCCCATCTGGGTTACCAACTTCTTAGTTTAAGAGAGAAACTTCATTCAAAAATATACAATATTTGTAATGACCTATGGCAGAAAGTGAAGAGGATCTAAAAAGCCTCTTGATGAAAGTGAAAGAGGAGAGTGAAAAAGTTGGGTTAAAGCTCAACATTCAGAAAACGAAGATCATGGCATCTGGTCCCATGACTTCATGGCAAATAGATGAGGAAACAGTGGAAACAGTGTCAGGCTTTANATAAGGAGTTCATGATCTGAGCCACAGTCAGCTCCCAGTCTTGTTTTTGCTGACTGTATACAGCTTCTCTGGGAGAAAGCAATGGCAACCTACTCCAGTGTTCTTGCCTGGAGAATCCCAGGGACAGGGGCGCCTGGGGGGCTGCCATCTATGGGGTCGCGCAGAGTCGGACACGGCTGAAGCGACTCAGCAGCAGCAGCAGCAGCAGCATGAGCTTCCCCATCTCTGGCTGTAAAGAGTATAATCGATCTGATCTCGGTGTTGGCCATCTGGTGACATGCATGCTGACAAGGAGGCAAATGGGCCAAGGGCCTCAGCCTCTGATCCATGTGAGGATGGGGCCCGCTCAGTGGGCATGTGGAAGGCCCCTAGCAGAAACTATGGGTCTGTCACTCTACTCATGTTTCTTTCTTTCTTTCTTTCTTTCTTTCTTTTTTAATTAAAGCATTGGCCGCTGGTTAAAATACAAGGGCTCCAGAAAGGAGCAATTGATACTCAATACTCACTCCTTCATATGAGTGAGTTTAACAGATGTCATACAGCAGGAGATCCTATGACAAGGGGCCTGCAGAACCTGGGAAAGTGGGGGTGGCTCACAGGGCGGAAGCAAGGCAGGTCTGCAGGACAGCCTAGACACAGTGATGGCTGCAGCTGGACGGTGGCTACGAGACCCAGAGGGGAGGCCACCTATATTTTGTCCACAGTGACTCAGGGTACACTATCGTCCTTCTCTCTTTGGACCCGGCATTCTAGGAGGCAAGAGAGGATGCTGACAGAGTCAAAAGCCAGAGAGGAACAGTNGGACAGCCTAGACACAGTGATGGCTGCAGCTGGACGGTGGCTACGAGACCCAGAGGGGAGGCCACCTATATTTTGTCCACAGTGACTCAGGGTACACTATCGTCCTTCTCTCTTTGGACCCGGCATTCTAGGAGGCAAGAGAGGATGCTGACAGAGTCAAAAGCCAGAGAGGAACAGTGGGGCTGGGAAATTTACACACTGGACAACTTGGCCACATTTAAGCACCTGGCCTCAGACCTGGGGAAGATGCCTTACAGCAAGGCTAGGGTTAGGCCCAGATTAAAAGAACGTGCTTCCCAGTACTCACAAAAGCCAAAACATGGAGACAGGCTACATGTCCACTGGCAGGTGAGTGGAGAGCAGATAAAGAAGATATGGCACAGACACACAACAAGTATCACTCAGCCACAAAAAGAACAGAATGCCAGAACCAGAGGTTACCATGCTGCGTGAAAAGTCGGAAGGAGAAAGACAAATACCATATGATATCACTTATATGTGAAAGCTAAACTATGACACACTGACTCACAGACAAGAACAGACTTGTGGTTGGTTGTAAAGCGGAAGGGATGGGAGAGGGACGGACTGGGAATTTGGGTTGGTGGTTACAAATTATTACATTTAGAATGGATAAACAAGGTCCTACTGTATAGTGCAGAGAATTATAATCTCCTGGGATAAACCATAATGGAAAAGAATAAAAAAAATGCATAAATGTGGATAGCTGAGTCACTTTGCTGTATGGCAGAGATTAGTGCAACGCAGCAAGTCAACTACACTGCAATTTTTAAAAAAGAAAAGGAGAGAAGCCTGCTTCCCTCTTACCGTTCATGTAACCATGCACGGATGAAAAGCCCATTAACCACACCATAGGGGCGGGATTGAAAGCAGATCTCAAGAGAAGAAAAAAAACTCCAAATGGATACAGGGTGAAAAAAAGAAAGGAAGGGAGCCACTCTGTCAAAAAACAACATCTGACCTGCCCTTCTGAATGCAGAGTTCCAAATAGCAAGGAGAGATAAGAAAGTGAACAATGAGAAGAAATAGAGTAAAGAAATAGAGGAAAAAGATAGAATGGAAAAGACTAGAGATCTTTTCAAGATAATTGGAGATACCAAGGGAACATTTCATGCAAAAATGGACACAATAAAGGAAAGAAACGGTATGGACCTAAGAGAAGCAGAAGATATTAAGAAGAGGTGGCAAGAATATACAGAAGAACTGTACAAAAAAGAGCTTAGTGATCCAGATAATCACAATGGTGTCATCACTCACTTACAGCCAGACATTCTGGAATGAGAAGTCAAGTGGGCCTTAGGAAGCATCACTAAAAACAAAGCTAGTGAAGGTGATGGAATTCCAGCTGGGCTGTTTCAAATCCAAAAAGATGATGCTGTGAAAGTGCTACACTCAATATGCCACCAAATTTGGAAAACTCAGCAGTGGCCACAGGACTGGAAAAGGTCAGTTTTCATTCCAATCCCGAAGAAAGGCGATGCCAAAGAAAGTTCAAACTAGTGCACAATTGCACTCATTTCACAAGCTAGCAAGGTAGTGCTCAAAATCCTTCAAGCTAGGCTTCAACAGTATATGAACCAAGAACATCTAGATATTCAAGCGGGTTTTAGAAAAGGCAGAGAAACCAGAGATCAAATTACCGACATCCGTTGGCATGATCCGTTGGATCACAGAAAAAAGCAAGAGAATTCCAGAAAAACATCTACTTCTGCTTCACTGACTATGCTAAAGCCTTTGACTGGTCATAATAAACTGTGGAAAATTCTTAAAGAAATGAGGATACCAGACCACCTTACCTGCCTCCTGAGAAACCTGTATGCAGGTCAAGAAGCAACAGTTAGAACCGAACATGGAACAACAGACTGGTTCCAAACTGGGAAAGGAGTACATCAAGGGTGTATATATTGTCACCCTGCTTATTTTACGTTCTATGCAGAGTAGATCATGTGAAATACCAGGCTGGATAAAGCACAAGCTGGAATCAAGATTGCTGGGAGAAATATCAACAACCTCAGATATCCAGATGATATTACCCTTATGGCAGAAAGCAAAGGGGAACTAAAGAGCCTCTTGATGAAGGTGAAAGAGTAAGTGTAAAAGCTGGCTTAAAATGCAACAGTCAAAAAACTAAGATCCTGGCATCTGGTCCCATCACTTCATGGAAAATAGATAGGGAAACAATGGAAACAGTGAGAGACTTTATTTTCTTGGGCTCCCAAATCACTGCAGATGGTGACTGCAGCCATGAAATTAAAAGATGCTTGCTCCTTGGAAGAAAAGCTGTGACAAATCTAGACAGTGTACTGAAAAGCAGAGCCATTACTTTGCTGACATAGGTCCATATAGTCAAAGCTATGGTTTTTCCAGGAGTCATGTACAGATGTAAGAGTTGGACCATAAAGAAGGCTGAGTGTCGAAGAACTGATGCTTTTGAACTATGGTGCTGGAGAAGACTCTTGAGAGTCCCTTGGACTGCAAGGAGATAAAACCAGTCAGTCCTAAAGGAAATCAGCCTTAAATACTCATTGGAGGGACTGATGCTGAAGCTCCAATTCTTTGACCACCTGACGCAAAGATCTGACTCACTGGAAAAGACACTGACGCTGGGAAAGAGTGAAGGTCGGAAGAGAAGGGGACGACAAAGAACGAGATGGTTGGATGGCATCACCGACTCAATGGACATGAGTTTGAGCAAACTCCAGGAGATGGTGAAGGACAGGGAAGCCTGGTGTGCTGCAGTCCATGGAGTCTCAAAGAGTTGGACACAACTGAGTGACTGAATAACCTGCCTCTGCCTCCCCAATTTGACCTTCCACCCACTAGGTGGCGCTGTTAGGCCCACTCCAGCTCTGAACCCCTCCAAGCACAGGGAGACAAGTTCTCTCCACAATCTGGCTCCAGCCTCAGCAAAGCACTTTGCATAGAGTAGATCCTCACAGAACAGATATCAGTAAGTCTTGTCTAACTCTTGTGAGCCCATGGACTGTAGCCCACAAGGCTCCTCTGTCAGATTTATGCTACATAAATCTGAACAACAAAATATTTGAAAACAATTTTGCATTCGCGCCTAGTTTGATCCCAAAAGGCAAACCACAGTCATTGCCTTAATGCTGTGTAAATAGGCCTCATTTCTAAGCAGCCCTGAGTTAGCAGACGCTGGCTTATTTGCACTGCAGAATTTATTTGACTCCATCTTGCCTCCCTGGTTGCAGGCCAACCAATTTAGAGTGAAATGAAATCAAATTGTGTGCAGCCTATAATTTAGGAGCGAGAACCCCCAGGCAGCCAGGTGGAAGGGCACATCAGTGGGTTTTCCACATAGTGCCTGCCACACACTGGGCTTCCAAGAAAGGCCCTGTGCACCTGCCAACTGATGCCTGAAATTCCACTGTGACTATTTCAAATCCTTGGTGTTTCCAGCTATTAAACTGCAAATCACCTGAAGAAAATAATCGAAACTGGCTAGCGGTAAGTAAGAGAAGATTTTGATGGCAAAGCGGAGAAGCTGCCAGAGTGGGGTTATCAGGCCACAGGCCTCTGTGTGGTAATCTGCATTTTTCATCTAGATCTCCCTGAATCCTCCTGGCCTAGTGAGGGACAGTTTTTTCCTGTCCCCGTTTCACAGAAAAGGAAACTAAGGTCCAGGAAGGTGAAGGCATTTAATCAAGATCCCAGAATTAGTGGGGGCAAAGCTGAGACATTAGACCTTGTGTCCTGGTCTTTCACACAATCCTGCCACTCTGGAGGACTCACTGGAGATGAAGCTTTCCCCTCTCAGCCTGCAGTGTGATTGTGGACAGTCACACACTTCTCTGAACCTTAGTTGTTTCTCTTTAAAGTGTCATTGTTCTGAATTGCATCTCCCATAACACTAGAAAGTGTGTTGAAAAGCAGAAATATTACTCTGCCGACAAAGGTCCATATAGTCAAGGCTATGGTCTTCCCAGTGGTTGCGTACGGTTGTGACAGTGAAAGTGAAGTCGCTCAGTCGTGCCCGACTCTTTGCGTCCCCATGGACTGTAGCCCACCAGGCTCCTCCGTCCATGGGATTCTCCAGGCAAGAGTACTGGAGTGGGGTGCCATTGCCTTCTCCAGGGGATCTTCCCGACCCAGGGATCAAACCCAGGTCTCCCGCATTGCAGGCAGACGCTTTAACCTCTGAGCCACCAGGGATCGCTGGACCATAAAGAAGGCAGAGTGCCAAAGAATTGATGCCTTCGAACTGTAGTGCTAGAGAAGACTCCTGAAAGAACCTTGGACGGCAAGGAGATCAAACCAGTCAGTCTTAATGGAGATAGACCCTGAATAGTCACTGGGAGGACCGATGCTGAAACTGAAGCTCCAGTATTTTGGTCATCTGATGGGAACAGATGACTCATTAGAAAAGTCCTTGATGTTGGGAAAGACGGAGGTAGAAGGAGAAGAGGGCACCAGAGGACGAGACGGCTGGATGGCATCTCCAATGCAATGAACACGAACTTGAGCAAGTTTCAGGAGATCGTGAGAGACAGGGAGGCCTGGCGTGCTGCAGTCCATGGGGTGGCAAAGAGTCAGACACGACTGGGTGACTGCACAGTAACAACACCAAAATTCATATATTGAGGCCCTAACCTCTAGCACCTCAGAATGTAACTGCATTTGGAGATAGTGTTTTTAAATACTTATCTATTTTTATTTATTTGGCTGCACCAGGTCTTAGTTGCAGAATACAAACTTACCTGTGGCATGTGGGATCCAGTTCCCTCCCTACCAGGTATCAAACCCGCATCCCTGCATAGCAAGGTGGATTTTTAACTGCTGGACCACCATGAAAGTCCCATGGGGATAGTTTTAAAAGAGGTGATTATGAGGTGATCAAAAGCTTTCCAGACAAGCAAAAGGTAAGAGAATTCAGCATCATCAAATCAGCTTTACAACAAATGCTAAAGGAACTTCCCTAGGTAGAAAACAAGAGAAGGAAAAGACCTGTCTATAGAAAATACCCAAAACAATTAAGAAAGCAGTAATAGGATCATGTTCTTGTTGTTGCTTTTGTAGCTTGTTGTCTATCTATTTTTAAAATTATAGATCTAGCATTCTATTCGTACTAAGTCAAACAAGTGGAATCAAAATGCCATAAATGTTTTAGTCAGGATAAAATTCTTAAGTTTTCTAAAAATATATATTATACATATTATTCCTATATATGTATACAGAAGCTTTTCTACTATGCTTGATAAAGGCTCGAGAAAGAACATTAAAAAAAAAGGAGCTGGAGAAATCGGAAAACAAACTAAGTGAAATGGGAGATTGAATATGAAATAGAAAAAGTGAAAGAAACTAGATAAAAGTAAGAGATTCTCATATAGTCCAGTTGTTTTTAAACATGGCTGCTCATTAGAAACATATCTGGAGCTTTGGAGGAAAAAAAAACAATATCTGGGCATTTGTATTTTTTAGAAAATTCGAAGATAATTCTGATATGCATCTGTGTTTTAAAAAGTGATTGCAGGTTTCTCTATTAAATGGTAGTTTTGGTGATACAGATAAATATGGCATTGAATGTTTGGAAAGCATCTTTATTCTTGACTGAATACTGAATACATTTTTTAAAGAACATTGCCCCTCATATTCTAAATTGATCTTTACCTGTAATTGCTTAATACCAATAATGGTTGGCTATTAATTCGGTCGATTTAATAGCACAGGGAACAACAGTCAATATCTTATGATAACCTATAATTGAAAGTATTTTCAAAAATAATATATGTGTATATGTATAACTGAATCACACACAAAAAATCCAGGATTCTACTTTTTGAAACTTGGTAAGGTTTATCCTTTAGCTACTTTTTCTAATGTCCTATGGAAATCTAATTACAATGTATGAGATACAAAATGTTAAATACATTTGTATAGGATAAAAAATTAATATAAATATAAATCTATCACATATAAATTATTAATGACATCACTCAAGATGCTTCTATTCTTATTTTTTCTGCACTTGATAAAATATTCTCAGAGAACTATTAATATGTCTCACTGACTATATATTTTTTCTTTTATATTTTTTCTGATTTTTGCTTTATGCATCTTTCTTCTTTGTTGTTAGGTGTATAATCATTTACGATGTCTATCTTCTTTGTGAATTTTACCTTTTATCATTAAAAATATTCACCTTTGTTTCATTTAAAAATAAAAAATTTTAAGGGAAAAAAAAGAGGTAATAAAGTCAAAACAAGAGGGATACTCTAATCTAATTGGTGTCCCTCACAAGAGGAGGAAATCTGGATATGCAGGGAGGCCCCAAGGATATGCAGGCAGAGGGATGACCCAGGGATGTCATCGCAGGAAGGTGGCCTTCTGCAAGCTAAAGAGGGATCTCAGAGAAATCCAACCCTGCTGGCACCTTGATCTTGCACTTCCAGCCTCCAGAACCGTGAGAAAATAAGTTTCTGCTCACCAGAAATTTAAGCCACCGAGTCTGTGCTACTTTCTATGGCAGCTCAAGCTGACTAAGACAGACTGCGAGTGGTGAGGTTGAGTGACAACGTCTCTAAGCCAGCGCCTCTCCACTGTCCTTCTGCAGGTGTCTGAGATCACCGGGGCAGTTGGTGGGGCTGGGGCATCTGCGTTTCCAACATGTTCCCAGGGCATGCAGACATCGCTGCTATCTCTGGCCTCCAGCCCAGGCTCCTGGCTCAGCATCGTGCTGCCTGGAATCTAGTTCATCACCGAAGAGGAGGTGCCCTTTAGGTAAGTTAAGATGAAACCAAAGACACGGGCATGAAAAGTCAGGGAGGGGACAGTGAGACACCAGCAAGGAATCTGGTGAGGTGTTGGTGGGCAGAGGCCTGCAGAGAATGGGGAGGGAAGAGAGCAGGCCACAGATTGCTGTGTCAAGTATGACCCATCATTTAGTGAGTACCACAAGGTGCCTGACACTGGGTCTGACATCAAGCCACTGTCTCATGCAGAACAGACCGTGGCTGGTCCTGGTAAAAGAAAACACTTAGGTTCTCAACCTAAAGAGCATAAAACATCACTGGTACACAACCCACACACAATTACTAGAACTGTAAATCGACCGAATTAATAGCCAACCATTATTGGTATTAAGCAATTACAGGTAAAGGTCAATTTAGAATATGGGGGGCAACTTCTTTAAAAAATGTGTTCAGTATTCAGTCAAGAATAAAGATGCTTTCCAAACATTCAATGCCATATTTATATAAAATGATGGTAAATTCCTTCTGACCAAACATGTAAGATGGAAACAAAGCAGTGAAAAGAAATGATCATTGTATCTAGGGTGGAGGAGCCAAAAGATATTAATACTTTAATGAACAATAAAGTGAAAAAGAAAAAAAGACATATAGTACATTCTTAAAAAGTAAATGTTGCTCCGTGCAGGTAGGGTGTACCAGGGTGAGAAGTGCCACTGAATGATGGGCATAAGACAGAGCGCTGATCTGTAGAAGAAGTGATGAAGCAGAAACAGTGGAGCACTTCGCCAGTACAATAACATATACTACATAGAATAATATCAGTATAATGATACATTCCAGCAGTATAATATGTAGTCTTTGATCTAAGAACTAGGAAACCAATTTTAAATTCTAGGCATCGATTTAAAAATCTGCCATGGGCAAGCCTGTGATAACATGATTGAAAAATCCATAGTAGGCGAAACAGTGTCCTCCCAAGAACGTCCATGTCCTAGCTGCCAGCACCGGTAAGTATGTTAGGTTACACGGCAAAGGGGAGTTAAGGTCAGGGGTGGCATTCAAGTGGCTCATCAGCTGACCTTAAGATGGGGAGATTATCCGGACTATCCAGGCAGGCCTAATGTAATCATGAGGGTCCTTAAAAGTGGAGGAGAGGAGGAGATGCGGCTGCGGAGGAGTGGCTGACAACTCCGGCACTGCTGGCTTCGGAGCTGGAGGAAGTGGGCCGGGAGCCAAGGAACGTGGGTGGTCGCCAGAAGCTGGAAGAGGCAAGAAAACAGAGTCTCCCACCGAGCCTCCACTGACACTTTGATTTTAGCCTAGTGAGCCCCGTATGAGACTTCTAACCGACAGCACTGTAAGATGATCTATCCTCTTGGTAAGCTATCAAACTTGCGGTAATTTGTTATGGTGACAAGCCAAAACTAATACAAGGTCAAATTTGTCCCCAAATCCAAAACCATTCTTAGAACTGGAGATGGTAGCACATGGTTTCAGTTTCTTACTAGGACAACTGATGCCTCGCTTTGAAACAATTCAAAGATTACAGACGACATCCTCTGAAGCTTCCCCAATATGGGACATCTTGCTGAAACACATATCAAATCTGACCATAAACTACTCTTATGCTTGCAATGGGAATGCCAAATAAATGTCATTACACACTTAGATAAAATTTAGGCAAGATGACAAAGAAATCAGTGAAACAACAGAAGGTCCTCAAATAGAGCAAATCCCACCTTTTTTTGGGAAATGACGCTAGTTTTGAATCTGAGCTGTCCACAGATATTTGCTATGGGATGTGTTTAGCAAAAGCCTCCAAAAAATCTAGGTTTGGCTAATTTCACTTTTAAAGGGATTAAAAATGTATATTTATTATTTTAAATATCTCTAGAACTTTTCTAAAGGAACCACACATGAAATATTCAACAAAAGTGATATTGCGATAAAATAAAATTCAAATAAGGACACAAGAACGTCTGTGGACTATGAAAGAGAAGATTCACAAACAATCCTGAAATTGATTCCCACAGAAATTATTTTTCTGGACATTGTTGACTGAAGTATAATGTTAACTGAGCAAGATACTACTTTCAGGTTTTTTTTATAATAATTTTTTTCTTGGAAAAAAGAAAAATCAAGTAACTACTATATAGGTACAGATCCCGTTTTAAGAGAGTGAAAACAGCAACATAAGATGATGATTCATATGAAATTAAAATATTTAATAATTCTAGCGCTCAGTTATAATCATTATATGAAACTGCATTACAATGTTTGAAACTGACATGCAAAATTTATAGTAATTTCTGATTCTAAAGGTGGCTTTAGGAATATTTTTGATAATTGCAGTTCCTCTGCCTCAGCAGAGTTGAGTAAAAACTCAACAGAAATTTCTTGNTACCAGTCATCTCAATTTAGGGACAGTCTACAAAAAGAAGGAAATTCTGACGTACGCTATAGCATCGATAAACTTGAAGACATGCTCAGTAAAATAAGACAGTCACAAAAAGACAAAGACTGTATATAATTTCACTTGCACCAAGTACTTAAAGTAGTCAAATCATAAAGACAAAATGTATTAATGGTAGTCATCAGAGACCGGCCAGGGGAAAATGGGGAGTTCTTATTTAACGGGTACAGAGTTTCAGTTTTACCAGATAAAAAGGATTATGGAGATGCGTGGTAGTGATGGCTGCAAAATAAGGTAAATGTATTTAACACCACAGAACTGCGCACTTAAAAATAGTTAAGATGGTAAATTTTAGGTTAAGTATATTTTGCCACAATAAAAATAAAAGTTACTCCTAGATTTATCATGTGGCCCAGCAATTCCACTCCTAGGTGTGTACCTAGAGAATTGAAAATACAAAAACTTGTATTTGTCCACACAAAAACTTGTACACAAATAACTCGTACATAGGATTACTCATAATAACCAAAAAAAAAAAAAAAATGGGAACAACTTAAGTGTTCACCAATTGATGAATGAATAAACAAACTGGTATATCCATAAGTGGAAGACTATTCACCATAAAAACAAATAAAGTACTAATCCATGCCATAGCACATATGAACCTTGAAAACACTATGCTAAGAGAAAGAAGGCCACCTATTGCAGGATCCCGTTTATACGAAATATCCCGAATAGGCACATCCATGGCGACAAACTAAATTAGTGGTTGCCATAGGCCTAGGAGTGGGGGCAGTGGGAAACACCTGCTACTTGGTACAGATTTTCTTCCTAGAGTGATGACAACATTCTAAAATTGATCGTGGTGATGGCTTTGTACAACATACTCTGTGTGTGTCAACATATTAAAACTCACTGAGCTGTGTCCTCTTAAAGGGAGTACTTTATGGTAGCACAGTCGTGCTAGTCACTCAGTCGTGTCCAATTCTTTACAACCCCACGGACTGGGCTCCTCTGTCCATGGGATTCTCAAGGCAAGAATACTGGAGTGGGTTGCCGTTTCCTTCTCCAGGGGATCTTCCTGACCCAGGGATCGAACCTGGGTCTCCCACACTGCAGGCAGATTCTTTACCATCTGAGCCACCAGGAAGCCCCATAAGTTATATTTTAACGAAAGTGTTTAAAAAAACTTTCGACAGAGAAAATTCAGCTGTAGCATCAAGTTGTCCCTCTCACAGTTCCACCGTGTCATTCACATAGAGTAAGAAATAAATGATGCTCCCCTGAGGTGAGCAACATGGTGGTCCTGATCAAACAGCTTTAGAGGTACAGCCTACCAAGTAGTCAGGAATGCGTGATTCCAATATTATACAGTTTTTTCTATAGAATACAATTGCAACACTCTCCAACTCATCTGTGGTTGGCATCATCTTAATCCCCAGTGCAGGCAAGGGCAGTATAAGAAAGAAAAATTACAGGCCAACTCAATAAACAGATTGAAGGATCCTCGTCAAAAATATCAGCTGATTGCAGCAACAGCTTAAAAATATACTCCATCATCGCCAAGTAATATTTAAATGCAATGGTGGTTTACCGTTAGTGAGTCAATCCATGTAATTAACCACATTAACAACTTTCAAATGAGTCATATATGACCATCTCAGAAGATATATGATAGAAAAAATAATTAATTACTGATTAGAGGAGGGAAAAATCCTAGGAAACAAGGGATAGAAAGGCAAGTTATTTAAATATACACACCCAGAGAAAGAGCTAACATTAAGTAACAAAATGCTGAAAGCATTTCTTTGGATTAAAATCAAGAACAAGACAAAAATGCCTGTAATGACAATTCACTTTAATAAAGCTTTTGATTCCCATGGTGGTGGTCTAGGCACTCACTTTGAGAAATCCCGGGCTGGAGAAGCCAGTTGCCGTGAGGTGACTCCTCGCTTCCAGGTGCCCAAGCCCGCCCACCCAGCACCACCGATCTGGCTCTGCTTCTGTTCCAACATTGTTAGCTCAACAGTCTAATTCATTTTTCTTGGGTCGTCACAGTATATCTGTGTGACAGATATTATCTCCATTTCACAGACAAGGAAACAGAGGCTTAGCATTACGAGTCTTGTCCAAATTCCCTCCGTAAGTGGCAAAGCACAGTGCAAGGCTGAGGAAAGCTTCGCTTTTCCTCTCTAGAGCCGGCATCTCAGGAACCCTCCTGCCTGTGCCCCTAAATTAAGGCCTCCCGGACAATGTGTGAGTTAACCTGTAGCCTGGGGGCCAGGGCTATCATTAACAAAAGATCCTCAATATGACCCCAAATACTCTTGTTTCTTGGCCAAAGGTCATGCCACGTTCCACATGAACTTGCTGTCTAGACTTCCCTGTTTGTCTCTAGGTTGGGTTTGTGTATGAATCAGCACCTGGACATTTGCTCCATTCTTTGAGCTCCTTGTTCCCGTCTTTCAGAGCTCCCTAATGTACCCAGATCTGTTTTTAGGCACAAGGGAGACTTGAAATTATGAGGCATGCACTGGAGCCACACCTACAGGGAGAGAGCACTGTCCTTTCCTGTAACTAAGCCATCAGCAGGATTGCGCCAGAATAAAGGGTGCCAAGAGGTGGTGCCCCACCCCCCACTGACGGGTGAAGCTGGGGAGGGTAGAGAAGTGGCCTAGGCCACACAGCTGGCTAATATATGAAGGGAGAGGCAGCTGTTCAGAGCAGCGTGCAGAGGTGTCAACCAAGAGCTGAAGGGAGGGGGCACCTGCAGCCCCACGCAGGAGTCAGAGAGGAGGATGGGTGAAGCGGAGGGGAGGAGATGGAACAACCCTTCTTCAGGCAGAGACCAAGAAAAGTGAATGTCCGATCCAGTGGGGAGACTAGAGAGGGTGCCCGTGTGGCTGGAGAAGTGGGTTTCATGGATGAAAAACAGTGGAGGAGGTGGATAGGGGTCAGGCCAGGGAATACCAGGCAGGGAGCTGGGGAGGGAGTCTCTGGGAGGGGCAGCTCAATGCCTCCTCCCAACACACTCCACTCCTCCAAGTGTGGAGGGCACAAGAGAATTGATAATAACAGCCAACATTACTGACTTCATCCCCTGTCGCGTACTTCCCATAGGTGGCCTCACTTAATCTTCACCACTACCCTAGGAAGCAGATTCTAGCACCACCCCATTTTACAGATGCAGAAACTGAGGTCGGGAGATTAAGGTCACTCTGTGGACCAAGTATTGGAACCCAAAGAGCCCACCAGAAGTAAGCTTAACATTGCTATGAAGTCTCCTACTTTAAATATTCATGCAAATTATGCATTTTCTCCTTAACATGCTTGCATCTGAATATTTCTAAGATGTCATTCCTCCTCCCCAACTAAATCCTCAAATAAAACCACCCTCCAGACAGGCAGAGCCACTGTGTTCCCCCTGGGGCCGCATGAGCCTTGCATATGATGCTGGGAAGCCAAGTAGTGGATGTGGGAGCCAAAGGAAAGTTTTGAAGGAAACAGATGTGAGACGCGATGTTGGTCTCTGCCTCTGACTAGTGCCACTGTACTGAAAAGAAAACTGCCATCTCCATCATTTATGGAAAACTGGACAGAAGACACATCATCTTCAGCCTCAGGGGCCATCTGGGTCCTTATCCTCAGAAACCCCAGACATTCAGAATCCTGGCAGGTGACCCAGGATCCCCAGTGAGAACACTTTTTCTCTTGCATTTCTTTCTTGGGCACAGTCTTAAACCCAGCCTTGACCGAAACTCCCAGGAAGACATCCAAGAAGATACCTATAACCTCTGCCCCAAGAATCCCCACACCTGCCCCATGGTTTCCCAGCTTCAGGTCTTCAGTCATACCCTTCCTTCCACCTGGAGGGCTCTCCCCACCTCCCAACTGCTACCTATCCTCAAAATGCATCTTACAGCTCATCCCCTTCGCAGAGCCTTCCCCGATCCCCACCTCCCCCAAACGACCAACCCCTCCTCTGAACAAATGTGCCCCTCTCTGAGCACACACCCTAACCCACTTGGCCGTGGAAGTGCTCCTGCACAATTTTAAATCTTCCCAACCAGCACAGAGCCCCTTAAGGGCAGGCTTGGTATGTGATTCTTCTCTGGGCTCCACACACAGTAATGCCTTGCACGTAGTAGGCAGTCAATAAAAATGTCAAGTGCATCGATCAAAGGATCACTCTGTTTCCCTACTCATCACAGCCACTAGCTCTCTGTGGGTAGAACCAGCCAGGGAAATGCACCAAGAAGACACCCACAGCCTCATGAGAATGCAGGCAGGACCCCTGCTCGACAGCACTGTGGGGACCCAGCTTCATTTCCAGCGTGTCCGTTACCTGCTGCATCCTCAACTCCACCTTCCAACAGCCTCACATCCTTCTGATTTCACCCCATGCCTGCTGGCATCACCTAGCCTTGCAGGCTTTTAGGGAGAGGGTCTAGTGGTCTGTCTCCTCTTACTCTTCCACTCGCAGTGCCAAGATTGTTTGGGACTTTGTTTTGGGCGGCGGGTGGCGGGGAGTGGTCATAAGGGCTGGGCAGTCAGCTGGGTGGACAGGAGCTTTCACTCACCTTTCCCATGACATCTTCCAGGTGAAACGTCTCACCATGAAATAACAGTTATTCTTTTTCAGTCAAAAAGGAAAGAAATATGGACACTTCCCTGATGGTCCAGTGGTTAAGACTGTGCAGGGGACAGAGGTTCGATTCCTGGTTCAGGAACTAAGATCCCACATGCCTCATGAAAAAAAAAAAATTTTTTTTTTTAAAGGAAGGAAATATGACACCAAAACAAGGGTGTAGTGAGATGACATTACTTTGCAAGGGCAGGGAGAGACACACCACTGGCCACAGCTCACCGGCAGCACGGCTTCACCTACGTCTCACTGAAATCACAGTCACTGCATTCCAGGTGTTGGGCACTCAGGCAAAGGAGCTGCAACGACTCTCCCTGATTGCCTCAACTCATACCTGGCTCAGCCTCCTGCAAGGAATGAGAACAGCAGCAAAGCCACACTCAGGTGACTCTGCCCCTCGCCTGCTTGCAGCACCCATGAGAGACGACACTTAAAAAGCTGCCACTCAGCTGGTGCTGCTGGCTTCCCCTCTGCAGCCTGACTCTGCAGTCTGAATAATGGCTCTGTTTCAGGACAAAATACAGATGTCACAGGCGAGCGCTACAACTCAAAAACTGTTTCAGGATCACTTCCATGTTCAGGTCTGGTGCAGGCGAGGGAAACAGGCAGCCTGGATTCCCCAAGGGAAACCATGAGGGACTCCTTGCAGAGGGTGAGTCTACACAGAGAAGACTGGGTGGAGACATAGCAGTCGGCGTGTTGCAGAGGCCAAGCCCTGGTCGCAGCCTGGAACTCAACCACTGGAAGGAGAGCACATACCTGGGGCACTTGCTCCATGCTGAGCAGCCTGGGTAGCTTCAGGCTCAGCATCTTGAAGTCGGGCTGGGAAGACCGGTGGGTGACAGCCGGTCCCTGTCACCAGGACATGCTCAAAGTTCTGACATGGCTCCGGGCACCTCTGGCCAGCCGGGTCTGAGCCGCTTCACTGAAAGAGGACAGCGGGAAGAACTCCAGTGAGCGTCAGCCTAACTCCAGCTGGGTCAAGACTGTTTAACTACAGAACAGACCTTTGCTTGTGATGGCAAAATAACCAGGCTGCCTTAAAAACAACAGAGAAACAGACTGCTGAGTCATTCACTCTGAGAGTGATGGAGGAAGGTAATTAAATCACAATAGGGCAATCATAAAATTATAGCACTGGAAAGGGCCATGGAGGTCACCCAGTGCCCCCGTGTTACACAAGAGGGTCAGAGGCGTAGCGCAACCTCCCCAAGGCCACACAGCTTAGGGAGAGCTTGGGGCTGCTCACGCTCCCTGCATCAGGTGCTACCCCTGGACAGACAGTGTGATCCAGATCTGGCCCACCAAGAGCTGTCCTCCAAATCACCCAAAGAGAGGCAGCTTTTCCAGAAGGCTCATGGGAGTGGGACTGCCCTGAGACACACAGAAGGACCGGGCCAGGCAAATCTAAGGCACTTGGAGTCAAAGCAACAGGGCTGTTTAAATGCAGGATTAACAGCTATGAGTAATGTAAACTAGAGGAACCCAAAGACAAGGAAAAGGCCTGAGAAACTGAAAAGTACTATTAGTAGCTGGGCTCAGCCAAAGAATGAGCAGAGCTAGGAATTTAATATAGTCAATGCCTCATCTACTCCCATAGTCACTGGGGCAAAATCTGCCACCTCTTTAGAGCTCCCAAGGGGTTCTGTCCCTGCCTCCAAAAGGCCTGAAGACCTGGCTTGTGCCTCTCTCGTAGCACCAACCACATCTGACTGCAGGTGGAGCTACCTGCCGAGGCCTTGTCTCCCCTGCACACAACCCAGCCCCTACCAACCTGGGAGGATGATCCCGAGGAGGCCGGAATCTCAGGGTGTGTGCTTGGCTCATCCTGGGCCTTCAGCAAATGCTTTTTTAATGATGCAAAGTTGTTCACCCTTTGAACCTAAGGTGTGCTTTTGCTTTTGTGCTTTGTTTATACTTTTGTTTCTTATTATAGTACTTTATGCTCTATGTGTTATTATCTGAAACTATGTAACAAAATATAATGTAATTATGTTTCATCATAAATATGCTTTTATTAAAAACACTGGGGTAAGTAATTATTCACCACAGTCAAAAGGTGGCAATGAAAGGGACAGAGAAGAATAATTAAAATAGTTGGTTTAGAAATCTCACTGCAGGATTAAAGACAGGGAGGGAATTTTAAGGCTGTTTGGGAGACTGTTGTAAGCTAATGATCACTCAAGAAAAGAATCCAGTAACCTAGCAACAATCTACACTACCTTGAAAGAAGACCAGGGGCATCTAAGCACATCCAGGCACACTCAAGCCACAAACCCTGACAGTTAGAATACAGGACAATATGGGGTCTGAGTCTTGTTATGCAAAGTCAGGGAGCTAATGGTTCTTGAAGAGCAGAATCTCTGAATGTAGTCAAGAGAGGAAAATACGTGAAAGGGGAAAGAAACTAGGTGAAAGGGGACACTGCGCCAAAACCTGAGATGAATTACCATAGTTTAGTAATGTTACCATCCCTTTGCTAATATACATATGATTTAATAGGGCCATCACAGTCCTGGTTAGACCACACAGGGTCAAAGGAGGAATTAATGATGTAAGCCTTGATGTCTGCCCAAGAATGAGGAAGGAGACAGTCTTCTCCCCTCCTCACATTTTCTCTGATTCTAAGAAGTAGCTCTCTTTGTTCTAGGGGCTGAGCTCCCCTGCCTGCCCACTTATATCTCTTACAAGCATCCTATACTAATAAACTCACTCTTTGCCTATGGCTTGCCTCATGCTGAATACTTTTTGGAATGAGATGAACCTCAGCTTAATAAGCCCTGACACCAGGCGAGTGGTTTCAATTAAAAGAGTGGGTTTGAGTCCCCTCCTAAATCAGTGATCATGGGTTCAAATCCCATCCAAGGAGTGTGGCTTCAGAAACAATCCAAGCACCCATCAGCTCATGGATAAACTGGCAAATAAACAAGATGTGGTCTATGCATGCAATAGAATATTACTCAGTTTTAAAAAGGAATGAAGTTTTAATGCATGGATGAAACTTGAAAAAATTACACCAGGTGAAATAAGCCAGTCTCAAAAGGCCAAATACTGTACGATTCCAGTTATACGAGGGGCCTGGCATAGGGGAGTTTACAGAGCCAGAAAAGAGGTTGGTGGGGAGGGAGGAATCGGAGCTGTTGTTTAAAGGGTACCAAGTTTCTGTTTGGGAGGATTAAAAGTTCTAAAAAGGGGTAGTGGTGATGGTTGTTCAATACTATAAATGTAAGATGCACTTAAAAATGATAAATTTTATGTTGCATATACTCTACCACATCAAAAAAGTAGTTCGAGAACATTTCTGAATGACAAAATAACGGAAAATAATTTTTTTAAATTGTTACATTTTACCTGGGNAGGAAGAACTCTGGATGGGCCAAATTCCCTCTTTTCTGAAAAATATCATGTTGGAAAACATAAAATTTCTCATTGGGCATACATAGCAAAGGCAAAGAATGCTGTTTGGTAGGGAATTTCTCCACAGCTTGCTTTTAGAAAAGTTGGAAAAATGAGATCAGAAAGCTCGGAGAGGTCATCTGTCCAAAGTCCCATGGGATGCATGATCACATTCACTGATCAAAAGAAGCGAGGTTAATAACAGGAGTTCAGTTACCATGAGAAACCAGTGCTGAGTACCTGGAGAGGGAACCAGAGTCACCTTTTCCCTACTCATCTGCCCGTCCTCGGCTGGGCAGGCCTCAGAGGTGCCTGAACACAGGTTGGTCCAGGTAAGGCCCCACATTCACGGGCATGGCTGGCTAAGGGGCTGCTGCTGGTGAGGCTTGGGGCCCGAGCTGGCTGAGGACAGAAGCATGGTGTCTGTCAACCTTCNGTCACCTTTTCCCTACTCATCTGCCCGTCCTCGGCTGGGCAGGCCTCAGAGGTGCCTGAACACAGGTTGGTCCAGGTAAGGCCCCACATTCACGGGCATGGCTGGCTAAGGGGCTGCTGCTGGTGAGGCTTGGGGCCCGAGCTGGCTGAGGACAGAAGCACGGTGTCTGTCAACCTTCTGATCCTCTGCCTCCTCCAGGGCTCTTGTCTAGATGTTCTTCATGGTAAAGAGAAAACAGCCCAGTGTTTGCATCCCATCACTGTGTCAGAGGATCACCAAAGGTGCTCACTACCACAGAGGACTGAATTTGCACTTGGGGAAGGGGGTGCGAGACAGAGCCGAGGCGCAGCTCCACGACACCTTCAGACAGGAAAATTAAAATCTTTTGAGCATCAAAGGACAGTATCGAGAAAATAATGATAGCCCACAGGATGAGAGAAAAATATTTGCAAAAATATGACCGATAAGAGATTCAGTTCAGTTCAGTGGCTCAGTGGTGTCTGACTCTTCGACCCTATGGACTGTAGCATGCCAGACTTCCCTGTCCATCACCAACTCCTATAGCTTGCTCAGACTCATGTCTGTGATGCCATCCAACCATCTCATCCTCTGTTGTCCCCTTCTCCTCCTGCCCTTAATCTTTCCCAGCATCAGGGTCTTTTCCAGCGAGTCAGCTCTTCATGTCAGGTGGCCAAAGTATTGGAGCTTCATCTTAGAACCAGTCTCTTGTTCCATGTCTGGTTCTAACTGTTGCTTCTTGACCTGCATGCAGATTGCTCAGGAGGCAGATCAGGTCTGGTATTCCCATCTCTTTTAAAATTGTCCAGAGTTTGTTGTGATCCATATCGTCAAAGGTTTTGGTATAATCAATAAAGCAGAAGTAGATGCTTTTCTGGAACTCTCTTCTTACTTTTTTGATGATTCAACGGATGTTGGCAATTTGATCTTTGGTTCCTCTGCCTTTTCTAAATCCAGCTTGAACATCTAGAAGTTCACAGTTCAGTTGAAGCCTGGCTTGGAGAATTTTGAGCATTACTTTACTAGCGTTTGAGATGAGTGCAACAGTGTGGTATTTGAACACTTTTGTCATTGCCTTTCTTTGGGATTGGAATGAAAACTGACCTTTTCCAGTCCTGTGGCCACTGCTCAGTTTTCCAAATTTGCTGGCATATTGCATGCAGCACTTTAACAACATCATCTTTTAGGACTTGAAATAGTTCAGCTGGAATTCCATCACCTCTACTAGCTTTGTTTGTAGTGATGCTTCCTGAGGCCCACTTGACTTGGGACTCCAGGGTGTTTGGCTTTAGGTGAGTGATCACAGCACTGTGGTTATCTGGGTCATTAAGATTTTTTTTTGTATAGTTTTCTGTGTATTCTTGCTGCCTCTTTTTAATATCTTCTGCTTCTGTTAGGTCCATACCATTTCTGTCTTTTATTGTGCCCATCTTTGCATGAAATGTTCCCTTGGT
>SJYA01001504.1:209540-232619 GCA_006410615.1 Neotragus moschatus
TTTTTTTTGTATAGTTTTCTGTGTATTCTTGCTGCCTCTTTTTAATATCTTCTGCTTCTGTTAGGTCCATACCATTTCTGTCTTTTATTGTGCCCATCTTTGCATGAAATGTTCCCTTGGTTTCTCTCATTTTCTCGAAGAGATCTCTAGTATTTCCCATTCTATTGTTTTCCTCTATTTATTTGCATTGATCACTTAGGAAGGCTTTCTTATCTCTCCTTGCTATTCTTTGGAACTCTGCATTCAGATGGGTATAACTTTCCTTTTCTCCTCTGCCTTTAGCTTCTCCTCTTTTCCCAGCTATTTGTAAGACCTCCTCCAACAACCATTTTGCCTTTTTGCATTTCTTTTTTTGGGAGATGGTCTTGATCACTGCCTCCTGTACAATGTCACCGAACCTCTGTCCATAGTTCTTCAGGCACTCTGTCTATCAGATCTAATCCCTTGAATCTATTTGCACTTTCACTGTATAATCGTAAGGGATTTGATTTAGGTCATACCTGAATGGTCTAGTGGTTTTCCCTACTTTCTTCAAGTTAAGTCTGAACTTTGCAATAAGGACAAAATGTGGTCCACTGGAGAAGAGAATGGCAAACCACTTCCGTATTCTTGCCTTGAGAACCCTATGAATGGTATGAAAGGCCAATCCTCATATATATACCCAAAAGAACCGAAAGCAGGGAGTAAACAGATACATGAACACTGCGTTCATAACATCATTAGTCACAACAGCCAAAAGGTGGAGATGATCCAGCTGTCCATCAACAGACGAATGGGTAAACAAAACAGGGAATACGCATACAATGGGATATCATTCAGCCTCAAAAAAGAGTGAAATTCTGACCCATACAGCAACATGGCTGAACTTTGAAAGCATGCTAAGCAAAGTAAGCCAGACATCAAAGGACAAACGTTGGTTTCACTTGTATCAGGTACAAATTCAAATCTATGCAGAGAGAAAGTAGAATGGTGGTTGCCAGAGGCTGGGGGAGGAAGAGACGGGGGGTTACTGTTTACTGGGTACAGAGTTCTGTTTGGGATGACGAAGGAGTTCTGGAAATGGGCAGTGGTGACGGCTGCGCAACGCCGTGAATGTACTGCATGTTGCTGAATCAAGCACCGACTATCATTCAAACGCTAAATTGTATGTAGTATATATCTTACCACAACACAAAGAAGCATATACTAAAAAAGCATTATCGAGTTTTATAGTTTGCTCCATAAGTTAGCTATGCTTGTATTAATATACAATTTCATTTTCTCTAAATCTTCCAGAAAAAAGTATAAATCATAAATATATAGACAGTCTTAGTCCCTACNGGAAGAGACGGGGGGTTACTGTTTACTGGGTACAGAGTTCTGTTTGGGATGACGAAGGAGTTCTGGAAACGGGCAGTGGTGACGGCTGCGCGACGCTGTGAATGGACTGCGTGTTGCTGAATCAAGCACTGACTATCGTTCAAACGCTAAATTGTATGTAGTATATATCTTACCACAACACAAAGAAGCATATACTAAAAAAGCATTGTCGAGTTTTATAGTTTGCTCCATAAGTTAGCTATGCTTATATTAATATAAAATTTCATTTTCTCTAAATCTTCCAGAAAAAAGTATAAATCATAAATATATAGACAGTCTTAGTCCCTACAGATTGCTTTAACAAAACACCATAAACTGGGTAGCTTATAAACAACAAATATTTATTCCTCATGGCTCTAGAGGCTGGAAGTCCAAGACTAGGCACCAGGATGGCTGGACCCTGGGGGAGGCTCTCTTCTGGGCTGCAGGCTGCCAACTTCCTGCTGGGCCCTCACATGGCAGGAAGGGCAAGGGGGCTCTCTTGGGCCTCTTCTATGCAAATGCACTAATCCCATTCATGAGGTTCTGCCTGATTCCCTCCCAAATGCCCACCACCTAATACCAATGCACTGACTGGCATTAGGACTTCAGCATATGAGTTCTGGGGCAGGGGATGCAAACACTCAGAGGACAGCGTCATATGCACCCATATACACGTCAGTCACGTGCCACTTAAGCTGCAAAATCCCTCCTTCAGAAGCAACACTGTTCAACTCACCCCTATTCCTATTCTGTAGATGAAGACCTCAGATAGGAAACGACTTGCCTGAGGTCACTTAGCGGTGGCTTGACGCAGTCAGAATGAAACGAGATCTGTACTGAACAGTGGGAATATATGAATAGATGGGCAGCAGGACTGAGAGACCAGGAGTGCCAGTCCTTAAAGAACCAAAGCCCAGGAGAGCGAATGGGTCGCTCCCTAGCTGAATGACTTGCACCCGAACTGCAGCCTGTCCACGGCCAGGGTCAAACACCTACCTCAGCAAAATACACATAATTTCCAGATAGCTCACTAGTAATTAAAACCACGATTACTGCGTCTGTTAATGCAGTGTTTTCCAAACTGCAGTTCACAATCTGTCAGCAGATCACAAAGTCAATTTAGTGGATCATGACTAGCATTTAAAAACCGAATAGTGTGCAAAAGAACAGAAAATACCAGTGTATTGCAGAGAGTCCAGGTAAGCATTGTTTTGTGACACTTGTTACGTATGTTATGTGTATTTGTTTTGCTACACGTGACCATATGTGTGTACTTGTCGCAACATAAAAGGTAATTCTTTTTAAAATTATTTTTCTAGTTTTCCTGAGGCATAGTTAACAATTACAAATTATATATATTCAAGGTGTAGAATTTGATGATTCTCTGTACCTGCATGCTTAATCGCTCAGTTGTCTCTGAGTCTTTGAGACCCCATGGACCCTGCCAGGCTCTTCTATCCATGGAATTCTCTAGACAAGAATACTAGAGTGGCTTGTCAGTTGCTTCTCCAGAGGATCTTCCCAACCTAGGGATCGAACCCGGGTCTCCCACACTGCAGGTGGATTCTCTACCATCTGAGCCACTAGAGAAGCTCCCTGAGGTCAAGACTCCCCTTGGCCATTTCCAAGGTATGACCTTGGCTAGACTGAGTAATTCTCCTGACTCTCACTTGTTAATTCCCACCGGGCCAGGGCTATGGGAAGCTAAAACGAGATCACGGATGTGAACATACTTCCTAACCACAAATTATAAGTAAAGATTGGTGATTTTATTACTATCAGTAGTACCAGGCTGCTACTATTTACTATAAACGTCACCACATTCAGGAGAGCGCAAGCATTAGCTGCAACTGCTGCTGGATGGTGCTGTTTAACCTGAGGTCCAAGAACATCCCCCAGCCTTAGGAAGTACATAAAATTACAGGTAAAAGTGTGTGTGCACGCATTGTGTGTGTACAGGAACATATGCGTATGTAAAGCGTGGGGGATAGGGATTCCAAGGCTTTCCACCGAATTTCAGCGAGCCAAGAAGGTTCAGAGCCCCCAGCACCTGGGGTAAAGCCACACCCCCAGGGAACATGGAGCCCAGAGGACACCACCCCCTGGCACCCCGCAACTGCAGGCCGGGAGCGGATTCCCAGCTGGGGGCAACAGCGGGACCCTCGGGGTCCTCTGGGTGCGTCTACCAGTCTGGGGAATGAGGGCAGTGCACTTTTCAGAAACCTGTTCCTGCCCCCTGGAAACTGGTCCCACAGGCTGGGTGGGGCAGCCCCTCAGGAGGAGCCGGCTCTGCAGCCTCTGACCGCGACCATCCACACCCACAGCCCCACCCCGCAGAGCTGGCAAGTGTGGTTCTCAGGCAGACTCAGCAGCAATCTGAGGGCAGGGGGAGGGCTACAGCTCTCTGGGGGCAAGAAAGAGCTATCTCTGTAGGACACCCAGAGTGCCCCAGGCAGGAGCGGGGGCTGCCCCAACCCCAGGCCTTGGAACTCCCAGAGCCTCCACGCAGGCCAGGCTCCGAGTATCCCCCTAGTATCCTCATGCTCCGACTGCCTTCCAGGCCCAGGGCACAGCAGTCCTCCTCCAGGAAGAAGTCTTCCCCAGGTACACCCTCCGCCCCTCATTCCTCTCCCTGAGCACCTCTAGACACAGTGAGCTGGTGAGGATCATGGACTTTGGAGTCAGACAGACCTGGGCTGCAGTCCCAGCCCCTCTGCTCACTAGTTAGCACCCCTGGGTCATGTCCCCTAACCTCAGCACTGGTCCCATCCCTCACTCATGAGGGGAGGAATGAGCAGAGCAGTGTGCATGAGCTCTTTACATCAAGCCAGGCCTGCAGCAGGCACCTCAGTAAATGGCAATTACTATACGTAGTTTGGTTATGTATTGTTCTCTGGTTCTTTTAGGTGTGGTTGTTTCGGCAGCCGCTGTTAGATTCCTTGAAGACAGGTCCTAGATCTGTTTTTATATAAGAGACTCAATAAAAGAACATTGACTGTTCTGCTCAGAGGTGGCCCACTCATTCACGTGACTACCAATCACCCACAACATGAGGCTACCACTTTTTTCCTCGCTGGCACTCCACCGAGAGCTGGACACGTGCTGTCACCACGAGCTGTGCCTTGGGGGAGCCACAAGCAGAGCAAACCGATGCTGTTCCGCCACTCTGTCGTGTCCAACCCTTTGTGGCAGCACACCAGGCTTCCCTGTCTCTCTGAGTCTGCTCAAACCCATGTCCACTGAGTTGGGGATGCCATCCAGCCGTCTCATCCTCTGTTGTCTCTGCTCCTCCTGCCCTCAATCTTTCCCAGCATCAGGGAAAAACCATAGCTTTGACGATACAGAACAAGGGAGTTGCACAAACAGGGGGCCCAGTGGGCTAGGTACTGTGTGGGTGATAGAACAGTTCTATGGTGGCATCTGCGGGAAGGGGGTGCCCTCGGGTCTGAGGGGAAAGATTAGGTCAGCTTTACGGAGAAGGTGACGCGTATTCGTTGCGTAAGAGGTCAGAGAGGATCTGTCTGCTTGGAGAGGGCGTGGCTGGGAGAAGGAACAGTGTGTGCAAAGGCCGAGAGGCGCGTTCAGCAGAATATGAGGTGAGTGTCCTCTTCTGCCTAACTAGGGGCAGAGTTGGGTGTGCCAGGAGGAGGGAGCCACAGGGACTGGGGATCAGGAGGAAGGTCAGCCCCACTAGGGAGGTGTTCCTAACTTTTTTCCCCACACTTGCTCGCTCATCCACTTTCCCACAGGAAGCAGCGGCTTGGGTGAGAGGAGAAGGGAAGATGTGGGGAGCAGGGGGCATCCTCAGAGGGTGGCTCCGACCCTGGGCTCTGGAGACCTCCACTCACTCCTGCTAAGGAGTTAAGCATTGTGCCACCCAGAACTGGGTCTGTTCTCATCACTCCCTTCTCTAAAACTGGACTGGGACTCCCCCGTGGCCCAGCAGTGAAGAAATCACCTTGCAACGCAGGGGATACAAGTTCGATCCCCGGTCGGGGAGCTGAGATCCCATATGCTGCAGGGCAAGGAAGCCTGAGCACCATAACTGGAGAGCTTCCACAGCGAAATGAAAGGTCCTGCATGATGCAACGAGGACCCCACGTGCCACCACGAAGACCCAATGCCACTAAATGAAGAAATATTTTAAAACGAATAAATACAACCAGACTTACCGGGACACCCCTTCTCCCCCACTCCTCGAAGCTACTGAAACTTGAGATTTGCCTTGTTTCTACCCCTTGCCACCTTCCCTCTCCCTATTGTTAACTAACCCCCGAAGCATCTTCCGTGGAAGCCCAAGACCTGGTCCACAAGCAAGCACTGACACAGTCTACAGTGAGAACCCAAAGCATTCAAGCCCCTGCCCCAGGTGCTGGGGGCCTCTTAGACTTCTGAGCCTTCTCGGAGGGCCTCAAGGAGCTGACAGTCTGGTGGTGAGGTGAGAGGGACAGGAGACGGACCATGGCCAGAGACAGGGCACTCCAATGAGCCCAGAGATGCGAGAAAACAGGCACACAGGGCGAGGCAGAGATGGGGCAAAGGGGTGCCGTGGGAGAAGAGCGTGGGAAGCGGACTTAAGGGGCCTGAGGCTGCTGTGACCAATGCATGACAGCAAGTCCTTACTAAGGCTGGCAGAGTATACGACACAGAGAGTGAACCCTGACGTTAACGATGTTAATCATGTGTCAGTGTGGTTCATCAGCCATAACAGATGTGCCACACTGATGCAAGACATTAATCACAGGGGAAACTGTGAGGGCAGGGAAGTTCAATGGGGACACTCTATTTTCTGCACATTTTTTCCTAAAAGCCTAAAACTGGGGGACTTCCCTGGGGACTTCCTCTGCGCTTCCACTGCAGGGGGCACTGGTTCCACCCCTGGTCTGCACACTAAAATCCCACATGCCATGTGATGCAGCCAAACAAAGCATCAAGGGACTTCCCATAAAAACCTGGACTCCAGTTTCTCTGGACAAATCTGAATATCTACAGACCTAGGCCAGATTCGCCCACAGCAGCAGCTGCTTGCCCCTCTCCATGGGGAAAATGAGCCCCCTTGTTCCAGTCAGGCCTGGTCAGGAGCTCTGCATTTGGGGACCTGGTGATAAAGGTTAGGTTTCTGATCACAGGGGTCTCAGAGCATCATCCCCCAAGGACTGGGAAATGGTGACACCCATGAAGAGAGAGAGGAAGACCTGGCTGTTTTTGGTCAAGTTGGATTTGCACAGATTGTAATTTAAAAGTGTGACCACATTTTGGAGGAGAAGTCAAGGCTAGAGATCAATTTAGGAGGCAGAGAGAGATGACTTTCAAAATATCTGAAGTTTCTCAAGGGAGAGGAGCACAGACCGAGGAGCCCAAGGAATGAGAAAAGGGGTCCTAGGACTAATGGGGCAAAACTGACCAAGTTGGGATGTGCAGGGAGGTGGGCCAGGTGCGGTGATTTAAGTGATTCACCAGGACTTCAGTTCCCCTGGCAAGGCAAGGGTAGGAAAGGCGGTGCCTGGGGCTTGAGGAGGATGGAGGTTGGCAGCAGGTGTGGTGGGGCAATGGTGGGGAACTGTCGCGAGGCAGAGAATCAGAGAGCAGCTCCTGGTGGGCAGGGTGCTCATACAGTCTGCTTGGGTTAAAGAAGTCCCTGGGGCTGGGAGCAGAAATGGAGAGTGAACAGGAAGATGCCTTGTCACTTGTTCGTTCCCTCGGCACACACTTACTGAATACCCACTCTGTGTCCAAGGCTACGGTAGGATACGGGGATGGAGAGAAAAATACGACAAGCTCACATTCTAGGAGATCGGCACTGATGACTGACGCAGCTGAGGGCCAAACTGCAGTTAGAACCAGATGCCTCCAGAGGAGCACAGAGGACAGACACACTGGGGAGTCGGGAAAGACTCCTTGAAGAAACAAAGCTTGAGCTAAACCTTGAGGTAGCCCATCAGCCATGGAGGAGCAGGCACGCTTAGCGGAGGGCACAGCGGGAGCCAAGGCATGGAGGGGAGAGCTCCCCATAGTTCAGTGCGGAGGCAGCATAGCATGTGCGGTGGCAGGTGGCCAGGCTGGCGTCTGGGGACAGCCCAGACGAAGACCCAGTGTGGACACCGTCTGATGCGGTGCGAGCATGCTAGAGAGCTGGGAGTCAGGACTGGAAGGCTCAGGGACGGCGATAGGAGAGGGTGGCTGGTGACCCTAGGTCGGGTGAAGAGAACCACAAGGAGTGGATGCAGACTGATTTCAAGCCCTGGCTTTATCACCTGCTGTCTGCTCTTGGGGAGGTTACCTAATTTCTTCAATCTGAACTCTCTTATCAGCTAAATGAGGGCTTCCCTTGTGGCTCAGCAGTAAAGAATGTGCCTGCCAATGCAAGAGATATGGGTTCGATCCCTGGGTTGAAAAGATCCCCTGGAGAAGGAAATGGCAACCCACTCCTGGGTATTCTTGCCTGGGAAATCCCATGGACAGAAGAGCCTGGTGACCACGGGGTCGCCAAGAGTATGACACGACTGAGAAACAGCACATACGTCAGCTAAATGAGGACAAGAAAAGTGTCATTGACGACCTGTGAGAAAGATTCTCATTCATCATTGAGAGTCACCTGTGAGAATGAAAACCTATGGCATCTACGAGACAATACAACTGCATCCTAAACCAACTCAATTTCACATTAATGTTCTTGCATGCTTCTTCCATCTTGGTTTATAATTTTGCTTGAAGACAGACAGTTTCCCCTTAGCTCTGACCCACCTCCCTGGCTGGAGCTGAGGCTAATGGGCAAGCCACAAGTGAGGCGGGGTTGGCTTTAGGACTCAGAGTGAAAGGAACCTTTCCTTTGTTCCAGCTATTCTAGATATTTACCACTAGGCAATTATTGCACATCTTAAAAAAAAAAAAAAAAAGGCTGAATGATACTCTCTAGCATCTTTGTAGAGAAAAATTGGAAACAATCCAAATTTCTGGCAATAGAGAACTGTCTGCGTAAGTTACCATACATCCATGTAAAATTGTACCGGGGGCTATAAAAATGTTACAGATCTACAGTTATGGACAGGAAACGGTGTCATGACATGCTGTTAAATGAGAAAAGCAGGTTATGGAACAGCATAAATCTTGTAACGGCATCTATATAAAACTGTGTTCCATTTAACTGCTTGTATTTATGGACAGAAAAGTGTTTGAAAGGCTGTTTCTCAAAGTGTTCACAGTGGTTCTCTCTAGACGGTAGGGTTTACCTCTTGCTGCTGCTGCTGCTAAGTCTCTTCAGTCATGTCTGACTCTGAGCGACCCCAGAGACAGCAGCCCACCAGGCTCCCCCATCCCTGGGATTCTCCAGGCAAGAACACTGGAGTGGGTTGCCATTTCCTTCTCCAATGCATGAAATTGAAAAGTGAAGTCATGTCCGACTCTTCGCGACCCCATGGACTGCAGCCCACCAGGCTCCTCCATCCACGGGATTTTCCAGGCAAGAGTACTGGAGTGGGGTGCCATTGCCTTCTCCGAGGGTTTACCTCTTAAGATTTGCTTTATTCTCTTCTTTCTACTTTTCCGTAACACTAGGGTTTGTGTATTACACTAAAGCATGTGTATTACTGTTTATATATTCATTCATTTTTTAAAACAAAGCATCAGTGCTATTATAAGGAAATAAATGGAGAATCCTCCAACTGTTGGCCAGTCTTGGAGGAAGTAGCTATGTGGGCCAGCCCACGGGTTGTACACATTGGCATTTCTTTATACACCCACCTGAGAAGCTCTTATATCAAACTCTAGTATCAGCCTGCCTGCTGGCCCAGGGCAACACTGGCCTTGCATCCCCCATTCACAGCACTGGGGTTCAGTTTCCAAAACCACACATTTTGGAGACGCCACTGCCCTTCCCCAAGTTGAAGGCCTAAGGGGGCTCCTTCTGTTCCAGGTGTGGTGAACAGGGTGGGGGACAGGGTGGTCCTGCATGGGCAGTAGACACAGAGTGAATCTGCTCTGTGTGCTGGGCGTGGGAGGTATATAGAGTTCCAGGTTGATACCGGCCTGTCCCAGTGGGACTCCAGTCTAGCGGAGACCGGAACCCAGGAAGGGCCGGGAAATCCAAGTAACTTCTCAGAGTTCCTGCAAGGCTCCCTGATTCACAGTGCACACTTTATGTTCCTACACCAAAACTCTGGGGTCCCTTCTGGAAGGTCTCAGAGAACTCCACTCCTTATAAGACACATCCTGAAGCCAGCAGCAGCCTCACCTCTCAGCAGCCTTGCCACACCCCTGATGCCCCACCACCTATCACTGTCCTTGAATGCACTGGACTTTCCACTCCCATGTTTTTGCACTTGCTGTTTACTCAGGGAGAGACACCCTTTCCTCCACTTTCTCTTTTTGAGGAAATCCAGCAATGGCTCCAGGGTACCTCCAGTATCACCTGCAAGGGTTGGATCACTCCCTTTGTAAACCTCACACTGAAATGCTTGTGCTCCGGCTCCTCTGAGTCAAGGCTGGTGGAGCCCGGCTTGTTCACTGTTATGTCTGAGGTGTCCCGCCCAGCACTGGGCACAGTGCCACTGTGGAATGAACACATGTTTACTGAACAACTGAACAATTCTGCCGTCTACCACACTCGGAAACCTACAAGTTGGGTCTGGTCCATTTGCCTAGAAATTTTCACCCAGTGGTTGCATGCTCTTTTCATGAGGCCTACACTTCCAAGCCCAAATGGTCTATTTTACTTGGTCTAAATTTTTTATTTCAAAATTTTTAGGATCTGAAATCTCAAACCAACTGTAAAAAAAAAAAAAAAACATGTGACAATTAGGAAAATCTAAGTGCCGATAAAAGAAATTCATAATAACAAGAAATGATCAATTATTAAGATGTAATAATAGTGTGATGGTTACATTTTTTTACAGGGCCCTTTTAACTTAGAGATATACACTGAAGTAATCACAGAGATGAGATGATGTCTGAATCGGCTTCAAGAGAAGCTGGCAGGAGCAGGGCGGATGGGTGTGGGCACAGAGAAACAAGATTGGCTATGAGTTGACCACTGTTGAGGCCAAGCATGATAGTTCATTATACCGAGCTCTCAAAATCTATGTTTTTAAAAGGAGACAATTACAACATTAAAAAAAAAAATCCTGCTGAAATGTGAAACACATCTTGAGTCCTTCTCAGGCGTTGCATGGCAGCAGACAAAGCAAAATGCTGTTGCAAGAATAATGATTACTCTGTTCACAGACTTTCCTAACATGTGGAATATCAACATGACAGTTTTGAAACTGATACAGGAAGTGTTGCGTCAGAATTGCCATCTGAACAAGATAAAACTAAAGAACTGAAGGACAAACCGGAAACGCTTCAGAAACAAAAACTATGGCTCCTTATAAATAAAAGACTGCAGTCCCAGAAAAAAAAAAAAGCCCAAAGGCCTTGTCAGCGGAAAATATTCGAAGATATCTCACAAATATATCTTCTTACCATTCCTCAACTAGGGGAGAGTCAAGGAAAAGCTTTCTGTAGAAAATTTTATAGCAAAAGATACTTGTGACCTAATGAGTCTGCCAACTTTGATGTTAAGATTCTGCTCTAAAAGGAATAAAATAATAGCTCATCTTCCACTTTCTCATGACTAGATTTTGTGTTTTTTAACGTATACAGATTTCAGAGTTTTGAATATGTCATTTCGTTACCTGACAGGGTCTGTTTTCCTGTTTACATTTACTTGAGGTTCCAAAATATTACACATTGCTTGTCTTTAAAATTATTACATATTTGCTTTTACTGGTTTAAATTTTTAAATACCTTCTTATAAAATACAAAGATGTACTCTAGTATTCGGTGACATACACCAGAAGACGGCCTCGGCTGCTTGACTCAGGTGTAACTGTTTCCACACTGTCAAGCTGAACAGGTGGGTCTCGGGCATCTAGCCTAGTGGTCTTCAGCTCTGGACACACCTTAAAACTACCTGAGTGTGCATGCACGTTCAGTCGTGTCTGACTCTGTGACCCCATGAACTGCAGGCTCCTCTGTCCATGGGATTCTCCAGGCAAGAATACTGGAGTGAGTTGCCATCTCCTTCTCCAGGGGATCTTCCCGACTCAGGGAACAAACCCATGTCTCCTGCATTGGTAGGTAGATTCTTTACCACTGCACCACCTGAGAAGCCCTAAAGCTCCCCAGGGAGTTTTATGGTGCACTGATGCCTGGACCCACTGCTCACTTAAGCAAGGCCCTCCGGAGGTCAGGGAAAGGAGCAGGAGCCCAGCTGACCCTACCTAGGGTGAGAATGCTCAGATTCTAGGCCAAGGTGAGAGCTGAGCTGGTCCACCACTGTGCCCTGGAGACTCAGGACCAAGGTGCCTAGTCTACACAGCTTGTTGGCTTCCAGGGTGGGTGCAGCAGGCAGGTCCGTCCCCCAAGGGTGGAAAAGAGTGAGTCCCTGCTGACTTGAAGGCAAGTGAATTAGGCCCTGGCTGCTGAGGTTCCCCTCACCCCAACAGGAAGTGTCAGGCTTCTGGGGATAGCACGATCCTATCTGCACTCTCCTCCCAGGCTGCTAATCTGATCAGAAACTTGAAGTCTGAGATAAGGCTGTCAGCCTGTGGGATGGAGCCCAGATCACAGGAGGGAGGAAAGCAGGGAGACTCAGGGAGGACTCGGGGTGAGGAGAGGGCAGCCCTGGAAGCCTGTAAGAGGCCATGAAGCCCCTGAGGGCAGAACCAAGGCCTCCTCCCCCTACCAACGGAGATGTAGCTTCCGGGAGGCAGGTGTCAGCTCAAGCCACAGAGCCAATGTTCTCCAGCAAGGGGGGGCCACTCCATGCACACTGAGCCCCCACGGGAAAATGTCCAGGTGGGGCCTGGGGTGCTCACTCTGGAGAGGGGGTGAAGTTAGAGGCAGGAGCCTGGAAAAGCACTCTAGCAGTAAGTCCCAAACTGACCCCTGCACTCAAATAACCCAGGGGCTGTGAGCACATGAACCTGCTGGGTCAGTGCATCGCACGCTTTTTCAATCAGACGCCCCAGAAGGAGAACCTGGGAGGCATTCCCAGCATCAAGCCCCAGTGGGGAAGCAGCTGCCTTGAGCTTCTGAGATCTGTCGCCTTCGCAAGGCCCAGAATCCGCCACACACTGCAGGACTCTAGGTTGGAGTCCACGTCGCTCGGTGAGCAGGTGGTACCAGAAAGCATGGCCATCCTCACAGAGAAGAACCCCTTCTTTATGCCCAGTAGTGAAACTGTGAGGGAGCCGCGGAGGGTGGGAGGCAGACTTCTCCGAGTGGCCGCCTGCCTCCTGGACACACCCAGCTGGGGGATTCCTAGGTGACTCCCCTCCACAACTGAGACATCATCCAACCACCAGATCATAACTCTGTACTTTGTACACACTGGTCCCTCTGCTCCGAGACGCCTCTGCCCTCCCTCCACGTCTGCCTGGAAAATTCCACCGCACCTCCAGTGTCTGCTCGAGCCCCACTCCATCAGGCTCCAGTGCCCCTGACCTGCCCTCTGTTCCCAGGTCCTCTGGGCCTCCCTGCTGCACTTCAAGCTGCATGGGTGCTCCGGGAGTACGTCTGACCCCGCCTTGCTCCATGATGGGTGTCCAGAACCAAGCACTGCATCTGACATGTGGGGGAGCACTCAGAAAAGGCCTGTGCTGTGGCCCGAGGACTCCTGAGAAGGAGCCCACAGCAAGGATGTGGGAGCAGTCAGAGAAGGCTCCCAGGGGGAGGCAGCTCTGGAGGTGGACCGCAAATGAGGGGGAGCACTTGCTTTGGCAGAGAGGAGGGAAGGGAGAGGAGCTCGCGAGCAAAGGCCAGAGAGGGGAAATGGGCTGGCCACAGCAGGGAGGTTTGCTGCTGCTGCACTCAGAGACAAGAGGTGGGAGGACAGCTGGGGGCAGGGGCAGGGCACAGGGAGCCCCTGGGTGCACCCCTCCTCCTGGTCATGGAGCTCAGCATTCCCTCCTGCCTCCTTCTTCAGACGATTTGCATTCTGAGCAGCTTTGCTTGGCAATCATTAACTCTGAGCTTCACCCATTGGGACTGGGGGGGAATTATTTACTGATCAAGCTGGCAAGTGAGCCATTTCATGTAATTATTACCCAGGGAACACAGCCCACAAGCAAGGGGGAGATGGTCATGGGCAGCCAGGGAGGTGTAACTGGCAGGAGGAAGTCACATGGGCCAGGCAGGGGCCTGGCATGTGCCCAGACCTTCAACAGAGACTAGAGGACACTGGGGATCAGAGAAGGACATGGGGCCTGAGGGGAAGAAGAACAGGGGGCCCACGTGACTTTATAAGTGGCCCCACCGACAATGAGAAGCTCAGACGGCAGGAACCTCTGTAACATACAATTATTCCCACCAGTGATGAAAGGGTCTGGGCCCTGGAGTCAGGGGGACCTGGCTTGGAGTCCTGAGGTCTCTCCAGGCCCCACTTGCCTCCTCTGTAAATGGGGATGACGGTGTTGATTTGAAATTCTACTTCGTGAGCACTTGGTCTATTCCAAGACTTTTACGGGCATTTTACACTCCAGTGAATTTTCACAATCAGCCTCCAGGTATGTGTGTGTTAGTCACTCAGTTGTATCCAACTCTTCTAGACTCCATGGACTGTCAACGACCAGGCTCCTCTATCTGTGGAATTTTCCAGGCAAGAATACTAAAGCAGGGATGAGCAAGTCCCCTGGGGAGTTCCTGCTCCAGGGGATCTTCCTGATCCAGCGACTGAACTTGGCTCTCCTACACTGCATAGGCTCTTTATAATCCTCAGAGTGATTATGTCATTGGCCTGTTTCAAGCGTTAACAAGAGCCTGTGTTAGGGCCAAGGTGCACAGTAAGTGTCCATAAAGTCGCCTGCCTGTATGACATTACTATGACAGACGATGTTCCTGGCTGGGCTGTCGCAGGCTACAAGGGAAACCACAACACAGATCCTCCTTCCTCCTCACAAGGACACTATTTTTCCTGCTAACCCAAAGTCAAAAGCAACACATTTCACAATATTTGAATATGCAGCAGTAGATTAAGAGCCCCAGTGGCAAAATGTGACACAAGGTCATTATTCCAGTATTATTAAGCACAGGGTTTCTTTCTTTTTTAAGGACTGAGGAAAAATGAATTATTCAAAATACCAGGAAGAACGAGAATAATAATAGATGCCTTCAAACCAGCCCCCAAGAAGGTGCAGCCAGAGCTGGGAAGGTGTAAAGAGTTAAGTCTTGCCCTGCCTGACCTCTGCTGCCAGAGGCCCCCGAGGCTGCAGGCTGGCCTTGCACCCTGTCTGGAGGCCGGCCTAGAACCCGGCAGGACCTGCCAGAGGCCAGTAGTGCTGGATCAGCCGGGCTGGCGACAGTGAGTGCGGGTTCTGGCTGCAGCCATCCCCGGCCATCCCTGCCTGCCCCCAAAGTCCCGACAGCCTCTGCTTATTGTGGACAGTGATGCACTCCGCCCAGGGGTGGAAAGCTGGGAAAGCAAAAGTCACTCAGTCATTCAGTCATGTCTAACTCTTTGCGACCCCATGGACTGTAGCCCACCAGGTTCCTCTCTCCACGGAATTCTCTAAGCAAGAATAGTGGAGTGAGTAGCCATTCCCTTCTCCAGGGGATCTTCCTGACCCAGGGATTGAACCCAGGTCTCCTGCACTTCAGGCAGACTGAATGAAAAGCATCCAGGGTTAACATGCCTCTTCCCATCACGTGTCCCCACAGTGTCCCACAGAGTACTGGGAAGCAGGAAGGACTATCGAGGTGGAAACGCCTGAAGATAGGTCCCTTATTTCTTGGCCTAGGAACGTCACACAGGGCTGGTATCTGTGTGAGAAGGTGGTCACCTCTGCAGTGTGAGTCAGGGCCTACCCTCCACACTGTGAGGCTACGAATTTCACCATTAGAGATTCACTTCTTTGAGTCTTTAAAGAAGGCCCTAAGGAACATGCTAATACTTTGGGGAGAGGAAAGGTATCATGGGAGTAGTGGAAACCATCGGAGGAATTTTTTTCCCTCTTACTTTTCATGCCAAGTCCCAGGTCTTCCTTTCAGCACACAGAGAATTCATTTCCGCAGTAACTTATGTTGGCTGGGGGATACATCTGAGCAGCGGGGTGGAGCACAGGGCAGAGAACCCAGCTCTGTCAAGGCCCATCTTTGTGGGGAGAGAACACTGGGCAAGGAGTCAGGGGGCCTGGTCACGGCTGACTGAGTGGCCTCGGGAGGCCCGGGGGGCCCCACAAGCTGTGTGACCATCTGCACCTCGGTCTCCGCATCCTAGAGTGAGAACGCTGAGGAGGTGAGGCTTGCCGGCCCCCGCAGGCGCTGAGACCCGCGCGGACACACGCTGGGCACCACCAAATGTGCAAAACACTTCAGCCCTCCCAAAGCAGGGATCGTCGCTTTGATCAATCCCCCAGAGACCCTGCCCAGCCTCTGTCCTCCCCACACCAGCAGGACACAGGAACTGAGCCTGGGAGCCTGAACAAAGCCAACTGGAATGAAACAAGGCCCGCTTTATCAGGACGGGTGTTTTCTCTTTGAAAGTAAAATCTGAGGCCTTTGCACAAGGAAGGGTGTTCAGAGCACACCCAGGCTGGCAGGGTGGAGGCCTAGGCAGGGCAGAGACTGTGTCTCCTGACCCCTCCCTCCCTTGGCCCACTGCCCCTGAGACCACTGGACTTCACTTCTTCAGTCTCCCCTTCTGTTCTTTTCAGGCCCTGAAGGAAATCTGGAGGGTGATAGGCAGACTTGATCATTAACAGGAGACCATAAAGTACCCAAGGGGCTTCCCAAGAGGCATCAGTGGTAAAGAACCCACCTGCCAATGCAAGAGATGTAAGAGACACAGGTTCAGTCTCAGGGTTGGGAAGATCCCCTGAAGGAGGGCATGGCAACCCACTCCAGTATTCTTGCCTGGAGAATCCCATGGGCAGAGGAGCCTGGCTGGCTATAGTCCATGGGGTCACATAGAGTTGGCTATGACTGAGCGACTTAACAAGTGCACGTGCACGCACATGTACACACAAAATCCAAAGAACAAAGCTGATGCTTCCAGAAGAGAACAAGGTATAAAGCTGGGACCCAGAGATGTCAGGAGGCCTGCTCAAGGTCACCCAGCAAGCTGGCCTTAGGGTAAGCCCAGAAGCCCCCAGTCTTGCTAGGGGACAACCTAGAAGCAAGATTCCAGCAACTGGGCATCCTCTGGACTCAAAGAACTGTCTATGGGAGAACAGTGAAGATGAAAGCAAACCAGTCCAAGAGGGAGGAGGGACAAAGACAACAGCCACTTCTGCTTCCTCCCAAGTCCTCCCCCAGCCTCACATTTAAGTCAAACGTTTCATCCTCCTTCACACGATCTCCTTTTTTAAAAATGATTTACAATTTTTTTCAAACCATTGGAAAAAATGGTTTCAAACCGTTGAAAACCTCTCGGGTTCCAGAGAGGATGCATACCAAAACCGTCAAAGAACTCAGCTGCTGATGCCCCATATTTCAGAAACAGATGCCCTCCCTTCTTGGTGCCCTTCTCAGAGCCACTGCTCCCCAGCAATGCCCGTCATAAGAAAGGACCCCAGTGAGAAGCATTATTGGGCCCCGATCTGGGGAAATAAACACTTGTTTCCTGCCCCGAGGGCCACTGAAGGATACTCGAGGGACAACAACTGCCCAATTAGAAGCATTTTCAAAGCCTCATCATCCCTCAGAGAAGTGCAAAGCCACAGTTCATCCAGCTAGCAGCCCTCCAAGGCTCCCCTGCCTGTCAAAAAGGCCGAAACACTGTTGATAAAGTCCACAGGGGCTCCCTGTCTCCTGCCCCATCCCTTGCCAACAGCTCACCTGTCACCCCCAAAGCAGCCATCACCATCTTCCTGTACCCTGGGGGGCCTGATGCACAAGCTCCCCTGGGACACCTGGTCTTGTGGGGCTCCCGCCCCTTCTTTCCCCCTTGAGGAGACCCATGGTCTGCTCGAGCTCTTCCTGCTTCTAGAAGTCGTCTCTGCCAACCACAGCCCAGCTAGCTTCCCTTCATTCTCTGCACTGGCGTCTGGGGCGATCGAGCCTACTGGAGAAGGGGCACGTGGTGTCTTTGCTGGGGAAGACTTGTAAGACCTACGACACCCAGCCCAGGTCAGAGTTCAGGGCAGCAAGGTAAACATGAGCTGAACGTGAGGTTATTTCCCCACAAATTCCACTCTCAAAAGGTCAATAACTCTCGAGGCAACAATAAGAGAAAAATCGCCAGGTAGCTTGAGTGACGGCCAAGTGTAAGCGTGTGTTTGTGAACTCCCAGTGGATTTACTGACTTAAAGCACAGGTCTGGGAGGTGGGCCAGCACGACTAGAATAGGCAAGCCCTCCCCCTGGTGCACACGCACACACACACAGCACTGTGTGTGAGCTGAGACGTTGTGGACTGCAGCCCCCAGCTCCGACAGCAGAGCTCTTCCTCATCCTTCTACAATTAGTTCTCTCTTCTCCATGTTGTGAAGCCGTTCTGGTCTTCAAGAGCTCTTCTCTCAAATCCAGTGCCATTGGAAGAACCCGATGGGCTTCTGATCCCAGTGGAGGGAGGCTCTGGCAAGGATGAGGGGGCTATCATGGGGGAGGCAGAAAACACCAAGAGGGCGGGGGGGCGAGAGACAGGAGGGAACACCTCTGCAGTGGAACAGGCAGAAAGGCGGGAGGAGGGTGGCGGTGCCAGGAGGTGGTGGCAGCAAGTCTCAGGAGCGAAGGCGGATAGTTGAGTTCATCCAGGGACAGGTGGTTGCCAACCTGACACTAAAAGGCCAGAGCTGGACTCATGTCATTTCCAGGTCTTTCCTCATNGGCAGAAAGGCGGGAGGAGGGTGGCGGTGCCAGGAGGTGGTGGCAGCAAGTCTCAGGAGCGAAGGCGGATAGTTGAGTTCATCCAGGGACAGGTGGTTGCCAACCTGACACTAAAAGGCCAGAGCTGGACTCATGTCATTTCCAGGTCTTTCCTCATCCGCAGCTCCAAAGCCCTACCCTGAACTCACAAAGGGAATTAACGTAAAGTCAGATTGCTTCTGGGAATTTAAAAACTATCTTCCAAGAAGTATGCACGGGACCCAGCCCGCCTCTTTGGCTCCATGCCTTCCTCCTTCCCATACGCAGTCAGATTCACCTTCTCTGTATATTGCCCTCAAGCCTCCCAGTTCTGATCACCACCCACCCACCTGCACCTACACGGTTCCCTGTGCCTCCCTGGGNAACTCACAAAGGGAATTAACGTAAAGTCAGATTGCTTCTGGGAATTTAAAAACTATCTTCCAAGAAGTATGCACGGGACCCAGCCCGCCTCTTTGGCTCCATGCCTTCCTCCTTCCCATACGCAGTCAGATTCACCTTCTCTGTATATTGCCCTCAAGCCTCCCAGTTCTGATCACCACCCACCCACCTGCACCTACACGGTTCCCTGTGCCTCCCTGGGTTCCTGCCCTTCCGTGAAGGCTATCCTCGTCTTGAGACACCTCCTTTAGGAAGACCACACCGAGAGCCTGTTTGTTTAAGCACTCACACGGACAGCTCTGCGGGCTCCCCGGGACCTGCAGTTTCCTCATCCTCACACTCTGTCCTTCCAAGGGTCTCTCTTGTCTTAACTGTGCCCACAGGATTTTAATTTATGGTGTCTGCACGGCATACAGGGAGGCTACTGACATTGAAAGAATGCCTTACTTACATTTCCCAAGAGAATGGGGGCACAGCACAGCACACAGGCCCACCGGGGAGCGTCAGGCTTTGGTCAAGAGGCAGAAGCAGAAGCGAGGGGAGGCCTACTGCCAGGGCCTTTCCTGGGGTTTCCATGGGAAAGGCAGGCAGAGCAGCTCAGGATTGGCTGGTTTGAATAGTTCCGGCAGACATGGGGGCACTGGGGCTGTCTCTGCTTGCCTGGGACCTGGCACTGGGTTGGTTTAGGGCAGGGGAAACATACGGTACGTGTGAGAGTAAGATAAGTAGGGGATTCAGAGTATGGAGTCTGATCACAGGGGAAAAGCAACTGTGTTGGCCATCAGCTTGGCCCANGCCCTCCCCCTCTCCTCCCTCTTCCCCTTCCTGTCCCCCTCCCTTCCTCTTCCTCTACTTAGATGCCTGGAAAGCTCCTGTTCATCCTTAAGATCTAGTTCTAATTCTTCTTCCTCAATGGTATGGTGGTTCCTCAAAAAATGAAATGTCCCATTTCCGTTGAATCCAGCAATTCCACTTCTGGGGACATACTTCAAAGAACTAAAAGCAGGGACCCAAACAGATATCTGTCTACTCATGTTTAGGCAGCTGTGCTGTCAAGAGCCTAAAGGTGGAAGCGACCCATGTCCTTTGATAAACAAAATATGGTATATTGAACACTGGAATCTCATTCTACCTTCAAAAGTAAAGACAATCTGATGTATACCACACCAACAAACCTTAAAACACAATACTAAGTGAAAGAAGCCAGACACAAAAACCCTTATGTTGTAAGATTCTGCTTAAAAAAAAAAGACTCTACTTCCATGAGGTACCCAGAAAGCAGCATGGTGGTTACCAGAGGCAGAGGGGGAGGCGGGAAAGGGTGGTTAGTGCTTACCGGGTACAGGGTTTTGATTTTGTAAAGTGAAAAGAGTCCTGGAGTTGGATGATGATGAGGACTGTACAACAACGTGAATGTATTTAATGACGCTGAACTGCACACTTTGAAATGATTAAAATGGTAAATTAGGCTGTATGTTGTGTACATTTTACCACACACAAAAAAGGCAAAAACCAAAACTCACACCCAAGCTCTTCTTGCTGAAATCCCCTGTACGCCACCATTAACTCTCCAAACCCAGGCACGGCCCCAGCCAGCATCCTCCATTCCCTACCTCACACCCTGGGTGGAGCTGACCAGACCCTCCTCTGTGTACTGCAATTACAGACGGACCTCTGCCCTCCCAGACTGCAGGCTTCTGCTGGACGGCTGTGTCTGACTCCTGCTCCTCCTGCAGTATCTCGAGCAGCCTCTCGTCCTTCAGTGAGAATTAGAAGAATGAATAAGCCAAACCGATCATTCTGGGTTCATACTACCCCAAATTTCACAGCCTGTTGCCCTCAGAACAGTGATTCACTGCTAAGGCTCCTTGACAAACTCCTCCCATTCCTAGAGAAGATAAATCTTCACCCTTCCATGAAGCAAAAAGGTCAGAAGGGGCTTCCATGGACGGTTAATAAACAACTCACTCAGGAGGAATAAACACAATAAAACCAGGGCTGGGCTGGGCTAAGAGTGCACGGCCCTTGGGTCTGACACGCTGCTCTGCCTCTCCCTCCTCTGCGTGGCGGGTGGCCATGGATTCACTTCCTGTGACCCCTTCCAGGGCAGCAGGAAAGGGGCCGTGGAGAAGCCAACCCCCCTGGGCATGCGGAGATGATTAGCCACTGGCTGGAAGGCTGCTGACCTCAGTACCTGGGCCGACCATAGGCCTGCTTCTCCCACCCCTGCCTCCTTATGGAACCCAAGGTCTGGGAGGCGAAGAGACCTTGGCCTTGGATCCCAGCAAGAGGACCAGTGGGCCCAAGCGCCCTTCCTGTTCTCAGAGCTCACACGGCCCCCATAAGCCCTTGGAGTTCCCACACACAGGTTCCTCACACACACACAGTCCTCACTTCCAAAAGGGGCTGAAAGAGAATGGTGTCTTCCTGGTCCTGAAGGTAGTCATTGGGAGGGTCTTCAGAGATCATCTAACCCCACGGTTTTCAATTAGAGGTGATTCTGCTGCCAGGGGTCAACTGGCAATGTCTGGAGACATTTGTGTTTGTCAAGAAAGAAGCGAGAGGTGGTTACCGGCATCTAGAAGGTAGAGGCTGCTCTCAAAGCAAGGGACAGCCTGGCAGCACAGAAGTATCCGGTCCACAGTGTCAACAGTCCCCGATCCCAGCCAAGCTGTCTTTTCTACAGATGAGGAAACGGGGGCCCAGGGAGGGACAGGGCCAAAATCATACTGTGAGTCAGATCGTGTCAGAATTAGAGTCTCCAGGGCTCCCCACCAGCCTCTCCAGCCTTCAGCTCCCAAGACTCCTGTGACTGACTCAAAGACTGGTGGCAAGCTGGCCAAGTAGAGGGACTCAGGACCCTGAGATCTAGACAATTCAGGATGGCTGGGCTCGGTGCCTCTGGCAGGCTCCAGTGCCTCACACCAGGGCCAGCCTGACCACAGGGCTCCCACATAACCAAAGAGGAAGAATGCCTTAAGGGGCTACAGTGTGCCCAGGCAAAATGCCCATGTGAAGCCTAGGTAAAATTTACTGTGTAAGTCCTCACAGAGCTCTCTGGGGTGGTCTTGGCCTGGGGTCAAGGCAGGAAGAGGGAGCAACTCTGTAAAATAAACCCTGGGAGAAGGACAGGGCACGGTGGAAACCACGCCTGGAATCACTGCTTTGGAGGAACGCTTTTTCCCTTGCTGCTGAAAATGATTGTATCTCTCATACCTGTGAGCACCTCGATGCCGTTTCAGAATGACGCCTAGAGTCCCCCTTGTTCTTTTACCCCAGAAGCCAATACTGTGCCTCCCACCACAGCCCAGATATCAGGGTGCAGGTCCACCCAACAGATCTGACGACAAAACCCCGTTATTCATCAGACTGACTCACATGCCACNGACGCCTAGAGTCCCCCTTGTTCTTTTACCCCAGAAGCCAATACTGTGCCTCCCACCACAGCCCAGATACCAGGGTGCAGGTCCACCCAACAGATCTGACGACAAAACCCCGTTATTCATCAGACTGACTCACATACCACAACAGGCCAACTTTCCCACCCATTGTTGCTGCAAGTCACCAGACTTGTAGTGATGGTGGTGATAAAGAGGAGGCAAGGAACAGGAATGTCGGAGCTATGTCTCAAGTCAGGGTCTCCCTTCTTCACAGGAAGAGAGCCCGTGAGGAGTGGCTGAGGGACAAGAATGGGGGGAGGGAACTGGAGTCACCATTACGGACTCATTTCTTCACAAAGTATTATCATTGTTCCCTTTACCTGCCCTGCTCCACGCCTCCCCAGTTTTCCCAACGTGCTGGTAAACTCCTACACGTCCTTCAAGGCCCGACTTCTGGAGTCCCTCTCCCAACACAATTCCAACTCCTAATTTGGCAAATCACAGTGCTAATGGGAGAAGACCTGGAGGTCAACAGCAGGGGAANGACGCCTAGAGTCCCCCTTGTTCTTTTACCCCAGAAGCCAATACTGTGCCTCCCACCACAGCCCAGATATCAGGGTGCAGGTCCACCCAACAGATCTGACGACAAAACCCCGTTATTCATCAGACTGACTCACATGCCACAACAAGCTAACTTTCCCACCCACTGTTGCTGCAAGTCACCAGACTTGTAGTGATGGCGGTGATAAAGAGGAGGCAAGGAACAGGAAAAGTCGGAGCTATGTCTCAAGTCAGGGTCTCCCTTCTTCACAGGAAGAGAGCCCATGAGGAGTGGCTGAGGGACAAGAATGGGGGGAGGGAACTACAGAGCCTCGAAAGAGGAGTCACCATTACGGACTCATTTCTTCACAAAGTATTATCATTGTTCCCTCTACCTGCCCTGCTCCACACCTCCCCAGTTTTCCCAACGTGCTGGTAAACTCCTACACGTCCGTCCTTCAAGGCCCGACTTCTGGAGTCCCTCTCCCAACATCAATTCCAACTCCTAATTTGGCAAATCACAGTGCTAATGGGAGAAGACCTGGAGGTCAACAGCAGGGGAAATGCTGAAGTTCCCTATCGGTCTAACATGGGGG